>JABAKD010000009.1:18923317-19358317 GCA_012845835.1 Undaria pinnatifida
GTGGTACACTCCACAAGACTTGATAAAAAAAAGTGAAATCGTGCCAGGCCCATACTGGCGCATATGCGTTTCAGGACTCGCAGCGGAAACCGATTACACCGCATGCCACAACCCAGTAAACCAAGCGCCGAGATGTACAAATTCGAGAAGAAAAATAAATAAATACCAATAATGAGTGGAAACAAAGAAAAGAAAACGAGAGAAATATATATATATACGATAAACACGCAGTTGATATCACCTCATTATCTTTCTAGCCATCCATGCTGTATCCCAAATCACCCCCCCCCCCCCCAACGCCTCCTCCTTCCCCGCCCCCCACCAGAGTAATAAACACTGCCAGGCAACTGATATCACCTCATTATCTTTCTAGCCATCCATTCCGTAGCTCCAATTCATTTTCCCCCCCACCCCCCCCTCCTTTTTTTCCCCGCTCCCTCTTGTTCAAACGCCCCACCTAAAAACGAAATCTGCCAGAGTAATAAACCATGCAGTTGATATCGCCTCATTATATTTCTAGCCATCCATGCTGTAGCTCCAATTCGTCCCCCCCCCACCCCCCCAACACCCTCTCCTTACCCACCACCCGCACCATCGCCTAGACCTAGCACCACGCGTGTAGCAAACCCCTACATCTATGCGACATAAAGCTGTTGGAAATCCCTCCCGCCCCCCCCTTCGAACACTCGATTTGTTCCCTTAAAGGATTCATAGTTTCCGCGCACAGATGGAGTTGCCCCGCCCGTCCCGCCCCCCCCCCCCCCCGCTTCCTCTTGTTCAAACCCAGGCCCCCACGCCCTTAAAAACTCCGCCCTCCCCTCATGGGTTATACGACTTACAGGATACACTTGATAAACTGATGCATTTCCTTCCACAGCCGTCAGATTTTGTCCCCCTCAAAAACGGGTTATATAGTTTCCGCGCACAGACTGCCTAACATCACCCTGTTGACCCTGATAAGCTACACTGTAGTTCCAAGGGGAGTCGCCGACCTATATCCTTAATGAGGACACACAACCCGTAATACACGCGATCGGAGTATCACACACAGCTTGCAAATATGAGTTTCGACAAAATCTTCGATCTCACAGCTGCAGCAGTGCATTTTTTGTCTTCATAATGTATACTCCGAGTATTTGTCCACGTTTTGACACACACAGCTCGCAAAGATGAATTTCGATAACAAAATCTTCGATCTCACAGCTGGAATGCATTTTCATTTTTATAATATTAGACTATATATGTACCATAATAACTTCATCGCGCTGTAAGGTTAAAGGTGTGAGGACACAGAGTGCCCCCTGCAGGTTTGCCAATTGAGCAGGTCCTCGGAGAGAACTCACTTTCTTTCGCTTCGTAGAGACGTCGCTTTATTCGATTCCACCAGAGCCCCGGATAGCTTCTGAGATCGGAGGCACGTGCCTCCGATCTATTTCCTAACTTTCCCGAATATAAAACGCCAACCTTGTCATGCGAAACCCATCCAAATTATATCAAATTCGGATAATTACAAGCCTTTCGAAGCCGTATCTTAACAGCGCCCCAAAAAGCACATGACCACTTTATTAATAGTAGTGTAAATAAGGTCGAACGTGTTGGGCTGCTACGCTACGGTAGGAGCAGCCCTTATCGGCTGAAAAAAAAATCTGTATGCCGGCATGCCGGGGCTCCTTAACCCCTTTAGAGCCCCCGAACCCCTCCCCATACTAAATCCAAGTATTATTGTCCCCAATAACGGGTTTCCAGTTGTAAAGGGGTTAAGCCTCCACAACCCGTGGAAGATAATTCTTGTGTTGCGATACGATTCGTGTTGTATAGGTCTACGCGTGTACTACGATATTGATATTAATATAGAGGTAGCACTTTTGGCTATTATTATGGAATCCTTATGTTGCTTTTGCGAATGACGGGGCTCCTTTAGTTATTAGTAAAATGGTCGGAATCGCGTTCATTTTTTGCAGCATTAGTTTCATTAATATTATTGTTGTAGTTGTTGTGGTTGTGGTTGTTGTTGTTGTTGTTGTTGTTGTTGTTGTGGTTGTTGTTGTTGTTGTGGTTGTTGTTGTTGTTGTGGTTGTGGTTGTGGTTGTTGTTGTTGTTGTGGTGGTTGTGGTTGTGGTTGTGGTTGTTGTTGTTGTTGCGGTTGTTGTTGTTGTTGTTGTTGTAGGTGTTGTTGTTGTAGGTGTTGTTGTAGGTGTTGTTGTTGTTATTTGTTAATGTTTTTATACCTAGGCCATGAGTCTGTTCATCGAGTTGCTCTTCCAGTTTATATTTAAAACAAAAAACAGTCCTTGGGTGAGGTACAGAGTAGTTTATCAAGCCACCACCCTCAGAACGAAAAATGGTGCACCTCCAGTATAGCACGGCTGGATATGGTAAGGCCAATGGGATTGCTAATGGGAATTCCAATGGGATTGCCAATGGGATTGCTAATGGGATTGCCAGTGGGATTGCTAATGGGATTGCCAATGGAATTGCCAATGGGATTGCTAATGGGATTGCTAATGGGATTGCCAATGGGATTGCCAATGGGATTGCTAACGGGATTGCCAATGGGATTGCCAATGGGATTGCTAATGAGATTGCCAATGGGATTGCCAATGGGATTGCCAATGGGATTGCTAATGGGATTGCTGATGGGATCGCTAATGGGATTGCTAATGGGATTGCTAACGGGATTGCCAGTGGGATTGCTAATAGGATTGCCAGTGGGATTGCTGATGGGATTGCCAATAGGATTGCTCATGGGATTGCTAACGGGACTGCTGACCGGGGGGCAGTTTCAATGGGATTGCTAATGGGGGGGGGCAGTTTCGTTTCTCTCCAAGATCAGCTTCGGGTGAGATTTCTCGGGTATACCAGGTACTTCGTACTTCGTACAGCCCTCCTCAAATGAGAGTGGGTCTCACAAGCAATCGACCAGTGAAATCCTCTACCGTACCAGGTAGTTTGTTCTTGTTGACTCCAGACACCATTATCGCACCCCATGGGCATCTGCCATACAAACAACTACTGTACAAAGCACATATACTCAAAATATTGGGTTAGTGTAAGGTCCCAAGCTGTTGGACTGCAGGTGGGGATATATATATATATATACGTGAGATAATTATCGCACCCCTTAGCACAAATTTTGTTGGTATCAAGTCCAACCTGTGCTGGGTTACAGGTTGGGGCCGCTTAAGACCGCTGTCGCACGCCAAAGTGCATGTCTCAAGTGCTAGTGTAAAAGCTAACCTGCTGGAAGTCCTACTTGAGTCACGCGACTGAAGTAGACCAACAGTTGGAGCTTCTAACTAACCAAAGGGTCCATCGTCTTCGCGCTGCAGTAGTACGAAAGCACCCTCCATTAGGGACAAAAGCGTCCCCAGCTTCTCCGCCGGTTTCGAAGGGGGGATCTATAGCAGAGGGCCATCGTCGTCGGAGGGGAGGACCGTAACAAGGAAACAGTCTAGAGCTGTGAGCTGACTGACTATACTAATAGTAAGTATTACCACATGTTCCGCTTGGTTGCGTGCGGCATTTGGCCGGGTCTGCGTCTTTACATCTGACTGACGCGTTTGTGGGTCGAATTGAACAAAATGCCAGCAGCAGTTGGTTGGATTACTTCGTCGCCCGGAACTAATAGCGATGCAACTCACAGCCCGAAAAATAAAACCCCATACACTACGCGCCCCCGGTTAAGAACCGCTTGTTTCGGGCCAGGCTCAAATTATGTTGCGGGGCAGGGTGTGCCCAGCACCAAGGTACTCACTTCATCGCTTTCGGGCGGCAGTTTTTTAGCCCGGTTGGCGCTGCCGACCTCGAGCTTGTTGAGCCACTGTGAGTCGCCCACGCCTCATTGATGCGTGTCCCCCTCGGCGTTTTCCAGAGTGACGGCCGCGCGCGCACCCGTCCTCCCTTCGGTACACATAAACGTGCCCCCGGCCGCGGCCGTTTCGGACTCATCTCCCGGAGCTGTTGCAACCGCGGCCTTGCCCTTGCTTGCCCTCGCCTGCTCTGCCCGAGCGTTTGGCTACTGACAAACGCGCTTCGTTCTTGCGCGTGTAGGCCCATACAGCTCCGCAACTGCGCGCATTTCGCATTCGATTTACATGGCCCGTAGTCGACTCCCACCCCTTTGACCATCGTGATCATCGGATAGCTGGCCGGCGTCCTCTGCGAAGTTCCAGGTGCTTTTTTAAATAGACAACGCGGATTTTGTCAGCTGCTCTCTGGTTCCCTTCGCAAGTTGGTTCCTTGAAGACAGCGCGCCTGTCACCCCCCGGCTCCATCGCGTCAACCCAATCATAACCAAGGAGGTAGAGGCCGTGCTGGATCAGTTTCTCGTGGCAGACCTGATCCAGAGCGTTCGAATTCGACGCATTCGAGACAACAGGTGGTCGTCTCGAACAAGGCTGGAGGCATTCGGGTCACCGTGAGCTTCCAGTGAAGCTCAACCAAATCATCAGCAACAGTCAGGCACCCTTTCCCTGCATTCCGCGTGGATCGGATCCTACTCGACGAGCTTTGGGCTAATGTCGCGTTTTGTCTCTCTTCGACCTGATGTCTTCGTGCCACCGGATCACCGCGCACAAGGATGCAGTTCCCCTCACGCGTTTTTTCCCCACTCCTCCTAACATACGGGCCTCTGTGAATGGCTCGCCACCACCAAGACAGGGTCACGCTGCCCCGTTTGTTCTCGCCAAAGTCAGCAAAAAAGGTCACCAAAGGTCTAGAGCAGGCTTGTGGCCTACCTCAACGACGTCGTCGTTATCGACTCAAGTCCATCGACCCACGCCAATACCATACGTGCGTTGTTCGAGCGACGACGCAAGCGTATGCGTATGCTCAGGCTCTCCTCGAAGGCTCGGCTCGGCGTGTAGGACGACCATTTTCTGAGCCACTCCAATTCACCCGACGTCGTACGCCCGAACGCGGGAAAAAAAAAATGTTTTGACCCTCATGTCCTTGCTTCACGATCAGACACAGCTTCGCTCCATTTTGGGGGGGGCTGTCATACTACCGCAAGTTTCTGAGAGAGACGTCCGAAAGGATGGACTCGATCGCCACCATCTTCAAAAAGGGCGCAAACTATACGTTCACGCCTTCCTAATAGGTCATCGTTGGCGAAGTAGCCGACGGGCTCTCCGCTCCGCCTGCTTTCTTTTCCAGTGATTGGGACGCTGTCGAGGACGTCTCCTGTCCTTCTCGGATGTCTTGTAACGCCAGTATCGATGGCTTCGGTGTTACGTCTGAGCAGGCGCAGTCCGGCGACTCCGTGTGACCCATCGCGTAGGTCAGCCGCGCTTCCCTCGGCCCGGAGAGACATTGGACTCCGCTCGACTTGGAAGCGGGCAGCACTGTCTAGTCCATCAAACGCCTTCGAGGCCATTTTGGGGGGCCCGTAGTCCCTCATCTTTTCGGACCATAAGGCGATTGAAGGCGATTGAAGAGACGACGGAGAATACTGAGATAAAGGTGGGAATCACAACGCGCAAGTCCATCGGTGACTCTAGAGCCTCACCGCGTTCGACTACACACTCGAATTACCGCAAGGGTTACACTAACGGAAACGACTATTCCCGCTCCCGCCTGTCACTACCTGCCACTGAGCGCGATCGTGGTGGGCCTAATCGACTCACCCCCGACGGCGCTATCAACATCAATCCGACCTGTGTCTTGTGCAGTCCATCTTTGCCGGCTCCCGGCATCGGCTTGCGTGAACTACCTCCCCGGTCCGGCGGTGCCGTTTTGGATGGGCCCCTGTTCACCACATAATCTGATTTTCGCGATTTTGATTCCGACGGGCCACGTATTATAAGGAATCACGGGGATTGCTGCTCCTGTGGGGAGATTTGTCGCTCGCGTTTTCTTCTTTCGTCACTGCCGGTGATCGACATCCCCGCCGCGCGACCATATATCCTGCCGCCGGCAACGCCGTTGCTTCGGATATTTTCGTGCCCTTGCTGGGCCACACGGGCTCTGAGCAGATGCCCCAAACACACTACCAGTCACATCGCTCAGCAGGCTCCTTGGCCGACGGTCCCTGCGCACGTTGCCGACTCCGCTGTAAGCGTTCGTCCGGCCGCGTCTGCTTCCTTGCCGCGCCGCCTTCCGACTCGTCCGCTGACCCACCGTCTCGATACCCCTGCCTTCCGGGTCCCGTCTTGATGACGACTGTCGACTATTTCGGATCCCTACCGATCACCCCCCGGGGTGTTGCGTGCGCGTGTCGCTTTCCACTGACCGTTTCAGCCATCGTGCGAACATGGTTGTTGCCATTGCCGTCGAATTACGACCCAAGGGATTGCCAACGTCCTCGTCAGTTTTGAACAGGTACATCGCCGTTCTTGGGGATGACTACGTGGCATAACTCATGACAGCGGCCTGTAGTTCTGCTCGGGGCTTTCACGCGCTGTTGACCAGCTTCTTGGCGTTCGGAAAATCGCTACCAGCTACTGCTACCCCACGGTTGTAATTGTAACAGCGATGTGGAGCACGTCAATTGCATGACGACAGATAAGCTAGTTGTGGTCGTCAACAAGCTTCAAGATAAACGGGATAGTACGCAACTTCCTCGCGTAGACTTTGCGTGCATTTGGCCAGTACCGCCACCGGGTTAGACCCCAACAAGGTCGACATGGGCAGGCTTACACGTCCCCCTCTCACGGTTTTTGATGGCGCCTGGGTCGGCTAGCATCAGAGACTGTCCTGCGATCAGCTGGCGCATTGCGACCTGGCGAAGGAGCGTCAGCACCTCTCTTACGACAGCGTTCGCGAACAGCATGCTCTTATAGCTCCTCGCGTGGGCCGCCGAAACTCCGCCCTGTCTCACGTCTTGCGCCAGGTTCTATTTTTTTTTTGTGGGAAAAGGGGCATGGGAACCCAATGCGGCCGCCAAAATCTGCGCCAAGGGGCGAAGGCCGGCATGGACGTCAAGGTTCTCACGGCCAGATGTTCGCTGAACTGGAGATACTCACCAAGATTCTTGCCGCTGTGCCCCGTGCTCTTCCAGCGACACGCCGAACGGTTCCAATTCGGCGCCAAGCTCCTATATCTGGGATCTTCCCTCGGGCATGCACGGCGCGGATGTTCACCGCCGAGTCCCCGTGGCGCGCTGCAAGCCCTATCTGCTATGCCAACGTCCACCACAGCAGTGAAGATGAAGAAACGTCGAAATATCTACCGGCGGGGCCGACGCCACACATGCTCAACAACTTCATCAAGAGCCCCTCCCGCATCACATCACTCAGGACGACGTTTTCGGCGCCCCTAAGGCGACTCGTAGCGGATAAGATCGCCGGCCATCAGTCGGTCCACGGTCGAGAGGTGGGGTCGTCGCTGTGATGCATGTATGAGACGCATTGGACAGGACTCTCTGGCCAATCTTGGGAGAGGGAAATTGACCTCCAGCTTTCTCGGCAACATATTTTGCTCTTTTGGCCCAGTAGTCCGAACTAATACAGCCAAGCCTACTATCTGTACCGTCCGATGCTATTTGGCGCTGCACAGCGGGAACTTTCTCGAGGCAGCGGCGAGCGCTTTCTGGCACCCGGCTACCCGCTGCGTGCCGCGCGCTGACAGGCTTCGTCGCTGCAGCACTATCTACCGTGTTCTCCAACGGAGTCTACGCTCGGCACAAGCGCGACGACGGCTTGTGTTGGCTCGGGATCATCAGCGCTAGTGCAACCACCGGTGTGGAGGGAGCATTTCGAAGGTTTTCTGGACGACCTGAGACCGATCAACCTTCCTCGCCCTCCGGCTCGTTGCACGACTTTTTGACGGGGGCAGGTTCGGGGGTCTTGGGGTGCCTACGAATTCGCTTCTTCTTAGGTAGCTCATTTACCGGGGTTAGACGTAACAACATAGACGAATCCCGAGGAGCGGCCGGTTGGCTGACTTGCACATCTCGCCACTGAAATCTGTTGTTTTTCCGTTCTTCTGGGGTTTTAGGGTCTTATTATTCACACAAAATGCCATCCCATTTTTCTTTTTTTCTTTCTTTTCTTTTGTTGACCCCTGTTACGATGGAGGCGGTAAGTAGCACTTTTTGACTTAAATGTTTTCTGAAAAACGGGAAGGGGGTTCCTTAACCCCAAACCGTCGGAAATAAGACATTTTTTTTTGCGTGATATTCTCGTTGTGTACCTAGAGGGGCCATGGGATTTTTCATCAAGAGTACGTAGCGGTTTTTCACTTTTCTCCAAAATCACTTGTTTTGGAGAGGTCTTAAAAGCTCCCGAATTGAGGAACAGACCTCAGAAAAAACAACAATGGTTGGCGCACCTCGATCGTAGCACGCATCGAAAAAACGCGGATCGGTTTCGACGTCGTTTTGGCAGGGTTACGAACGATGTCCGCCCTCCTATTCGCGCGCCGATTTCAATAACTACTACGTGGTGTTGTTGCGGTGTGCCGGCAGTTTTGGTGACCGCTCCGGGTTTTGTGACCAGCCTTTTGACTCTACCATGATCACCCTTCGCGTCGTTATCGCCCTCTACCACTCATCGAACGATTTGTTTTCATGTTTTCGTTCTGTCGCCCCCCCCCCTCCACCTCCAAACTGTGCTACATCATCAACGGCGGTGATACTGTGGACACTCATACTGAGGCACAGAACTGCAGTGCGTATTTATTCCGACCTTTTTAATTATGCCCTCCCTCCCCCCTCCTCGCTGGGGATGTCGCTAGCGTTCTGCCGTCTGCCGAATGCTCCCCCCTCCCCAACCCCCCGCTTGCGCTAGGGATGTAACGGCAGCAGCTCTTCCGTTTTCCGTTATCGCCCCCCCCCCTCCTCCCCGCCGCACTATAAGGGATGTGTCGATATATTTTGTGTTCTTCTGTTATCAAGGACCCCGCCCCCCTCGCTGGGGCTGCGGCGGTGCTCTCGGGGTCTGATGTTTTCGATCCGCCTACGGGCGGGCTTTCGTACCTCGCTTCTCCCCTTTGTCCCGCCATAAGAGGAGAGGCGTTCTTCCTATAGTCTCGCAGGCTAAAAGAGGTGTGTGGGGAGTGGATGCATTTTGCAGAACCGCATATTCGAGTATTCTCTACGAGAGGTATTGTTGTTATGTGTTACCACATGATATGGTATGTTATAAAAATGAAAATACATTCCAGCTGTGACATCGAAGATTTGTCGAAACTCATCTTTGCAAGCTGTGTGTGACACTCCGATCGCGCGTATTACGGGTTGTGTGTCCTCATTAAGGATATAGGTCGGCGGCTCCCCTTGCAACTACAGCGTAGCTATCAGGGTCAACAGGGCGATGTTAGTCAGTCTGTGCGCGGAAACTTTAAAACCCGTTTTTGAGGGGGACAAGATCTGTCAGCTGTGGAAGGAAATGCATCAGTTTATCAAGTGTATCCTGTAAGTCGAATAACCGGTGACGGGAGGGCGGAGTTTTTAAGGACGTGGGGGCCTGGGTTTGATCAAGAGGGAGCGATGGGGGGGAAGCGTGGGGGGCGGGCGGGGCAGCTCAATCTGTGCGTGGAAACTATAAATACTTTAACGGGATAAATCTAACGGTTTTGGAAAGAATGCACCAGTTTATCATGGGGGGGGCGGGACGGGCGGGACGGGCGGGGCAGCTCAATCTGTGCGTGGAAACTATAAATCCTTTAAGGTGATAAATCTGACGGTTTTGGAAAGAATGCACCAGTTTATCGTGTATATCCTGTAAGTCGCACAACCACAATGAGGAGAGGGCGGAGCGTTCGAGGGGGTGGGGGTGGAGAGGGGGGGGGGCGAAAGGGTTTTTCAAACAACATCTTTAGGTCGCATCGATGTAGGGGTTTGTTATACGCGTGGTGCTAGGTCTAGGCGATGGTGCGTGTGGTGGGGAAGGAGGGAGCGTTTTCTTTTGTGGGGGGGGGGGGATGGCAGCAGCGGCATGGGTGGCTCTAGACAGATAATGTGAGGTGATATCAAGTGCGTGGAGGAAGTGTTTATTGCTCTGGCACATTTCGATGTTAGGTCGGGCGTTTGAGCAAGAAGAGGGAGCGGGATGTTATACGAGCGCCTGTAAAATGTGATCCTGGCCCGTGATCATGTTCTTAATTGGAAATTAATTTTTTTGAAATTGAGCGACGAGAGACCGGGGTGTTGTCGGTTCAGCAGAACGTCTGCATGTATGTTGTATAATACGTCTCTCCCTGTTCTTTCTCTGTTCTTTATTATTGATTTTCAGCCGATTTTCACTGCTGTTTGTTTCCAGCTCTTTCGGTTTGCTGCCCGAAGATGTTCGAATCAAAGATCCAAAATCCGAATGCCTGGTATAAATGTACTTCGTTCATACTGATAAATATTTTCATAGATAATCTCTGACCGGCCGCGGTACAACAAGTTTAAGCAGGGTGCAGGTCTGCAGTTCTCCCTTGCTTGTTTTGCTGGCTGTGCTGCTCTTGCCGCCGCTCCACCGCGCACAAATCACATCATCATCAGACATACTACGACGACATACATACAATAATACGTAAATTATATTATTCTTGACAATGAGAAGTAGCAAGCACGAGCAACTAACTGCTGTTACAGCTGCTGTTACAGCAGCAGTAACATCGGCACAGTCAGTAGCAACAAGCGAGGCGATCAAGAAATAGGGTTGCATTTTTACTCAATCGTACGTAGATATTACTCGTATAATTAATTGATGTTTTGTCGACTGCTTGCTGCTTCCTGTGAACATGCCGCATGTGGTGATATTTCGTAGTATGCTATTACAAGTACTGCCTACTATACTTGGGTGGATCAACGAAGTATAAGTAACTGATTGCTGTGACAGAACATGCCATCCCCCCGCCTGTCGTGTTGTGCTGCGACTCGTACAAAAAACGGACGACTCCTGTGGTATCATTACCATTACCTACGATCTTGGTATAGAAGTATTCTATATACTGGTGCGCGTAGTGTAGGTAGGATAGGTCATGGGGCACACTACTTACTGCTGTGCTGTGCTTATAGATATAGACTAGTCTAAGAACTTCAGCTATCCATACGACTCACTCGTAGCCCCTCTTCAATTGGGAGAAATATTAGAAGCAAAGAGAATTCAAGATATATACATCCTCGCACAGGATATCACCTCATTATCTTTCGAGAGCCATCCATGCCGCTGTGTCCCCCCCCCCCCGCCTCGAACGCCCCTTTCTTCCCCATCACCCGCACCTTCGCCTAGACCTAGCACCACACGTATAACAAACCCCTCACCTAAAGCCCTTTCCCCCCCCCCCCCCGCCCCCCGCCCCCGCCCCCACCCCCCACCCTCCCCCCCCAACCCATCCCAACCCCACCCCCTCGAACACTTCACCCTCTCTTTACTCACTGATTGTACGACTTATCCCAGAATATACACGATAAACTGATGTATTATTTCCAAAAATGTCACATTTATCCCCTCGAAATAATGTATAGTTTCCAGGCACATATCGAGCTGCCCCCCCCCCCCCCCCCCCCCCCCCCCCCCCCCGCCCCCAATAATATACTGGTGCCAAAACCGTCAGATTTATCCCCTCGAAAGGATTTATAGCTTACATGCACAAATTGCCCCTTTCCCCCCCCCCCCCCCGCCCCCCCTCCAAACCCGCTGGCTTTTGATCAAAACCAGGCCCCCCCTTTGCCTTCACAGCTGTCAGATCTTGTCCCCCTCAGAAAAGGGTTTTATAGTTTCCGCGCACAGACTGACTAAAATCATCCTGTTGACCCTGATAGCTACACTGTAGCTGTAAGGGGAGTCGCCGACCTATATCCTTAATGAGGACACACAACTCGTAATGCGCGCGATCGGAGTATCACACACAGCTTGCAAAGATGAGTTTCGACGAAATCTTCGATCTCACAGCTGGAGTGTATTTTAATTTTTATAATATACATCCTTTCGTACAAATTCGTAATACGTACATACCCGGCATACCCAACAACTACTACTACTGTCTGTATTCGAATTATAGTAGTACATACGTACAGAGACCACACGCTTCGCACATCATCATCACAGATCTGAGATCGCACACACATTGCGGTGGGGTTGATGTGCTGCTGCAGATATGATACACATGGTACTCGCTAAGATCTGAGATCGCAAGCACTGCCGCTGTGGAGTACACTAGGATACTGCCGCTGAGTTGTGGTGGGCACTGGTGGGTGGGTGACCAAAACGGAGCACGAATCATGAGCAACTCGTTGTGCTATGCTGTATCGGTATGCACTCGTATGATACCACAGAAAAAATAGGTTCCAAAATCCAAATTCCAAAACAACTGTTTAATTCTGCATCCGATTCCAACATTTTTTCCTCTTCAAATCTTCCAGAATATGCGTCAAAATACTAAATCCGCATGAAATATCTGCACAAGGCGGGAAATTAGTTGATAAATTATTTGCTAATTATTAGGATTTGGGCAGTTTGATGGGTGCCACATTTCTAATTTTTTCTTCCTCGACTCCTTGTTTCTGCAAAAATGAAAATTTGTTTCTTTGGTCTCGTGTAATTTATTCAGAACTCAGAATCAACTCACTGGGTCGGAGAGAAGGAAGGGCAGAGTGCACGAGAATCCTCAAACCGGTGACCTGACCAGCCAGCAGGGCACGGAGACAACGTGACAGGAACATTGCCTTGAGACGGAGACCGGAGACCGGTAGGGGTTCTACCGCCCCGACCCTCCTGAAGGTCCTTGCCGTGTGATCTGGGCGGTGCGTCCCCTGCATAGGAGGACGCCGGGAGCTGCTTGCGTGCCTGCTGTGTGGATTGTCTGCACAAGACCGGGGTCTGTCTCTGCCTGGCGTCTGTGTGATTGATCGCCTGCAAGCTGCCACTGCTGAGCACCAAAGAATCAGGGGTGAGAGCATTGTGCGGTATGGGATCTCCACCCTAAGTAACGTCTACGTACAGCAGGCAAGGGTGTTGCCGTGCGCTGGCTTGTTTTTATTTACAGTTTAGGTGCGCGGCCGGGTAGCGCGTGGTTGCCTGGCCCTTCCCGCCGGCGTTGCCTTTCGAAATTATTTCGCGTACATGGCCGGACCCGCCTGTTTGGGATGGAAGTGCATGTTATCACGTTCAGCTACTTGGAGAAGTAATTATTTGGCGGCGGTGCTGCCTGCGCGAAGACGTATGTCTGCATGCCGGCATGAGTTTTAGAGTCGACAATCACCGGGCATGCTCGACGCCACACCCCTGCCTCTTGGTAGAAGAGCACACGCCCACTCACGGCTCGGTTGCGACGTGCACATTGGAGTGCACGCGTGGTGCGGTAGAGGACGTCGTTTTTCTTGTTTTGCTAGGTTTGGCGTTGCAAGAAAGCCACACACGCCCTAATACAATATACAAGCTGATATGTATGCCCTGCGCGCTGGTTCTTCGTGAGCGTTTTCCGCTCAATGATTGAATGCAACAGCAGCACGCAACTATCGATATAGCTGTCACAGCAAAGCAGCAAGCAGCACAGACAGCAGAGCAGCAGAGCACACAGTCGCATGTCTCCTGCGATGCCCCGGCTCTCGTATATAAAGCCGAAACGGTTGGTCATTGCACTTGCGCTGACTGGCTGCCTGTAAAGAAAGGGAGTGCAAATTTTTTGCGCCGACGCACACTCCACCCGATTGCTAGAGCTATGCTGACGCTGAATGAATGTCGACGACGCGCCCTCCGTACAAATGCTCTCTCGGCCCTACAAAAGTCCAGTCAATCAGGCCTGTCCAAGCTACATAATATCTGTTTATTTACGTTGCGTATTTTGGCGCTTGTTGCAATGAATCAATGAGGCCCCGGGGCTCCGATCCGCGGGGAGGGCAGAGATACAAGCCGGTTAAAGCATGCACCAGAGGTTTGCGTTTTGCTCCGCAACCCTGGCGGTACTGCTGCTGTAATAATTGCTGTTCGTGTACAGCAGTGTTAGTAGTAGTCGTAGAAAGCCCATTTAATCTCGTGTTGAGTTTTGTTGTCCCAGAGGTATAGACTGTGTTAAAAGCTGTGGCAAATAGGAATGCACACCACAGCATTTATTTGCATTATACTGCTGGCAAACAACGCAACCAGCCCCGCATCTCCTTCCACTTTGCCGGATACCATGTGAAGCCTCCCTTGTTCTCTCTCTATTATACATGCATGTACGATAGTCTAGTCGTAGTGCTGCATTGGTATCATGCCTTGTTTTGAAGGGGTATTAATAATAATATACGAGCAATAGAAAGAGTCTTCTTGGAGTGAGTGTACGTGCCGGTTTCTGGTGAAGTTGGCCTGCAATGAGATACTTTTACACTTCCCTAAAAAATAATGGTTTTCGTGTACGGAGCGGATACTAACCATTAGAGAGCTAGGAAAAGGCGCTCCGCCGAAGGAGACGAAGCCAATACTCCGAGTATTATAGTTTTGTGATACCCAAAGCGGTAGAGCTGTGAGTGGGCGCGACAACTAGCAAATTATCGGACTGACAGTCGTTTCCCTCGAAGGTTCCGACTATCCGGCTTACTATCGTTTCCATACTTGTTGGGATGCATTTATCCTTCATGGATGGGCACCCCTCTGCCGGGGGGAGCTAATTTGGTTCGCTTCGCTCGCCGAACTAGTTGGCAAGTCTCCTGGCCATCAGTTGGCTTTAACAGCCAACTTGGCGACTATGGTCGGTTAGTCGTTCCTACCGGTTAGATATTTTGTCTTGAAATCCTAAATATATACCACTCACAGCTCTACAAAGCAGAGTTGAGGCGCCCCCTGCTTTCCTCCTCCCTACGTATTAGAGTCAGCACGCGGCCCTAAAATCGGCGAGGCATTCTGATGCTGCTGCGCTGCACAGCGCAGTGGTACTCTGTTCTGCACTACACTGCTGCTGTGCGTATTGCCTAACAGGTAGGTGGACAGCGAGATGACGGGAAACCAAACTCACGAGTTTTTGAAAGTTGATAGTTTCGGCCAAAAAAAGACGCCTCCATCTCGCTGAATTTTAGTTGAATGCGAAACGTTTGATCAGAGGGGAGTACGGAAGTACGACGAAAAATGTACCTGGCAAACCTCGGCAAGCAAACGCGTGAGGTGCGATGTATCCGTGCTGAACAAACGAGCTGGAACAAAACCGTGTCATGACTTGATATACCGGTATGGTGAATCTCGTGAACAGATAAAGGCAGGAGAGAAAACAAGCGATTCGTGTAGGTCACAAAACAAAAAATAAACGGCAATGTCAGCCCTCCGTTCAGCAGTTACTACTCTCACTGCTCCACTGAGATTAATTTTCATTATTGTGTGTGTGCCGTTTTTTTAACTTTTTTTACCGTTCTTTTTTTTATTTTTTTTATGAAGGATGCTGGCTGCTTTTTTTTTATGACGCATGACAAGAGGCGCGAGTTTGAGTTCGTGACACCAAGGGATGCATGCAACCACGATCCGACGCAGATGTCCTTGAAGAGGTTCTGGGTAATAGTAGCGAGCTCTATCAATCTAGACATATGCAAACAAATCGTTGGCACCATCACTGCTGTGCACTTTTTTACGTGGAAGTCCAAATATGGATTTTTTTTTTTTTTTCTTATTCATCCTCCGGCTGATGGGGAAAAATAAGCTTGGCTCACCACACTAGAGTATTTTTTTTCGTCTACGAAATCCATTTTATAACTGATTTTCAAGGACGTCAGCCGTGAGTACGACGAATTTCAAGTCAAAACTCCATTTGTCACCCCCCGTCAGCCTCACTTTTTTATACACGTGCATTTCGAGTGCAGAAATATACGATGGAAACATATACCACGCACATGTTTCTTACATACCGGTACCTGGTACTACGTGTGTTTATGTAAAAAGACAGCAGTTACACAAGCAAGCATGTGTTGTCTCCGTTCTTTCCACCCGACGACATCAGTGCACCCAGTGTTCGCGCTGCTTCTTCATCTTATCTATACGAATTAAAAGTCTAGATAGAGAAACAAAAATCCCGACAGTTAGATAAAATCTCAAAATCCATCGTTATTTCGTAGATGGTGGTGACTGGTGATGGTAATGGCTGAATGAAGGCTGGCGTTTGAAGGCTTCCGGGCTGCCGTGTCGTTGTTGCTTTTGTTTTTGTTGTTGCCGTTGTTGTTTGCTGTAAAAATGTAACTACTCTGTTGTTGTTGTCGGTGTAGCTAGACTAACTTTTCATCAACGAACATCCGATACCCCAGTTTGCCGTCGTATATACATGCTGATTCTCCATGACATAACTGGTTCTTTTCTGAGGGTCGAGATGCAATTGCAGAAAAACGGCGCAACTTGAAATATTTAATTTGCTTGTGCTGTGCCCGGGGCGTCGACGGCTCAGAGTTTTGATCGTATTTTTGTTGTGTTGAGGCAATTTCCGCAAGGGTGTAAACTAATCAGTAGGAAAATCTGTGGTAAATAAACAGGAGTAAATGCTCAGGATGTTTGGGCTCCATCTTCTTCTTTGTTGTGATTGGATTGTTTGGTCCATCAGCCCCTTCAATGGGAGGCGCCATGGCGCACGAAGCACCGTATCCTATACTCGTAACTGGTATTGCATATGCACCTGGTTTACCTTTTGGTCGGTTCGTATAGTTACTGCTGCGTGCGTGCTTTTTGAAGAGTCGACGACGAATAATATGGCATTTATACTTCCGCGTTCACATATATATATGCAGTATGTTATGATACTGGTATGTGTTTGATACAACACGTTTTCCTGTCCGACAGAGTAGTGGACCTGGCAGCAGCCCATATTTCTATCCGGTGATCATTCACTCGCCGTACGTACAGGAACCGGTGTCGAACCCTCGGACGAATATCGTATCTAGTCTATGTTCGGAGGTACCAATATAATAATAACGTAACGTGGAAGCCGACACGCAGCCCTCGTGATATATCCTCAGCATAGTGAACATCTGGCATGTGACATGGTTTGATGGGCAGCCAACAAAGCAGTAGTCCGAAGGGAGAAGAGCAAAAAGTTGACTGCCTGGGTCTCCTTGTGCACCCGTCTCCTTTCAATTCTGCAGCCACTATTTTCTCTGTTCTCTCTCTGTGCTTACGTCAAGAACACACACACACACACGTCACGTATCATAGAGACTACGTTTGCCTCTCTAAGATGACCTTCGCCTGTCCCAACCCAACCAAGCATGTCAGGAGAAGGCACTCTCACCCGTTGACCGACGCCAAGTTTCCAATAGTTTACCTGGACTGACGCCGAAATACTAGTTTTTAGTGTCAAACGATCGGTGTCACACCCTTGACCGCTGAACGTTTTCCCTTGCTGACCATCTCCTCACATCTTTGCCCACAACCATACCCTCAATTTTTTCGCAAAACATTCATATACCGCAACTAGCTGTGGATTACGTGAAGGGTCTGTGAAATATGTGAAGGGTTGGTGAGAGGTCCGAATGTCCAATACGTCCAAGTGTTACGTGCGACGGAGAGCGATGGCTGGCGGTCCGTCCGCCCCCCATCGACCATATTATTTTCGCACAATAATATCAAGACGAAAAACACCACCAACAATCTTTCGGTATTGTTGCATACAGAACCCCCCAAAGGAATGTTGTTTTTTTCTCAAGAGGAGCATACGTGGGCAGACGTTCGGGTGTAACTTCGTATAGTGAAGGCGGGTGACCCCGAATGGCGTATGATTGGAACTCTGTCCGTAGATAAGAGTCAAGTACAGCAGTACTGCTATGTATCACGGAGGTCCTAACCAAGGTCCCAGCTGATGGTGTTGTTCATCCCTCATTTTTTTTTTTTTTTTTTTCTCACACTTTTTCTTTCCAGCTTCTGGACAAGCCGTGGTCACACAGGTGTCGTCCCTTCTCCCCCCCGGTTCTTGCCTTCAATTTTTATCGCGCATAGGGTTCTGCAGTCCCACTGCTCGTCGATTTTTCATCGAGTGTTGCTACCTCACGCTCTCGCGCTTTCCGCAAGCCAATTTGTGCACAAGAAAAAGTCCCAACGAATGTATAATACGAGTATGCACTCGGCGGGGCTCGAACTCACGAAACTGACCTATACCAGGCTCGAGGATAACCTGATACGCCACCGGGGCGACCGGCATATACACCACGGACTTGATTATGCGAGTTAATGTGAGAACAACAACAATAAAACCCCCGGTACACTGGTACTAAATATTATGGTGGTTCATATGTTGTTGCTCAGTGTATGATGTTATCGCAACATAGCAACCGCGTTTTCTCTCTCTTCCGGTATAGACTATGGGTGTGATAGCACAGCCTCTGCTTTGTCTCGCCGGTGCTCTTCCGACCGATACCCTGAGAACAATAAAACTGTCGTAGAGATCGGTCGCCCCGGTGGCGTATCAGGTTATCCTCGAGCCTGGTATAGGTCAGTTTCGTGAGTTCGAGCCCCGCCGAGTGCATATTCGTATAAATTCGTTGGGACTTTTTCTTGTGCACAAATTGACTTGCGGAAAGCGCGAGAGCGTGAGTTAGCAACACTCGATGAAAAGTCGACGAGCAGTGGGATTGCTGAACTCTATGCGCGATAAAAATTGAAGGCAAGAACCGGGGGGGAGAAGGGACGACACCTGTGACCACGGCTTGTCCATGAAGCTGGAAAGTAAAAGTGTGAGAAAAAAAAAAAAAAAAAAAAAAAAGACAGCAGAAGCAAGGCGTCACGGACGAGTACCCGCCTGTGCATACGCGATAATTTACAATATTTCTTCGTTTACTTGTTTCTGTTCATATATTCGTTTTTTTCACCGTATTCAACACACGTATGTTTCTACACGCACCGTATATTTCTTGCGTTGAGTGTACTGGGCGACGTCCATGTCTGATGGTTTCGATGTTCTCGCTGTCGACAACCGCCCGTTCGACTTCTCCGGCCCTGACTCCGGACCTTTAGGGTTTGACGGGTGAGGGATCAGTCCTCTCGGATCCCTTCATAGCCCGGAGTCCGAAAGATAGAACTTTGAAAATTGAGACTTGCCCTCAGGGAGAACGAATATCATACGTCTGTATGATGCATGCACACACACGAACATGCGTATACGGACAACACGCGGTGAGATTGTTCGTGCGGCATGCAGCGTGCTGTGTGCAACAGCAGCAGCAGTGTGCAGTGTGCGCCAATACCATATGTGCGTTGGTATCAATCGTCATGTAGCATCGTTGATTGTGGTCGCTTTTGTATGCACAAGTACGGGTTCCGAGGCGGCAGTAGGCTAGTTGAACTTGAAGGAGGTATACCCCCCCCCGCCCCCCCCCGCCTATCCTCTTGGTGTCGGGGGGTGCCTCGTTTTTATTATCCTGCCGCTCTTTTTCCATCTGTATGCCATTTGTATCATTATTTCGGTTTAGTTTTACATCGATGCACATACGATCCGCGACCAAACCTTTATATCGCTTGCCTTTCCCTCTCTAGTATCACGTGATTTGTGACGTGTGGTAGCCGGCGGGCGCACTAACGTTGGCGGCAGCGCCAGCTTTCGTCATGCGTTCATTCGCGCTATCAACGTGGCTCCCCTTTTATCCACAAGGAAACGCCCACGTATATATTGATCCTTAATTACGCTGTGCTTGGGGACGCTTTGTACCCTGTCTCCTTGGGTGGATTTGTAGGAAGCGACCTGCTGTCGTGTAGGGCCCCTGCTAGTATTGTACCCGTTGTTGATACCTTGGTACGGGGTATGATGCCTTCAGCTGCTGCAGCTGGCTGCTCTTCACTGTTTTTTTTTCTCAGCTGCTGCACTTAACACAACGTCAGAAGAACTGCCGACTGATTCTCTGCTTTCGGCTATTTTTTCTGCGAAAGGTTCTCGATACATGAGGTTCTGTCGTGCTTCTATTTTTTGATAATTACCGATAGCAACCATGCTGTGTTCTCTTGGTTGCGCTGACCTCTTGCTAACGACAGCCATGACATCATTATAGCACAAGGAACGCAGTGCTGATTGAATCTATATGAATATATTCAGTTTGTCAACTTTACGCAGCTGTTGGCAGTATCGATATATACGAGATATGAACCCTTGCCGGCTGCACCACCATCCACTCATCCATCCATCCGTGCAAACATGCTCAAAAAGTACAAAACTTTACGACCAATGTACCGGTACCAAACTTTTACCATCCATGTATGTAGCGTCCTCATCAGTCTCTACCACACCAGCTACAAAAAAATCAACGCAGTCCTGCGCCTGCTGTCTAGACCGGTGCTGCTGGTGGTGCGTGTGCGCATGTGTGATAGTCGTGGTCTACGTCGCATCAACTAATCACTACCTATGTACCATAACGATTTACCGCCAAACAAAAACATATTCGCGTGGGGAGCGCCTAATGGCTGTCACTGTAAGAACATGTCACGGGGGGGCACGTTGTTTCCTCTCCGTGCAGATGGATATTTGCGACTTTTGGGCCCCAGGCAGAACGACTTGAAGAAAACACAAGTAAAACTTATTATTAGCAGTGCGATCTTATCACCTGCCTAGGACGAGCGTGCAACGTTACGCGCGCAGTTGTGATGCGCGCGCGTGTTGTGCGCCCCGCTACGTTGCACTCGGGACACCCCCCCTATCCCCTAGTAGCAGCAGTAGCAGTAGAAGCAGTAGCAGTAGCAAGTAGCAGTAGCAGCAGTAGCAGTAGCAGTAGTAGCAGTAGCAGTAGCAGTAGCAGCAGTAGCAGGAGGAGGAGGCACTCCGTGTGACCGCATATTATTGGAACATTACAATATTATGTAGTCATGTAGTCATAATCTATTTTCAGCTCTTTTTCGCTCTCAAAAAACCCCAAAAGCCGTCAACCTAACTATTCCTTGGGTCTCAACCTTTTTTGTTTTGTTTTCATAATGTACTTCGCAACAACTTTCTTGCTTGCTCGTACGCCTATGAAACGAAGCGAACAGCACTCTTTCCACGCGAAACGTCCCCACCTTTTGTTGAGATCCCCAAACGACACCTTTCCAGACCAGACCGCGCGCAGATCTTCAAAGAGACCCCCCCTGCCCGTGCGCCCCCCCTTCCCCCACGGCCCAACATATAGCGCACGAAGAAAACAAAAATACGAATAAAATTACTGCTGCTGTGCAAAAGGACACCGTACCAGGTGCGATACCTTTTAGCTTTTGAACCTTGAAGAGTGGAGGAGATAAAGGTCAAAGCAAAGAAGCACCGTAAAAAGCATACCAGGTCCTAGGATTCCACTTATCTGGTAGCAGGTATGATACCCCCCTTGAAACTCAAAGAGAGGAAAATCGAAACCTATCCTAGAATGTTACGGCTGCGGGGGATCCCTGAGGAACATTTGTATCAAGCAGGCACGAGTAGCCGTTTCGCCAAAAAAAATAGCTACGAAAAATACAGATGACTTGCTCGCGTCTTTCAAGTAGAGTCAACAGTTTTACAAGCAAGTTCTTCTTTCCTCGGATAGAAACATGAGGCAAGTTTTGAATAATTCAGAGTTTTTTTTGCCTTTTTTTTACCTTTTTCTAGCCCAGTACTTGTCATCCTCTCAATAGCAGTCTTTCCACCTTGTCCGCGCTTTTTTCGGGTACGAACGCACAGCAGTAGTATTTCAACGAACCCACGAAAACCCCAGCGAACTTGGGTAAAGGCCTTTTCTAGGTACGTGAGCTGTACGTATGGTAGCACATACTCACTCGCAAACGTATCAAGTCGTGGAATTTGGAGAAAATTCTCGATTTTTTTATGATGCTGGCTGGTGACTTTGTCCGCACAAACTCACCTCGTGAGTCATTTCTGGTTGCCTACGACTGCTTCCCGCTGCACCCGACGTCCTCACGCACCCCATAGTGAGCGTGGCTCGTTTTCGCGGGCTCTGATTGCGTTTGAGGTGTGAGGAGATGAACCTTTCCTCAACTGAAATGCAAACGTTCAGTTGGGATTTTGTTTTTCTGTCTCTTTTTTTGTCATTCGACGATTTCGACCACTGCAGCTTCCCAAAATCGAGGTGTGGACTTGCGTCGGAAAGTGCGGACGGCCAATCTGATTAGAATCACGAGCTGATGTACTGCAGTTGCAACATTATCTGACTACACCCGCTGTCTGCTGAGGCACCCAGTAGTTGAAGGCCGGAATAGAGCGTGTTAAAAATTCGACATAACCAACGGCGTATTAACTGCACCCAAGAAATACCTACCAGGTAGAGATTTGAGTTAACCGAGTGCTTTAATATGCCCCGCTGCCTTGAACTGTTTGCATTATTTGCTAACTGGCGATCGTGGGCTTTTTTCGTTTTGTTTTGTTTATCCAGGCGTTCTTCCCGACGGGGGGGGTGGGGGGGAAGGGAGGTGTTCTAATATTATCATCGTTCGACATTTTCAGGATTTTTTAGGAAGCGGCGCCAACAGGGTCCGAACCGACCGATCAGCCTACCGACCGCCTGCCCTTTTAACCTGATTTTAACGGCACACGGATCGGCATCATGAGACCCGGGAGAAATGGCGCAGGAAAAGGCGGTGGACCGGTGGGGGGCGGGGGTGGGAACAACAAGAATGGAGGCGGTGGGAACGGGGGGAACGGGACTGCAGAGGGTGACTCGTTTGTCCAACGCATCTCGGATTGGTTCATGACCTGGAAAGTACGGCCTGATGTGGTGCTGAGAGGGCGACACGAGAACAAGAGCAAGGGCGCGCTTAGTGCTTTCTGGCAGGCAAGGGCAAAAAATTCATAGCGGTTGGGGGGGAGGGAGGCGAGGTGGGGCTGGGTAGGGAGGGTCGGGGATTAGTGCTTTCTGGCAGGCAAGGGCAAAAATTCATAGCGATGGGGGGGGAGGGAGGCGAGGTGGGGCTGGGTAGGGAGGGTCGGGGATTAGTGCTTTCTGGCAGGCAAGGGCAAAAATTCATTGCGATGGGGGGGGAGGGAGGCAAGGTGGGGCTGGGTAGGGAGGGTCGGGGAAGGGGGGAGGGGGGGGGGGGACGTACTCATGTGTTGCTTGCCTTAGTCATTTGACCATTGACCACGCATCCCTTTCGAGACGGAGCACCGTTCCTACTCCTAATAGAGACACCTCCAACATTTGGGCGCTCATTACGCTTCTTCCGCATACTCCATAGAAACTGTTTGCTTATCCTATCCCCGTCCTGTTTCGCCGTCTGCAGCCACCATCTATTTCCTAGGATACCGATCGTTTTCTCGCTCTCTAGTCTACCAAACTCTTCCATGACACATACGTCTAATTTCCTCATCCCCTCCTCTAACGCATCCCGTTCTTCCTTGTTCATTTCACATTCTCCTACTGTGTGAGTCCTGCTCTCTATTGTTGTGCCACACGGGCACATATTTGTAGGCACGTCCTCCTCCTCCCGACTACCATCCCTTTCTTCCTTCTGGTAGGTCCAGGTCCGCTACACGAAATCGCAGTTTCAGCTTTTTCGTGCAGTCCATTGGGCCGTGTGCCTATACATTTTCATCCCCATCTTCGCACACTTTCACTTTCCAGCTTCTGGACAAGCCGTGGTCACAGGTTTCATCCCTTCTCCCCGGTTCTTGCCTTCAATTTTTATCGCGCGCATAGGGTTCAGCAATCCCACTGCTCGTCGATTGTTCATCGAGTGTTGCTAACTCACGCTCTCGCGCTTTCCGCTAGTCAATTTGTCCACAAAAAAAAGTCCTAACGAATTTATACGAGTATGCACTCGGCGTGGCTCGAACTCACGAAACTGACCTATACCAGGCTCGAGGATAACCTGATACGCCACCGGGGCGACCCATATATCCCCTCAACCCTCCGTATATATCTTATCTTCTTTTTTTTCTTTGTTTCTTTTTCTCCAATTGACTTACGCCTGTCGTGCGTATGCGTATGCGTAGTGATAGATACTACGTGTAATATATACGTGGTAGTCTTCCTTGAGTGGCAATCGGAATAGTTGGTTTCTCCAGGCGTGAGTAGTGAGACGTATGCACCGGCCTGGACCTGGCACATCGTAGACTGACTCCCGATTTTACTTTTATATGTTTCTGGTGGAGGCATGAATTGCGTCAGCTGTGATATATGCGTGTACCACCTTGGGTTGTGTGTTTTCTTCCCTGGTGTGTTCCTCAGCTCCAGAGTGACTGGAGCATGTCCTGTGACCACGGACTTGATTATACGAGTTAATGTGAGAACAACAACAACAACAACATATCTCTAAATGCTTCTCCTCTTTTACCTCATTTCTTCGCGCTTGCCTTTCCCTTTCTTCTATTTTTTTTTTTACTTCTGTCTTGTACCCGCCAAACTTCTCTATAGACAGTACTTCTCGCCCATACTTCTTGCCCCCCCCCACAAAATCCTTCCATATTTTCTCGATTACACTCTCCCATCTTATTCCAGCTCGCCTTTTTGTTATTTTCTCCCATACAGCTCTATCAACTCTCACGGGGTGAGGGGGGGGGGGCGAAGGAGGGAGGGGGGTAGGGGGTTGGGAGGGGGGGGGGGGGGGGGGGGGGGGGGCTTGTAGGCATTGGTTTATGGAACTAATCCCGATTCGATCTCGTTTTCTGGTTGCTCGGATTTTAGGCCAACGACGGTTATTCAAGTTTTGGCATGTGTAAGTAGTGACCATTCGACATGACAACATCACCCTTGTGACTTCATAGTGCCCTTGACAGCGTGCAATTGCGCTTGGGCTTGGGCTTGGTCAAGTTCCAACCTCTGGTGGTATTTACTAGGTGCGAGTGTGCATAGCTTATTAGGTGGTTATAGCGTTTACTTGTAGTCTTCTAGTTGTGGTCTTATACTTCTAGTCTATGTGTCGTACTGTACCTTTATACCTGTTGTGCGGAAGCTCGCTTTATTTGTGATAACCTCCGCCCTGAAGGCGGCGTGCTATTAGTACGTCTGGTATTGGCAATAGTTTAGAGTACTGGAGAGTGGTGTTGCGTGTCGGATTGGACATCGCCACCCGTGGTGCGGAAGCTCACGTTTGTTTGTGATACACCTGCGGCCTGCAGGCGGCTTGGGACTCGGACGGGACTTTTGAAAGTTCGTTCAGAAAAAATACTTCGAAGTATCCCTTCACTTGACTGAATTGAAGTCTTGTGCGGCAGATGGCCATCGACGTAATCCCTATTCTGAGACGTTTCGATTGCCTGCTAATTCTCTTCTGTCGAGGTTTTCCGGAGACTCGCGCCGTGTTTATTTTTGTTCGTGTGTTAATTTTGCTGTTGCTGCTGCTGTTTGCCGGAAAAGCGACGCCAACCATTCTGGACACTTGTCTGTTTACTACCACTACTGTGACTCCGGCACTGCTCTCCGTGTTACATTTTACGTCGAAAGTTCGTTTGAGTCGAGAATGATCATAAGAATACAAGGAAAGACATTGGGTGTGCGGATGTACTGATACGTCGTTGGGTACATGAAAGAGTGATTTAATGCGAAAGCCAATACACATCGATGCGATATAGCTGTGTAGCAGTATATATACCAGGGTATTTGGTGGCGTTACTTGCTGATTAATACTACCAGGTACTACTGTAGTTTCAGAGAAAAGTTTCTCCGGACGCCCGAGACTTGACCATTTTATCCAACGGCGAAGCCCTGAATCATACATACGTCGTGGGCTGCTTTCACGCTTCCGGCAAAAATGACCCGAGTTAAGTTCCAGGTAGTCCATTAGCCCCTGAAGCGTCAGCCAGTGCAGTTATGAAATATCAACGCTCGATAATTCCTAGACCCCCGAAGTTTTGTGACTGTCGCACCTAGTTTTTCGATTAGGCCCTCATAGTAGAGCTATTCTCCTTGCTCGTATCATATATGTGACCCCGGACCTGAGCTGCCACTGGGAGGCCTGGGAGAGAGCGCGAAAGTAATGCGAGGATAATAAGTGAGATGGAGAAACAATAAAATGAATTGGAATAAAATATAATAGCCGCTACCTTTCGTGCCGTCGCAGCATGTTATTCAGTACTACAGCAGTTGAGCCTGTCCCGCGATGGCGGTGACATGCCGCGCGATATCCGGTACGGTGCGGCACCATGGTGCCATACTACACGACACTCGTACTCATACCCGTGCCACGTATGAGTGTGATACGGACCACCTGTTGGTTTTCTACGTCAAATACTACCCCCTCTCTACTCCCAGGTAGTTTGTTTGGCCCGACAAACGTGGGCGCATTTCTGAAGGGGTCCAGCATAGCTATCCGGTACTAACATGTATTCGGTGCTTTAGCCGTATCGCCTTACGTTGAATGAAGCGTGCTGCTGTGATCCGGGGTCGAGGCTCGAGCGGGCCCCCGGCTTCCCGCTCCGCTGACACACTTTGCGGCATCTTGCACTGAATGAAGCGTCTCGAACAGGCGCCAATCTCCCATTCTCTCTGGAAATATTATGCAACACATGCACGGGTCTCCAACGGAACTATTATTTTGTTGCGCTGTGTTCTGTTTTCGGAGCTCGAGGCCCGAGAGGACGCTCCGGCTTCCGGCTACGCTTACACGCGCGGAAGACGAAGGGCATTGCTCGTGTTGTGAACGCTCCTGCCCACGGTTATCTGCGGGGTGGGCACGCCGCTTGACCTGTATTATCTGTCGGAAGGCAGCGTTCTCGAGGGGGCAAGGGGGTGGGGGGGTATGGTCGCCATATACGTTTGGTAGCTTGTCGACTTTTGTTTAGCCGTGGACTCTCGTGGACTACCTACCGTCCGTACCGCACCCTCGTATGTAGTAGTTGGTGAATATCACGTCGTGCGGTGGCTGTTGCTGTGTCTGTGGGCAATAACTTTTTTTTGCTGGAAATGCGGACCCGGCAGTTTTTCTTTGTTTTCTCTTTTCCGGCGCTGGAAGGGCAGTTATTTGTATTGAGCGAATGCGCCCTTGGCACGCACACGTTCGGCTGCTGTCTCTGTATAGCTGTGCGCTGTGCATTAAGTGCGATCATGGCGGAAACGCCCCTTTCGTTGAAACCCTAGCTTCCCCTCCCGGCACCGCCACCGGCAGACACCGGCCGCCGTTCAGCACAGCGTTGATGGTGTGTTATTTTCGTGATGTTCATCTGCTATGATGTGATCTGATGTGCTGTGTCGCAGGACTACAAGAAGGTTCGCGTGGACTGGCGGGCCCGTGCAGGCATGCGTCGAGATCACTTCGAGCTGGCCCTCCAACACTACATGAGAATAGATGGACCCAGCCGGGACACTTGCGAGGGGAGGATTAGGTGAAGGAGACTTACACCTGATATGCTTCCTGTACGGGTCCAATGCGTGTTTTCGTTGACGCCGGGGGGCTTTGTGACTGCGTGAAGGCGTGGGTTCTGTGGGTTGGAAAATACAGAGTACAGGGCACTCACGTATTAGCTATAAACTATTGCATTCATGATCCCGAGTTATCGCGGCACCCTGTGGCGCGGGTCCTCGGTTTAATGCGGTGAAAATCGCTTGTCACGAGCTCGTCCTGCAGAGGTACCGCTCTACTCCGGTATAGGTCGGGGTTCCAGTTCCAGTTAAGTGCGGGTGGTGTCATCTGGTTTGGTACCGACCACACTATTGAGGGGCCACGACTGCAAATATGAAAGCGAGCATTGAGAAAGGCAGGCTGAGATCTACCGGACAAAGAGAAAATCCGGAGTCGCTCTACTCAAGTTCGTGTTCTTAAGGCACCTATTGTTGCGGAAGAAACCGATCCTTCTCTAGCTTTTCTGTGTATTTTACGAGGTATATACTTGGTACCAGTATGTACTGGGTGTCCTGTACTTGTGCTTCAAATATCATGTGTTTTCTTTTTTTGTTACTCAAAATCGTGTCCTCCCTCGCCTTCGCGACCGGGAAACGCCTCCGTACATAGGTACATCTGGGAGACTCGCATTCGTGACAACAGTCACCTGGGGGTGGTGGACGTGTCGTGCCAGCCGGCGAAGGCCAAGATCGGAAAGCGGAAACCCTCCCTGCTCGCTGCTAAGGAGGACAACGCCTCTCCGCACATTGCTCAGCAACAGCAGCATTTTCAACGGGGGCAGTACATGCAGGTGCGGTCCAGCGGTTACTCCAAAAACTTGCCGTACTCTGCTTTTTTGAGGGCTGTTTGAGTGGGCTGAATATTAGTAATACCTTACACAATGAATAACTGTAAGTTAGTCGCCGTCTAGTAAGATTTGTTACCAGGTAGTTGTCTAGGTATTTCGGTTAGCTGAGGGTCCCGACTTGGGCCGTTCTGCCCTTTTTTATCGGGCTGGTGCGTTTGTGGTTCGCCATGTGGTTTGCACCATGGTATCGAAGAAGGCTTAACTAAAGTTGGCTGGCTTACTTTGCCAACCAAGTAATGACTATTGATACGGTAGGTAGCTCATGTTGGCTCACAAGTACAGTCAACTCACTGCCTTGCCATAGTATTATCATTGGGCTTGCCATCCGACACCAAAT
This sequence comes from Undaria pinnatifida, assembly GCA_012845835.1. Classification (NCBI taxonomy): domain Eukaryota; class Phaeophyceae; order Laminariales; family Alariaceae; genus Undaria; species Undaria pinnatifida. The sequence continues at coordinate 18,951,594 of JABAKD010000009.1, forward strand.
TGCTTGTGCAGTGGTATGAGTTTGAACATTTACCACTCGTAACATTCCCGACAAAAGAACACCTCGGAAACAAACGGAAACCTTTGTACGCACAAATTGTTATTTTCGATTTTCCTCTCGCACCCGCAGTGCCTTGGGCTTGCCGCCCTCGTTCGTACTGTGCGAGAATAACGTCACGCTTGTAGGTCCGTACGTCATGCTTGCAGCTTCTAGGAGGCAATGCCCGTGATTGCCACCTCCACTCCACCCTGGTTCTCCCCGGCCCCTCCCGTCTCCTCCCACCTCCCACCCACTCCGTTTTTCCCTCCATGTCTGGCCTCCATCGCTCTCTCTGTGAAATGCTAAACCCACAAACGAACTTGGAATTCTAACAAATAAATAGAACGAGTCGGGAGGAACCTTCGCTATGTCCGGAATGCACCGGACCGCCCCCGCCTCCAGCTCTTCCCGGCTCTTCTCGGACACCGACGACAGCGGCGGCGGAAACGGAAGCGGAAATGGAAACCCCAATGGCCTTGTCACACCCGGGGGCGTCGGTCCAGGCAGCCCCGGCATCTCTGGACCATACGACGGCAACAGGGACGGTGCCATCCCCGGCGCCCCGGCTTCCCGTGGCAGCCAAGACGCGTCAGCCATGGGTTTTGGGCATGGGGGGGGGGGAACGTGCTGACAGGAGGGGTTACAGCGAGCAGGGGATGGGGGGAAGGGCGGGGGGCGCGCTGGATGGCTCGCAGGGGCGCGGTATCAGCGTTTCCTTGGGTGGTGGCCCGGGCGCGAGTGTGGTAAAGGGGGAGGCGCAGAGGGCGGGGAGGCACGGGGAGGACGATACACTGAGGAAAAGGCCGCGGGAGAGTTGGAGGTGGGTGACTTTTGACCTGAAGGGCAGGAAGGCGTGCGCGGTTGTTGTGGGGTTGTATTGCTGTGTGTGGATTGTGTAGTGTGGGGGCGGTTTGCAGCGTTTGGGTGACGGGAGCGAGAATGGGAGTGGAGACGGGGGAAAGAGAGAGGAAAATAGAACACGGACTGGCAGACCGATAGACGGACAGCGAGACAAGCAGGCAACGACAGAGCGTGGGTACGAGATCGTTAAGTGCCTGAGAGCGATGCGATTCGACCGCCCCTCGCGACCGTATGTGCCCCACCAAACTACGGCGCAGGCGTGCTTGTGCAATCGCGCTGAAGCCAGCGGTCTAGACGCCGCATGCGTGCCGCGTGCACAATTCAACCGAGAGAGACGCGCAATCCCGAATATTTGAAGCCTAGCTGGACGATTCACCGGGATTTTAGCGCATGCTCAAGCATGCGCTTCTCGAATAATTACGCCCCGCGTGATCCTGCTCAATACTCGCGATACCGAAACGAGCTCCGCGTTCTGATCCTACCTGCCCCCCCCCCCCCCCCCCCCGCCTATCCTCGATCTCATTATCCTTAACCCCCTCTGCTGTCACTAAACCCCACCCATCCTCAATCACCTCATTCTCCCTCCCCCCGCCCCCGTATCAGCACCAAACGTTCTCCCCCCCACACACCCCTCCCCCCTTCCCCCTCTCTATGAACACCAAACGCCTCCCATCCTCAGTGTTATTCTCCCGTCCCCCATACCACCACTAAGCGCCCCCCGTACTCAACGCCACCCCCCCCCCCCTAGAAAGTCCAACCGCCCTCCATCCTCAACACCCCTTCCACCTATGAACGCTTCCAATCCTCCCATCTCCGATCTCATCTCCCCCCCCCCCCCCCCGATTAAAGCTAAACGCCCCCCATCCGCAGTATCTCCCCCTCCCCTCAGTCGGAGTTGACGTCAGTTGACAACGACGCTGTAAAACACGCCTCTCGCCACGTAAGCTAGAGCACCAGTTTGCTGTCCTGTTTGTTGTTGCTGTTTTTATGCATGGCGGTACCCGAGATGGTGGTGGTCGAGTTAAATCATATTGTGCGGATTGGAGAGCCTTAACTCCGCGCGAGGCGGATTATATGAATCAGTGTGGTAAGGCACCCACGAGGCAGTTACGCTTTATCCCCAGTGCTCTCTATGGAAGTGGCCACAACAGAAAACGAATGCATTTATTCGAAGCTGTCATCAATGAGAAAGAAGGCACGCACAAGGTGCGGAAGTCCGCCTCACAAGTGGTTCTTGGTAGGATGCTGCTCGCCCTTTATGCGACTCACCGAACATCTCACGGTTCTTCGCGCTTGGTGCACGCGATGTCTGCCTGGTCGGTGAAAACCCGACATGCACCGTCCCGGCACTGTAGAGATGCGAGGGTCTACGGCTACACACGAGATGAGTACACCCCCTCCCCCCCCCCCCCCTCCCAATTAACACCAAGCATCCCTATCCTTGATTTACCCTACCCCCCCCCCCCCGCGCACTTGTAACTCTAAACGCCCTCCATCCTCATTCTTGATCTCTTACGTTCTTTCCCCCCCCCCCCAGCCTTAGTCTCACCCCCCTCCCCCCGTTTCCGCGCTTTGTGAACCCCAAACTCGCCCTATCTTTAGTCTCACCCCCCCCCCCCCCCCCCTCAAATGCCGCCTCCGACACTCGTAGTGGCCTTGGAGACCCCTCCGGTTCGGGCGCCACCCCGACGGCCGGGGCAAACATTGGAAGGGGAAGCGGGCGCGCCTCCCCCCCGGCCCTCTCCGCCAGCTCCAGCGGTGGTGGTGGTGGTGGTGGTGGTGCGGCTGGGGGTCAGTTAACTCCTGGTGGTGTAAATGGCAGCAAGAAGGACCGGGTGCCTAATCACTGGTGGGAGCTGGAGTTGACGGTTGAGGGTCCGATGCTGTACCCGACGTCTAACTGCCATGAGTGGACTAGCGACAATGGGATCGAGCACCGCATCATGGAGATCGAGTTTCAACACGGCTGCGAGGTTAGTGCGGGTTTGGGTTGGGTGGGTGGGTGGGTAGGTGGGTGGGCGGGTGAATGGGGGTTTATTGTTGGTTCGTTGGTGGCTGGGTGGGCTGGTTGGCTGGTTGGTACTAATAGAGTGGTTGATTTGTTGGTTGCTGGTCTGTTGTGGTGCGTGCAATCGTTGTCTTTTATTGTTTCGCCCTGCTGCCTGTGATTGATTGTGTCATAACTGTTGGATTGGATGAGGCCTCTTGCCCAGAATCAGGAGGGGCTCGCCCTGCATGAACTCTGCGCCGAACGCGTGCTCAGTGTGGTGTTGAGAGTGCTAAACCCGCCGCATTTTGGTGCCGTTCCGCGCTCGCGACGTGGTACGGCACAGGTGAAACCGCCCAAGGATCGCCTCATCAAGGACTTTACCTTGAACTGGAGGCCGAACAGCGATATCGTCTACGTATTCGAGACGGAGCCGTCGGGGTATTACGGCCCGATCCTCGGAATGTTCGAGAAGCAGACGGTCACGCACAACAAGATGTTCCTGTACAGACAGGTGTGGAGGCGAAGCGGTAGTTACTGCGCCGCTTTTGTCTTCGGGCTTCCTTTCCCTGATTCCTGAAGTAATATCTTTCGCGTGACGTACATGATTTGTAGTTTTTTGAATATCGAAGCGAAGAAAATGTCGGTACGATAAGGTTCAAAAACATTCGACAATAGCCGCTCCCAAAAAGTCGATTAGATCGATAGCGATAATGGAGACGAGAACAGACGCACAGTGCTCACACATCCCATCCATTCATCTTGATTTTTCATGTTTTTTTTTGGTTTCTACTCCGTCTGGCAAGGGAGGCAGGAGTCCCCCTCGTTGTGGCCTCCCCCGCTTGTGTCCAAAAAGTTGAGCGGGTCCCCCACCTTGCGGCGATGGGGGGAGGGTCCGTCCACCCGTGTATCTATGTATCTGTTCAAACCTTTCGTTGGGATGATATAACGCTGATCTTTTGACGAAGCACCAATGGCTCTCGTTCGCTGCTGCCGTTCGTTGCTGTGTCCCCGGTCGCCCTTGGAGTCGTTTGGCCTCGTCTCGGTTTATCCTGGTAATCTTTCAACGAAGTATCGAAAACATTGTCGAATCATTGCCGAATTTATTTCTGAACTTGATTTATTTGGATATATCTATTTTTGATCGAACGATATGCCGAAACTTTCGACACTGCTGTATGCAACGTATTGCTTTGTTCTCCGAATTAGCATGTTTTGCGACTCACGTAATCTCGCTCCAAGGTGCTTTTCTCTTCCGTGGCGTCCGTCCGATCATTATTTTTCATTTTTTTCTTCGTTCGAGATAATTGTTCTCATCCTCGCCTTTGTTTTTCGTTCTTGTTGTTCTGGTTTTCGTTGTCATCCTTGTTTTCGTTTTTTAGTTCGTGGTCATTATCGTCATCATTCTTGTTGTCATTTCTGTCTTCGTTTTTGTCTGTATGTTTGATGTGTGTGTTTGGGTTGGGGGAGTCCAGATGCAGCCTCAGCCGTGGCCGTGTCGCGAGGGTGGCTGGAACGGAGGGGGTCGAGGCGGGGAGACCCAGATGCGTGCGGCGTGGTTGTTCAACGACCCCATCTCGGGGAAGTGGACCATTGCCCTCGACTACATCGCGCAGCCTTGCTCCCCCATCTACCAGGTAAGGGACACGAGTGTAATGTTAATGCAATAGTGCCGGTATGTGGTATTAATACGTAATAGAAGCAAATGCCGGCACTACAGCGGCAACCGGCACTACGCCGCATACTGCCACTACTGGTTTTTCCATCTGTGCCAAGCAATGTCAAGGACATCACAGCGGGCAACCGGCACTACTCGATCGACGCTATAGAGGGACCTCTACAACTGTATTTTGCTATTTTTCAGGAATACGTCAGCTGTGAGTTTGATCGATTGAGTTGTCTCAGTAGTTACGCTGCTTTGCAAGTGGCGTCATATGCTCGTCGGCAACGCGTGTTATAGGTGTTCTTACGAGCTATTTTATTGAGCTGGGTAAAGGAAAGTGTTTTATTCGTCATCCCTGTCTGCCCTTCTTCGCGCCTGGCCTCTGTGCGCTTGTTCATATCCGCCGTCCCCGTATACCCTCTTTATTTCCCGCCTTTGTAGACATGAAAACCTTGGCATGTGCACAACATGCCCCCGGATTCCGTAGACATCGAGTCTGTGCTATATGGTTACTAGAAAGTCCATGCGTACACCGCGTTTATGCTCGCCATCCCCGTGTACGCTTCTTCGCGTCCCGCTTCTTTGCACTTGAACGAACTCGTTTGTTGCAGTACATCGTGCCCCCGGAGTGCGTTCGCGCCGGCACGCCTTGCATGGAGATCAACACCTTCAACTCGAACGCCATCAAGGTGGGGGCTTGTATAGAGGGGGAATAGAGGAATGTCCAATCTCTGTTGGTGGGGTTGCTGGCGGGAGTGGTGATGGTGTTGTTGGTCTTGTTGGTGTTGATGTTGGTGATGGTGCTTGGGGGGGTGGTGTCGTTGGTGGTTTGGGGTGGCGTTGGTGGGGCTGGGGCTGTTGGTGGTGGTGATGGTGGTGTGGTGATTTTGGTGTTGTTGGTGATGGGGGTGGTGGTGGTGATATTGGCGATGGGGGTGATGTCGGTGTCGGTGTTTATATTGTTGTGCTTGTGTGGTGCTTCTGATAGTATTGGTGCTTGGTTGAGACTTTGTACTTGGTTTGGTGTTGCGGTCCGTCTCGCAGAGCTACGTGACTCACCAGGTGGTGCGCGTATCGCGTAACCAGGCACCTGGTACGGGTTAGGTTTTCACGTTTCGACATGTTTCGTGATTCTTCGTGGCTCGTCATGAGTCGGACTAAAGCTTCGCGGTCTGTTGGTCCGGGTTGGTTTTCGGTCGCCTAAAGCCCTTACCGCCACCCTACCGCCGCTCCAGTCTTGGGTGCCCAGTATTCCACTCCAGAGTTATTGTTGATCCTGTCGTGTTACCACGGACTAAAAAAATAGCAAAACATCGACGGTGCGTGGCGTAAAGATGACGCACCGTTCGCTGCTTCCGCAACCGCTCTACCCCCGCTCCGATCGATCCGATGGACCCCCTCTCCCGCTAAAGGTGAAAGGGTGCACCACTCTGATCCCCCCGACCGAAGTGCTCCTGCTCTCTGAGAACTCCGTGCGCGACGTCTGCGGCGCCGTGTGGGTGGGGTGCTTCACCGCTAACCCTTCGGAGGTGGCCTTCGACCTTCTGTGCCGGCTCATGAGGTGGGTGCAAAGGCGGCCCATATTTTGCCATGATACCAGACGATGTCTGCTGTGCTGTTTGATTTTTAGCGTAACCCCTGGGGTGTATTATTACGGAGATCCATCGTTAACAGGGGTAAATTAAGTGCCTCATCATATTGCAAAAAATTCACCGGAAATTTATTTTAGTTTTTGCAAAATCTCGGCCAGAACATCATATATACATATATATATTATGTTTTTGCGCCGTGACCATAAGGCGTACGCTCGTAAGGCCTATGCGAACAATCCAAGCTATCGTGTATCCTTATCGACGAAGAATTGACAGCGTAATGACCCCATAAGCATTAAATGACCCCTGTCAACAGTGGATCTCCGTAATATTAATAGTACGTTTTACTTTACTACAGATGATAGATGGGATGAGCGAAATACATACGTATATATATATTGTACAAATACATATGGATATACATCGTACGAAAAAATAATTCCACAATAATTCGAAGTATTTTTTTTGTCTTTTCCGAGAGCGGGGTGCAGTTTTAGAAACCCCTTAATGGACTTGGAGAGAGAAAAACATCCGAACGTGTACTCGTAGTTCGTCGAAGGTTTTCCTGTCGGGATGTGATTGGCTTCGAAACCCCGGGGACGTCGCAAGTCGAAAAGGGCGGAAAACACCCTTGAAAACGAAAAGAAGAGAAAAGAAGTCACCGTGCAAGCGGCCCGACATGTTACCCCCGACCTGCCAGTCCACACGTTCGGTCCATCTGTGTCGATGGCACAGCATCGGCAAGGCGAGGCTGTGCGTCGTTGTACGGTAGCCCCCCCAACTTCTGTTTAACGGAATCGCCGGTTTTGAAACCAGCCCCCGGCCGTATCTGCCTGAAATACGGTGCCCCTTGCCACCCCACACCCCGACGTCATCGGTCGATAGTGGTAGTAGTAGTAGTAGTAGTAGTAGTAGTAGTAGTAGTAGCAGTAGTAGTAGTAGTAGTAGTAGTAGTAGTAGTAGTAGTAGTAGTAATAGTAGTAGTATAGCTGCTGCTGCTGCTGCTGCAGCAGCAGCAGCAGCAGCAGCAGCAGCAGCAGCAGCAGCAGCAGCAGCAGCAGCAGCAGCAGCAGCAGCAGCAGCAGCAGTAGTAGTAGTAGTAGCAGTAGCAGTAGCAGTAGCAGTAGCACTAGCACTAGCAGTAGCAGTAGCAGTAGTAGTAGTCCTTCGCAAACAAGAAGTACCTGGTATGTGTTTAGATATACTTTTCGTAAGGCCGTTCACCTCGTATCAAGCAGCCACGAAACGTTCGCGAAAGAAAATCGCTGTTTTTTTCGGGGGGGGACTATCGTAGAAATCAGTCCTATGCGGGCGGGCTGCTGGGTTTCGGGGGTGGTGGGTGCGTTCAGTGTCCGAAGTAAACCGCAAAGATGAGGCATGAAGGTGTTTCATCTACCACGCGCAAGTAGCATGGTACTACTCGCACTGCTAGGTATTATTGGCCTGTTGACGAAGCCGCACCTTTTTGTTGTTGTGGTCGCTATCTCCTGGTTGCAAGGGTTTCGATTTATTCACTTTTTATGAACTACCAGGTATTATATCAAACTTGCACTCAAAGACGGTGTTTCGAATCCTTCCGAGTGCATACTCGCGCTCGTGGGGACTTTCGTAGGTTCGTGCTTGAAAAAAGATAGCAACTAAAAGCGCGAAAGCGTGATGGTGATGTAGCAAAATTCGATGAGCAGAGAAAGCTGGGAAGTTGGTATGGTGAATGGACCATATCCACGATAAAAATGAAGGCACGTACCGGGGGGGTGAGAAGGAAAAACACCTGTGACCACGGCTTGTCCAGAGGGTCGCTGAGGAAGAAATCTCTTTGGTGAGCTGGAAAGTACAAAGTGATATTCAATGTTTGTAACATAATTGTAATAATACTTGGCAGTTGGGCCATACCAGGTGTGTGTTGGGTCAAAGCAGGTATGCGACACCGTTCTTACGTCAGGATACATAACGCTTTCGCCGAAACTACCGAAAATCAGCGCCAATGTTTGAGCAACCGCTCTCACGGTGGCAGGAATCAGCCGTCACTGCTGAATACGTACCCAACCACCGCTATACGTGGAATAGTGGAGTACCAGATAGTATGTATGTACCTGGTATGGTCGTATGATGCTATACATGGCTAAACGGTGGCTTCGAGGGGGGCTTACACGGGGGTAGGACTGATCTGCCCGGCGGGGGCTGTAAGCAGATAAGGAAAGTTATAGTTGCCCAGAGAACGAAAATACCGAACGGGTGCACGAGACAAGACAGCACGACGCGCGCCCCACACGGCTTTATCCTGGAGTGGAAAGGACGGAGGATGGCCGAGAACCACCAGCAGATTTTTTCTCAGGGTCATGGAAACGTGCTGTTCTTATTATTTTGTATACTCTGAAAGTTGAAATTTGGTTTATTTCATTGTATTTTATTTTTTTATTTTTGGGGGGGTGTTTGATTTTCATTGATTCGTGATATTCCGTCCGCGCTTTTCTTTTTTTAACTTGCAGCAAGCAGTGGTGACCGTTGAGCTCTACGTGCTCGTGCCAATCTTCTGTAGTCGTACGTAGACGTTGAGAGCATTTTTTTTTTTCACGGGTTTCTTTGTTGATGTTGTATGCACGCTCGAGCGAATGTTCTTTCTTTCATTTATTTGCGACGGACGAAAGGGATAGAGATATTGCGACTGTATTTGGTAGTGACGGTGACGACTATTATCTACGAGGTATTATCTATTAACCTTTTCGTGCTTCTGCGACGCAGGCATATTGACCACATATATATATATATATATAAAAAAAAATATATCAATTTTTAATCATCACCCCTATTCTCCAGCTCAACTCGTAAGGGGTTTTATCCTCACTTATTGTCCTCCAGCCTAACCCGTACGAGGTTTTTACCCTCAGCGACCAACTGAACAAGCTGTGGCCACCGGTGTCTTCCCTTCTTCCCCCCGGTACTTGCCTTTATTTTCATCGCGCATAAGGTGTAGTTTTCAGCAGTCACACTTTTCAGCTTTTTATGCTATTTATTAGTCGATTTTTATCGAATAATTAATCCGGGCGCGTTGTTACCAACCGTTCACCGATTGGTGAAATTCGTGGGAGTTTTTTTTTATCATCCCTTCCACTTCTCATGTTCCTCTTTTTTTTGCCACCCACTTTTTGTTTCTGTTGCAGATAGTCAGGTTTGTTGGCTGGCATTTTGTTGTTGCCCGCGTGCTCGTTGTGGTTAGCTTTGCATGGCATGATATGGCCAAATCGCTGTGCTGCATTTGCAATGTGTGTACCCCTGTCTCGTGTGAAAGTTTTGTGACCACAGAGTTCGTTTCTCTAGGAGGCATGGGCACGGACGCGGGTTGTGCTGAGTATAGATTGGTGGAATATCAGTTTCATGTGGAGAACACACACGTTTTCCATTCTCAACTCTTGCGAAGGGTGTGCGCAGAAGTATACATCTCCGTACCTGGAGTACGACTACTGCTGTTATCGTGCTGTATGCGTGTCGGAGATCTCCGGGCATTTCTTTTTTTGCTCTTTTCTTGTACCTGATATATACTCCGGAGTATATGACAGGATTCACTTGATAAACTGATGCATTTCCTTCCACAGCTGTCAGATTTTGTCCCCCTCAGAAACGGGTGTTATAGTTTCCGCGCACAGACTGCCTAGCATCACCCTGTTGACCCTGATAGCTACACTGTAGTTGCAAGGGGAGTCACCGACTTATATCCTTTATGAGGACACACAACCCGTAATACGCGCAATCGGAGTATCACACAGCTTGCAAAGATGAGTTTCGACAAAATATTCGATCTCACAGCTGGAGTATATTTTAATTTTTATAGTATTATCTTCGCGTTTTTTGTTCCTCGCCCTCCTTCCTTCCTCCTTGGTTGTAACTCAGATTCGGTGTCACGAAGCAGGCTCTTTTCCTGCCTCCCCACTACGTGTCTACGTGTACGCTATGTGTTTTTTTTTCGCGACAATAAGTTGGCGCGAGTCATCCCACGATACATAGGGGTGCAGCATAAGATTCTAAGAAGGTTCTAATCTCGTAACATGAGGATCTACCTGAATATCAATATCATCAATCATCATCATCATCTATCATCGCCCGAGGCATGACTTCTAAGACATCCGTTCGCGCGATCCGACCAACATTTCTATGGTTCTGTATGACGTTGATACCCGTACCCGGAACTTCTGGGAGATGTGTTGAATTCTCGAACAAAATCAACTCGTCAGATCACTTGCTCATTGACTAACCGCTAGTTCTCCACTTGAGGAGGTGAATCAAATCAGAACGACAGAAACGTAATGTTAGTTAACCCAAAGTTGCAGCTCCTACCGCAGTACTACTACTAATACTACGACCACCACCATTACTACTACTACTACTACTATTAATACTGCTACTAATACTAATACTGCTACTAATACTAATACTAATACTAATACTAATACTAATACTAATACTAGTACTAATACTATTACTAATACTACTAATACTAATACTACTAGTAAATCTAATACTAATACTAATACTAATACTAATACTAATACTAATACTAACACTAATAGTACTGCACCCACTATACCAGTAGAGGGATAACTCCTGCCCTTTCTTCCCTATTAATTGTCGACTTGCATCGAATCGCGCCTAACCACGCTGCTAGGCGCTCTCAGAAGTTGTTTCCTTTTTTTTTACTTGTACAAATAAAACCTCAAAGGTCCGATCCACGTGCGTGATTTTGATTTCAGGACCAACTCTATTAGTAATTGATAGTATCGCATAGCATTCGAGAGTAACCACTAGATCACCGCGGCGCCCAGCCCCTCATGCCCTCGTTGTACGACAGCATTCGTACCATAGCATTAATGGTTTAGGTACGTAGCCTTTTATATCTTGAGTAGCTCGGGCTGCTTGGCTGCTTGGTGTGGTCGATGATGCAATCGCCACTTGTAGTAGTCTCGACATTGTGTGTTGTTCACATTGGAGTGATATTATATTTCCACCCGTATACATCCAGCGCAACCAGTGTCCGTGCTGATGCCTCATAGAGACGAGCTCTCGCATGGCCACAAACTAGGAGACGGAGATACACATTGCAAATACAGCAAGGTGATTTTGACCATGCAATGTCAACGGCAACGAGCACGCGGGCAGCGAAAAATGATATACGCAACAAGCCAGCACACCAGACGAATGTATTAGACTATCATAGTTCACAATATGTACAACCTAGCGACTGCTGATATATAGCAAGCACAGTTCGATGCGCGTCGACGAGGGAGGACATAGATGGAATCTTCCCGCGATAAAAATGAAGGAACGTTCCGTAGTGGGGAAGGAGGGAGACGAGCCTGCTTTGTGACTCCGGATCTGATTTATGTCTAGAGAGGGAGAAGGAGAAAGTAAAAGTGCGAAGATAAGATGAATATACGGGATGATGAACAAAGCAAAACAAAAATGACGAACGGGAACACGTGAGAGCCACCTTGCGATCGTGGATTATGATGCGAACAACGGTAGCAGCGTACGTGTTACTCACATTTAACTGTTAATGCCACCCTTCCACATCCAGCACACCCAATCATGGCCGTGCCGATGCCTCATCAAAGATATTTCGTCTTTGGTCACATTTTTTTTTTTTCTCCCACACTTGTACTTTCCAGCTTCTGGACAAGCCACGGTCACAGGTGTCGCCCCTTCTCCCCCCCGGTTCTCGCCTTCAATTTTCGTCGTTATATGACACCGGTAGGGTTTCAACAATCCCACTGCTCGTCGATTTTTCATCGAGTGTTGTAACTCACGCTCTCACGCTTTCCGCAAGCCAATTTGTGCACAAGAAGAAGTCCCTGGACGAATTTATACGAGTATGCACTCGGAGGGACTCGAACTCACGAAACTGACCTACATCAGGCTCGAGGATAACGTGATACGCCACCGGGACGACCGGTACAAGCTATGTACCAGTACGAGACAGAAATACGCATACGTCGCCATTGCAGGAAGGGGAGTTGGCCATGCAACACCAAACGTACTGAGTACGAAAAAGCGGAACATTCACAGGCCAGCACCTCACACAACTTAGGGGAGAAAGAGGTAGAAAAAACAAGAAAATATCAAGAAAAAAATGCGGGGGGAACAACGTAGAAAAGGAACACGGACGCACGTGGGGAGGCAAGAGATACCCAGGGAGAAAGGAAACCTGAGTGGTCCCAAACGAGCCAAGATTAAACGAATTGCTAAGCAAAACAGACAAGACAGCAACAAAGCAGATAATCACTGATAATACCACCCAACCGGCGTCGACATGGGCGCCAGACAGCATGGTAATGCCTGCACGCACTACTGCTTGTCTCACGCTTTCCTAGGAGGCTGATATACGTGCGCTTCTCGCTCTTTAGATCGTTATGCCTTTTGGTTCCGAAGGGGTCCCGAAAGGTTTACTACACGGTAGTATTTCTAGTATAGCTATCAAGGCTTTCCTCGGTTTGTTTCTCTGGGTAGTACTCATGTTTTAGAAAGGGGTTCAGAGGCACCATCAAAACTATAGCAGAGGGCTGAGTTATTACGTACAGAGAACTCGTTTTGGGCTTGCATGCCATGTTGTGGATATTGACTTGACGGTATGCATGTGATTTGTTCCTTGTGTCCCCGTCCTTTTATGTTGGCTGTTTTTGTTTGCCCCGAAAACGGTGACCGTCATCCTTGAGCAACTTTCAGCATGTCGGAGACCCTCCATTATCCCTCCACCTCCATTCGGTGACAGTCGTTCCAGTCTCGCATGCCACATTGTGCTTCGTGTCCATCTACTACTCGTACCGATATGTTGATCTTGACTAACGATGTGCACGCCGCTCGTTCCATCTTTTACTGTTTCCTTTCCTTTTCCCTTTTTTTTTCTCTTCCTTTTTCCCGGAAACGCAACCGTCATCCTGCAAAAATGCAACGACAGCATGTCGGAAAGCCTGCACCTCCCAGATGACAGCGACCGATACGCCGCCGAGGTGTTCGACGCTCAACGGGCAGAGATTCTAGCCTTCTTCCTCGTCGCCATCTGTGAAGATCCGGCGGACAGGGTAAGTGAAAAATTATCTCGCACACAAATTTCAAGTAGTTTTTCCCCAAACCCGTAGGCACACACACTTCTGACGGAGTCCAGCAAAAAACGGAGTCAAGCAAGGACGTATGTTGACCTCTTAAGGGCCATTCCTGACGGCAAGCGAAAAAAAGAAAAATCTCGATTTCTGACAAAAAAATACATGTTTATCACGTTTCCTCACTGTTTTTCTTTTTTTCTATTCTGCAATGTCGTGCTCGCAAAAAAAAACGCCGTATTACCACGCCTTATGTTGTAAGAATCTACACTGACATGGTTTTTCAGGAATTTTTCACAATTTTTCAGAGTCAGTACTATTCCTGCTGACAAATTGTCACGATTCGTGAAAAAGTCACGGTTTTGTAGTAGCGATTCCTGTTTTTTTTTTTCTTTCTTTTTCTGTCGAGTTAATAATGAAAATGGCCCCTGAGTAGCAATAAATGGAAGGAGAAAACAGGCCAAAAAACCTGACGAACCCATGATTGGCCGCACGCATAGTGGCCCGAGATGCTACAGAGTAGATTACACAAGGTGTTGCATTTTTTGTTGTGCTGCAATGCCGAGGAGCTGTGTGATGTGTGACACTTGCTGTAGTGTGCAACGCGTTATGCTGCAAGCTCGCACTTTGATAATACGGCATTCTCTCACCTGTTTTTTGGCTGTACATGCCCCCTCCCGGCAGGGTTCATATGAAAGATACAATTATATTATTAATAAGTCGTTTTGGGCATGTCAAGTGTCAAGGTATTTTATATTTTCAACCTCAAGATACCGGCTTATAGCACAGGGGTGGCCAGTCCAGGCGTCAAACCGCAGTTTGTATCTACAGTAAGAGTCAAGCTGGTCGTCAGGTCGTCGGTGTTGGTGCTGTAGGTGTTGGTGTTGGTGTTGCTGATGTTGGTGATGGTGCTGGTATTGACGATGGTGTTCAACGTAGTGTTGGTGTTGTTTTTGGTCTCGGTATTGGATATCGATGGTGTCTGGGGGTAGTGGTATCACTGGTTGATGAAGTCGATCGTGTCGACGATGGTGGGGATGGTGCCGAAGGAACAGTTGTTGATGTTGGTGTTCGTTGGCTGTGGTGGTGTTGGTGTCGGTGGTGTGCGTTAATGTCTCCTTGTTGAGCCTTCCTTTCTTCGCTACATACGGCGCTCAGCACTCACAGGTCGGTTCTGTACTCTGTATTGCCTTGCCTTCGTTCCGTAACTGTTACGTGTACCATTAACCGGTATGTACAGCAGTCGTCCCCGGTTAGTGCGGTACCCTTTAGTGCGGGGGGGCAGTTTAGTGCGGTGGAAATGGCCTGTCACGACCTCGTCCCTTTAGAGTACCGCATATCAGTCGTCCCCACTTAATGCGGTACCCTTTAAGTGCGGGGGGGCAGTTTAGTGCGGTGAAAATTGCATGTCACGACCTCGTCCCTTTAGAGTACTGCATATCAGTCGTCCCCTGTTAGTGCAGTACCCTTTAGTGCGGGGGGCCAGTTTAGCGCGGTGAAAATTGCATGTCACGACCTACATAAAGTGCCGCTGTAGTAGTACTATGCCGGGATGGTACTATATGTGCGGGTATTGTTGTCTGGCGAGGCGCCGCACTAGACCACGACCGGACATATTCCTCCAATTCAGAGTGACTGGCGCCTGTCCTGTGACCACGGACTTGATTATGCGAGTTAGTGTGAGAAAAACGAAACAACAACCCACCACCACTAAGGGGAGGAGCAGAGATACCATTCCGTGGCGACCAGCTGCGGAAGCACCCAGCTGGGACAAATCAGACCTACCAACATCCTGCTCTCGAAAAGAAAGAAAAAAAAGGTCAGCGGGATAAGCGTGTATGTATATATTATAAAATGTAATGTTAATGTCTTTGCAAGTTTAACATGCATATTGTTTCTACACCGCCGTCCTATATATCTATCATACAATTACTCGTACGCTTCTGATCATATCGTGTGTTCTTTGAACTACAACACATGTTAACACAGCAGTTGCAGTAAGAGGTGACTTACCAAGGCGGGACAAAAGCAAGCCAGCACACGAGAGAAGACAAAAACGCAACGAGAAGGAAACAAATATATCGGGATCTTGGCTATTGCGGAGATGTGATAATCTGTAATATGATAATCATCCCTACCTGGTTGGTTGGGCGAGACATCTTGGGGATAAGAACAGCGAAGTTGATTGGCTAAACGAGGAATCTCGGTGGGGGGGGGGGGGGGGGGGGGGGGGCGGAATTCCATGTTGTGCTGCATCAACGTGGTGGCTTGTGGCATGTCAAAATCACCGTTTTCATTTAACTATGGTATTATTAAATTATCAGTAGTAGTATCATTATTATCATTATTATTATCATTATTATCATTATTATTATTATTATCATTATCATTATTTTTATCAAATTATCATTATTATTATCATTATTATTATTATCATTATTATTATTATTATTTTCATTATTATTATCATTATTATTATTATTATTATTATTATTATCATTATTATTATTATTATTATTATTATTATTATTATTATTATCATTACTATTATTATTATTGTTATTGTTATTGTTATTGTTATTGTCATTGTCATTGTCATTGTCATTGTCATTATTATTATTATTATTATTATTGTTATTATTATTATTATTATTATTATTATTATTATTTTATTATTTTATTATTACTTTTTTGCTCATCCCTTCTATTATCTGTGCCACGTATCATTATTAGTAGTAGTACTATTACTACTATTTTGCTCATGCCTTCTAATATCTGTGCACGTTTTTGCGTTTCCTTTGTCCTTCTCCTTCTCTAGACGTTATTCAAATCCGGGGACACTAAGCGGGCTCTTCTCCCCGCACCCCACTACGGTTTAATAACGCCTTCATTTCTTTATCGCAGGAAGATTCCAGCTGTTTTTTCCCTCGTCGACTCGCATCGATTTGTGCCTACCCACGGTGCTAGGCGGGCCGTGCTAGGCGCTCTCAGCAAGTTGATTCCTTCTTATGTTTATTTTTGCACATAAACTCGAAAGCCCGACCCACGTGGGATTCGAACCCCAGAACCAACTCTAGTTAAAATAGTACGAGAGTAGCCATGCCATGGTAGCATTCGAGGGTAACCGCTCGACCACCGGGGCGACCGGCATTAACCATGTGTGTGCTGTCTTCACGTCTTCACATTAAGCCGTTCTTTCTATCCTATACTTAGTGTACTATACCCAACGACATCAGTACACCCATCTGGACGAGTCCGTGCTGAACACTGCTTCTTCAAAAATATCGGAGCAAGTGTTATTAATAGCTGTAGATTCACATTTTAAACAGGTACGACCGATAGATAACCACTCCCAACCGCTGACGAGGCAGATCGCCACCAAATTGACAAGGGATGTGTTGTTGCCGGCAGCAACCGACCCAACTCACCCTCCGTTTTCGTCAACGTGGATGTGGAATGATGGTGCTCGGTGGGCCCTGGCAGCGGATCATTTGTAAGCCCAGGTCAAGTTTGGACGGCCCAGGTCCGGATGGGTTGAGGCCTTGGGTGTGAGAAGGGTGCCAAGCAGGGGAAGGGTGCGCATATGCGTGTTGATCAAGCAACATCTCGATCTACATCTTTATTTGACCAAATCATGGGTACTCGCATCTTCGAATACCCTACTGCATGTATTAATAGCATTTAATACTGGTAATTTTTTTTGGGAGGGCCGTTGCCGTTTTTTTTTTGCTTTGAAGCCATCCATTATCTTTGCAGTTTTTGTTTCTCCTTCTCCTTCTCTCCTTCTCCTTCTCCTTCTCCTTCTCCTTCTCCTTCTCCTTCTCCGTCTCCTTCTCCTTGTCCCTAGACGTAACTCGGATCGAGGGTCACTAATCAGGCTGTTCTCCCCCCTCCCCCGTCCCCACTACTTGCACTGTTCGCGCCTTCTTTTCTATCGTGGGAGTATTCGACTTATTGCTTCCGTTATAGACCCGCTTTGAATTGTGCCTACCCATGCTTCAAAGCACTCTCGGCAGTTGGCGTCTCTAGAGTAAACCTTTACATGTTACTATTAATATATTACATGCTGCTGTGTTTTGTGGTATTTTACAGACGTCAACATGTTCATTATTGTCTACCTGGTATGCGACCTGGTATGTCACATCTACGTGTTTTGATGGGTTATCATGCTGCTGTTAAACTTATCTCTTGGTTATCATACTGCTGTTAAACCATCTCTTGAACTGCACATACCAGGTGTGATGCTTCATACATACCAGGTACGAGGTACGATCTAATATAGTTCGATCTCCTGAACATCCGTAGAACTTACCTGATGCCGGGTACTATCAAAAGTTAGTCGAAGTTATGGTTGGCGCACACTGTGTACGAGACGAAGAGGACGAGCCCCAGTCGTAGGTTGCTCGCCTTGAGATCAGGGTTAGGATTAAAGGCATGTTCGTAGCACCACGTACACACTGACCCTCAAACACGGCTGTGTCGAGTGGCAAGTTGCCCTCTGAACATCGATCGCCCTTGGACTATATTTTGGTCTACAGTAAGTTCTTTCTTGAGTTTTTCTCTATTTTCTACGTTCTCAAAAGCACCAAAAAACTAACAGCTCTGCACGATTCGTTGCAACAAGATATCGAGTAAATATCACTGATGAAGTACATTTTATTGACACCTCCCCCCCCCCCCTAGCCTAGTACCTGGTAGGTGGAAACCCGACGTGCTTGGTCCAATTTCTGTAGGGATTCGAGGGCCTTTGGTCTAAATACAGACTACGGCAAGGCATGACGATGAACACCCCCCCTCCCTCTAACCAGCCACCGCCAACGCGACCGCAGATGATGACGGTGTATATATAACACCCGGGACGTTCGGGACGTTCTATGTCACACCCCTGGAGTATACCACCCGGGTGATGACTAACTTGAAAAATCAAAACAACCACCCTGCCGATGTATATATCACCCGGGTATGTTGTATACCACGCCTCCTAATCATCCGGGTAATGTTGTATACCACGCCTCCTGCGGTGTCGTGACCCCTAGTCGGTATGACACCCAAAATATATTAGCTCCCCGGAAGCCGTAAAAATGAAGGACGGGCTGGACGGGCACGGCAACAACCTTCCTGGCGGTCGTTTGTGTTCAATGTCGTTCTTCAAATGTTCCACGTCGCCCTAGACCAGCACGACCCTATACCTAATGCTAGCCCCAACCCCAACCCTTCGGGAGGCTCGAGGTCGGCAGGGGCGGTCGCGCGACGCCACACCGCGGTGTACTAATTATGTGCCAGGCCTTTGTAATGAGTGTTATCACACCCGCTTTTGTCACACACCCTAGATTGTGTCGTCTCGGCTTGGTCATGCGTTTTATCAAATTTCAAAACGACCACCCGTTCCACTCAAAGATCACGCGCGGGGACGTTGTATATCACTCCCCATGGAGTGTAACAGACCAAGTGAGTGACGACTTGTTTTGGAACCCCAAATGCTATCACCGGGGTTGTTGTATACACCGTGATACACGGTATGCTACTACTTGGTATCAACACAGTACCACTACTACTTGGTATTAACACAGTACCAGTAGTACTTGGTATTAACACGCGTGCTACGATAGAGGTTCGCCATTTTTTTTCTCAATACTACCCCTCACTTTCGGATGTTAATACATGTCCTTAACGCAAAGCCTGATTTAGACAAAAATAAAACTGCCACCGGATGAAGAATGTGAAAATTCCCATAGCCTAGGTGTACACGATGAGATGTCAAAATCAAAATGGCTGCTAATATTTATTTTTTTCCCGACGATTTCGGGTCAAGGAGTGTCTTAAGTCATTCAGAAAACAGAATAGCCAAAAAAAGATACACCTCTATCGTAGCGCGCGTCTAGTACTATTACTACTACTACCACTGCTACCACTACAGGTTTTGGTTAAAAGCACGTTCCCTCGAGATGTACTGCTGTGTTCTACTGCCGCTGATGAAGCTTCATGCGCTGTTGAATTTTTGTCGCGGAAACGGACAAAAAATGACTTTTCAAAGTCCCTCTGCACGTATTTTACCCCAGTACTTAACTTTATGGGTTATATTGTACCTGGAATGTCATACTAAAATAAAGGACTTTTCAAAGTCCCTCTGCACATATTTTACCCCAGTACTTTACTTCATTGATTATATTTTATAAATATATTTTCAGGACGTCAGCTGTGAGTTCGACGAATTTCGGGTCAATACTCATCTTTACAAGCTGCGTTGTTGCTACTTGTAATATACTACGAGGTATGTGGGCGAGTTTTTTATTTGGAGGGGTCCTATTTTTTCTAATATGTATATTGTACGTGGTATGTAATACTTGGTATGGGTGTGAGCACTGGCAGTCTCCATCAGCAGAAATTTACTGGCTGAACTCAGCAATATTATATTGTTAAAGTATTGGAGTGGAGTGAGCCCATTGTACAACTGTAGTAATAGTAGAGGTCGAACGAACGGAGTAAGCCCAAGCGAAGCATGTCCTGAAACTACGAAATGCCAGGTATAGACATTGTTCATGGGTATAACTGTTGGCGGTTTGACCTGTTAATTCAATACCGAAGGCGTTCACATCTTCCCTTCATTCATACGTCGCTTTGACTCGGGGCAGAGAGTCCTGCGGCAAGCACAACAAGCGATCGCCGAAACTGTCAGAGCATCACCTGCTGAGAACGTACCTGGTACACCACAACGTGGATGGAGGCTAGACGCGGCTTCGGATTTAGTACTACAAGTAGGAGATAGAGGAACGTTTGCAGTGCAGGGCACCCAATAAGAAATACGAAAGGCGGACTGATCTTTTTGCAGGAATAGAAATCTGGGAGGCGTTAGTGGGGAACGCCCTTTTTCCAGGAAAGCCAGCATGGCTCAGCATTTTATGTTTACTTGTTGTTAGATGTTCGGTACTACTGTGTAACGAGAGAAGCGGGGGGGTACGTTGGCAGCGGGTGGGAAAAGGTCTAGTGTTGGACAAGCCAGCCGTAGGTGTTGTGATGTTAGTTAGTCGCAGGACATGGAAAAGGTTTGCTGTTAAGAAGGGTTTGGAAAGCCAGCCGCAGGTATTATGGTGTTGATTGGAGTTAGATAGGCTGTTGGTACTGGTAGTTGAGTTTGAAGCGTTTCCCGGTTTTGATTCCCCTCTTGTTTTCGTTTTTTTTTGTGTGTGTGGGTATGTTTGTTGTGAGAGTGATGGATGTTGATGCTCGTTATAACATGCTGCACATTGTTGGATGGCAAACATTATGGTAGCAGTATAGATTGTGAGAGCCATCCCACGCCCGGGGGTGCAGCGGAAGTTTCTAAGGTCCCAGCATGAGGAGCTCAATATCATCATCACCCGAAACGTGGCTTCGAAGGCATTCGTTCGCGCAACCCGCTCACCCGAACCATGACCTGGAAGGCGTTCGTTCGCGCAACCCGGCCAACGTTTGTATGCGCTGTGATAGTCAGAAAAATTGTCCTACAACCAATAAACTCGTAAAGCACCATACCTCCACCAACCGATATTTCCACGCTTTTTGAGGAGCCCAACCGGTCACAAACGTTTGGCCTTCGAGTAAGTGGGAACTCCAGACCGTGGGATTAGTGTGGACAAGGTTCCCCTCCGGGATGTGGGTGGTGTGTCCGACGTGCGAAACTGCTGTGTCTTACGCCTGACGGAAACCTGTTGACACACATGGGGAATTATGGAACCAGGTCGTCCAACGCGAGCACTACCTGGCCTTCATGGAGTGGTTCGTCTACACGCTCCCCGAAGTGGCGCTCCCCGTTAAGGTGGGTGGGTGGGTGGGTGGGTGGGTGGATTTTGGTTTTGTTGTGGTGCTCTTGCTGTTATTCATGAGAATTGTTATGGAAATGGTGTAGAGCATCAGCCGTCGATGCATAGTCAAGTCGGCTAGTTAAGAGGGGTTGTTTTGGGTTCGCCCGCGATGAAACGTCATGAATCATACATGATGGTATATACATTAATAGTGTGGGTAGGGTTATTTGCTGGTGGGGAGGGTTATATACGGAAGCCTTGATGAGGATGAAATAATGTAGATTTATATTTGGTACAGTTTCTGGTATGTACCAGTATGTGCTTATCTCTGCCATTGTTCACCTGAATCATGCGTTGCGATATAGATGCCTGTGTGGTTCTTTTGATTCGTTCTGATGTTGCCAAGTGTGGCCATGCCTTGCATTTGTTCTGACGTTGTTACGACATACCTGGCGCCTTTTACTCTTGCCGATCTTTCTACTTGCATCTTGTAGTCGTGTGATCGTCCCGCTTACATCATGCACAGCAGTGTTGCGTCCCCGTACTATCGTATGTTGATTATGATCCTGTTATTTGGCGTACCTCGAAGTATCGTCTGTTTGTTTTGGTCTTGCTGTCGTCATGCGTGCAGTCTTAATCACGAGATACGTCGTAAGTTTCGGTTATCGAATCGATAAACATGTCAAGGTGTATACAATAACATGCAAAGCCCTCCGGCAACGATAACGATGACAATAATTGCCGTTATCGAATAGAAACACAAAAAAAAAACCGGTAAATACTTACGTTATCGACAATGGAGTCGAAACCGACGCACACAGCCCATCCGCCCGCCTTGTGTTTTTTTTTCGGAGGCCAACCACGTGTGACCACACGGGGCCCCTTTGCCGAAAGGGGGGAGGGGGAGGCTTGTGCCTCTCCCTCCTTTCCCCCGCCTTGTGGCAAGGGGGCGGAGTTCCTCACTGTGTGGCAAGGCAAGAGGGGAGGCCCCCCTCTTTTCCCTCCGCATCCAAAAGTACTATATGCTCGTTGGTGTTGTTATATGCTTGTTGTGTTCACCGTCCGTCCGACATTCAATGTATGTGGAGCATCATCTCGATCGTCTATGACCCACACATACCCCCTGAAGGAACTACAGAGCCAAGGGAACCCGAACTAAACTAAACTAAACTACAAAAAGCCACACTGGCGTACCATGCCGTACCACGCCACTACCACCGAAATTGCCACAGATCTGACTGACGCTCCCTCCCTCCCTCCCTCCCCTCCACCCCCCCGCCCCTCGCCCCCCCCCCAACCCGCTCTCCCCCTCTACCCGGCTCTCCCTCTGCCCGGCGTTTCGGGTGTGAACTCACCTTTTGGTTTTGATCAGATCTGGCGCATGTACCGAGCCCTGAACGACGATAACATCCCCTTCGTTTCTTTCCCGCTCTCGCAAGACAAGAGCGCCTTCTACTCTCACAGACAGGTGCGCCCCCCGCAACACGTGCTAGGGTTAATGTAATGCTTCATCACTTGATCACTTGATCACTTGACCACTTGACCACTTGACCACTTGACCACTTGACGATCGATTGTGTACCCTGGTATTGGATGTTGGGTTCGCTGATGTACAGTTTTGTTTTCTTACGTTTTGTCTGTTCGATTGCCTGATGTTTTTCCGTGCAGAGCGTGGCTTTTGTTTGGGTCTGTCGGGAAGACGTGGTTGTCGCTTGTTGTCGGCGTTCGTGATAGCGGGAGCCGTCGCAGTTGTTGTCGTCACTATTGAAACGGCCCTCGTCATCGTTATCGTTACGATTGTTGTCACCGTAATCGGATTGGCTTGGGGCGTCGTTATCGTTTGGGACACCATTGTCGGTATTCTTTTATGACCATCGATCTCGTCGTTATTGTGATGGTTACGACAATCGTTATGGTTATCGTTTGCGGACATGGCCATCGTTATCGTCATGGTGACGGGTATCATCACTGTTTCGTTATCGCTACGGTCATCGTTGTCCTTGTGGGCATAATATTTTTCGTTTTCGCTATCGTTACGGCCATCATCGATATCGTTATAATTATCGTTGCGGTAATCGTTTTCCGTCATCGTTACGGACACGGCCATTGCCTTCGACTATCGTTATCGTTATCGTTATCGTTATCGTTATCGTTACCGTTACGGACATGATCATCGTCATCACTATCGTCATCACTATCGTCGTCGTGTTCACACTCGTTTCGGACACATATTGGTTATCGTTATCGTCTCTGTCGATAGGCTATGTCTGGGCCGGCGATCCCCGGACGTTTCAGCTTCCGCTTCTCGCGGCAACCGTCGTGCGTCACGGTGGACTACACTGTACAGGGCATCGCGATAGAGGGAAGGCCGCAGGTGACCAATACGTCCTATTCAGTTGGATAGGGTATGTGGCAAACACTTGATTTCCAGTCGGGTAGGGTAGTAAATGGAGTAGGAGGTAGGGTAGAGTAGAAGTAGAGTAGGAGTAGGGTAGGGTAGGGTAGGAGGTAGGGTCTAGGGTAAAAAGCAGGGTAGCATAGGAGATAGGGTAGAGTAGGGCAGGTGACTAACACCTCCATTCCAATCCGGTAGCGTGGGGCTAGCTGGTAGGGCACGGTAGGGTAGGGTAGGTGACCAACGCTTCCAGTCGGGTAGGGTAGGGTAGGAGGTAAAGTACGGTATGTAGGGTGGGGTAGGGTAGGGTAGAAGGTAGAAGGTAGAGTACGGTAGGTGGGGTAGGGTAGGAGCTAGAGTAGGGCCGGTGGGGTAGGCTAGGCTATGGTAAGGTAGGGTAGGAGGTAGGGTCAGTATCGCGGCTATGGTTGGGTTGGGTTGGGTTGGGCTGGTCTGACTTTTGTCTTTTGCGTGCGCGCCGCCGTGTTGTGGGATGGAGATGGGGTAGAATAGAGCAGGGTGGAGTAGACGGTAGGAACAGTATCGCGGCGATGGCTGCGTTATATTTGGACAGTTTGGGTTGGGTTTGATTGGTTTGGGCTAGGCTGGACTGACTTCCGCCTCGTGCTTGCGCCGCCGTGTTATTGGATGGAGAGGAATCGGGGTCATGAACGCTCGGGGGATCATGGTTGAGGTTGTTTCGCCTGCCCGAAGGTTCCTGGTGTACTGCTCTACTCATAACCTCATGTACTGATGTATTCACACAGGTGGGTTCCTATTGTTTGTGGTGCTGTAATTACTGTACCCCCCGCCTGTCTTTTTCTGTGATCTGGGTGTGGTGTTTTATACGCTGTGCTGTGTTGCGTTGCGGGTTTTGACTACGTTGTTCGCAGGCCACGGTGATGAGCTACCGGATCAAGATCAGCTCCATCGACATCAGGGTGAGAAAACATAGCCCTAACATGATAGAGCACGCAAGATATCGCACCCCCCTGAAACCTAATGAACCATATAACACGCAAGATACCACACCCCCTCAATGAGAAAAACAAGGCTATTTATACCGTACATGTTATAACACGCGCAAGACATCACCCCCTCTGGGACTTATTTCCAAACCCATTGATCGGTCGTTGGAGACGTGAAAACACGTACAGCGATAATGCGGGAGTTGATCGGTCGTTGGAGGCGTGAAAAAACACGCAAGACTCAAGAGGATCGATTCCAAGCAAGGATTACTGATACCACGCTTGCCTCTTGACGAAAAGCCGTCTAAGTCAGTCGTCAAGGGACTTCACACACTACATGTAGAGTAGTTAAAGGGAGCCGCTAACGGACGCCATCCTCACACTAAATGTAGTGTATTTAGAGGCTAACGCGGTCTTGAGACCAAAACTGTTAATAGACCGTGAGCCGATACTGTTTGTGCCAAGCAGCGCGTGCATCGGTGGATCAGCCAATCTTGCGGTCCCTCGCTATTAATAGATCCGCAACTAGAATGGCGGGAAAGCTAGCGTTTAGCCTCGATCAATCACAGTTCACCGGCCAACCAACGAATATGTCAGTGTCAAGATTCACATCAAACGCGACGAGAAGATCAACTAACGCACGCATGCATGTGCATGCCCACGTTCGTGACGCCTCGTGGCCACAGAACGAGCACGTACTGCAGTTCTTCGGTGCCAGCTATCGACGCATCCAGACCAAACAACACCCCCACCGCCCCCCCGCGCTACTCAAGCTTCCTCTTATTAAGCCGCAATTCCCTTCCCCTATTTCTCCATGTCTCCACCCCCGCCCATCCCCTCTCCCCCTCCCGTCTTTGTTTCGCTCTTCCGGTACCTCCTTGTTCAATGCATCGTCACCTCAACTCCAACAATAACAACAACAACAACAACAACAACAACAACAACAACAACAACAACAACAACAACGGTCACATGAAAAAAGACGGTGATGCTTCGCATCGAGAACCTGCTGCTGCGAGGAGACGGGCAGCACACCCAGGGCAGAATGCTGGAAGAAACCTCCCTCGTTCAGGGACCCCCAAACGAAAACGGCTCTCGCGGAGGCTCAAACGGCACGAACGGTGTCAATGGCTCAAACCATGCTACTCCAGGGGGGCAGGGGACCAGTGCCCCCCCCCCCGGAGGACCGGTGGCGAACGGAGGCCACCACGAGGCTGGACTACGTGATGGCTCTTGTGAGATGCAGGGTTTGGGGCGGGGTTTGCTTTGGGTCAGGGGCGTTTTTTTGTTTTGTTGCTGTTGTTTAGCCGCTGAATGTGGTTTCTTGGCTCTGGTGTTACGGTTCCTACGTATTGCGGTTCGTGTGACGGTTGATGAACGTTGCAGCTGCTACTTGGGGTATCATGGTGCGTGTATTTGTGCTGCGCGATGGCATAGTAGAGGCAAGGGGTGCGTTCTAACCAATACTGTAGGTATGTACACGCGCGAAGATGTATTTTGTAGAGCTGTGTTTGTCGACCCCTCTTTGGTGGTGTATTTTCTTGTTTGGTGCCGGTCGCACCGGTAGTGTACAGTAGTGATTAACCTCGAACACTACTGGCGTCTTCCCCCCGCGCTGCTAGACTCGTCCGCGTGTTGCTCTTTCGTTTTTGTTGCTCTTAATTGTTTTTTTGTTACGCGCTTTGCTCTTGCTTGCGGCCCCCCTTTTTTTTCTGTTCTTGTCTTTTTTGTTTCTTTTGTGATGTTTTATTGTTCTTGTTTATTTCGTTGTTTTTGTTTTTGTTTTCCCTTGTATTTTGTTGTTTTGGTTCGCGAAGCGCTTGCTATCAGGCACTCGGCGAGATCGTGCTTGTCGTCGTTTTGGTTGCTGCACATGGCTCCCAAGAGATGTAGCGAAATGAACTACCCTGTAAGGCTCTGTTTTTTCTTTCGCCTGACTGCCTAGCTGCAACGGGCGCTGGTCCTCCTACACAAGCCTTGCTCTAGGCACTGCCTACCAGGGACTAGATCACACTTGAGAGACTTGTTTATTTATATCTGTGATTTATTTCTACCAAATTACCCCGTACCACGCCATTCACGTTTATGTCTACTTCCTTTCGCCTGCCTGCCTGCTTGCCTGCCTGCCTGCCTGCCTGCCTGCCTGCCTGCCTGCCTGCCTGCCTGCCTGCCTGCCTGCTTACGAACGCGCACAGGGAGCCTGGAGCGCGTGATCGCCCAGGTAAACATGGAGGAGGGGCAGGAGCACCCGAGACCCGCTCCCGTTGACCCGAGCGGCGGCGGCGGCTACTCCGGCAGCGGCTACTCCGGCAGCGGCCATGGCGGCAGTGGTGGTGGCGGTGGCGGTAGCGGAGGCGGCGGTGGGGGCGGGGGCGCCGAGGGGTCTGGGTGGACTGATATGTTCCACGGGATGACAGTGGAGGTATGTGTCATTCGTGCTGAATGAAAGGGGGCGATGTCGACGTGCTTGTGCTGTAAGATAGACGTTCTCTTGGGGGTAGGATGGTAGGGGCGGTTGGGGATTGTGACACGAGGGTGGGCGTGTCGAGTGGGGGCTGGGGCGCCGGAGTTGGCGTGTTTCCTTCATGCGCGGAACTGTGCTCGACGTTTTTTTGTTCGCAGTGCAAGTCGGGAAGACGACTCTTTTTTTTAACCGCAGCAGCGCCCTATGATTTTTTTTTTCTTCTTGTTTAGTTTTTTTAATCATCGTTTTTTTGTCACCCCAAGAGTCCATTCCCCAAGTTAGAGCGAATTGCTATCTATCAAAATAACATGCGGGAGAAAAAATGTTATTGTCTGTCGCCGCCGCCATCCCCTCTTCCTTCCTGCGCGCCGATTTGTTTCACGCCTTCGTCGTTCGGGCGCTACTCCTCCTCAGCTTGTGCAAACGCAGGCGGCGCAGCTCCCGGGCGACGGTTCGCTTTCGCACCCTCACAACCCTGCAGCGGCCGCCCTAAGCGTACTCCAGAACCAGCACCACCAAGACGGGGGGGGAGCGGGGGAGCACCCCCGCGGCTCCCGCCAACACCCCAACCACCCGTCTTCCCACCAAGGACACCACGGGGGAAGAGGAGGAGGAGGGGGTGGACGCGGCGGTGGGGGCGGGGGAGGGGATCACCATCACGCTGGCCAGCAACAGCAGCAGCGGCATGAGCGTGGGCAGAGAGGTGGTGAACACCGAATGATGGAGCATGACCATGGGCAGCAGAGGCCGAGGGGGGAGGGGGGTGGAGATGTGGATCGGCGGGGGGGACCGGGGGGGCAGCACCCGTACGGTGAGTCGTGTGGTGGTGGGGTGGGTGGTGCTGAGGGTGTCGGGGAGGGACGGTGTTGGTGTTGTTGGTG
The DNA here is from genome assembly GCA_012845835.1 of Undaria pinnatifida. Lineage (NCBI taxonomy): Eukaryota > Phaeophyceae > Laminariales > Alariaceae > Undaria > Undaria pinnatifida. The sequence continues at coordinate 18,979,313 of JABAKD010000009.1, forward strand.
TGCGGGTGTTGGTGCTGGTGTAGAAGCTGTTCATGCTGTTTTTTATTTTCGCTTTTTTTGTGTGCTTTATTTTTTTTTCGCCGTTGCAGGCAAGTCAGGGTCGTGGGACTCATGCGCTGTTAATTTTTGTTTAGTTGTTGTGTTGCCGGGTTGAGTCGTGTGATTGAGTTTCGCTTCTTTTGCCGCAGGAGAGTTTCATGCGCTTTTGGAGGCGGTGCGTGAACGTGTTGAGCGTTTTTTTATCTCGCGGCTTGGACTTATTGGTTCGTGTAACGACGGGTTTGGCGGTTAGCAAGACTCGTTCGTGCAGCTTGAAGTGGTCTCGCGTGCGCGGTTGACGACAACTGTGGTTTGTTATAGGTTATAGGAGGTCGACTCGTCGTTGTGCACACAGCGAGCGATAACCGATGGACATGGTCTTCACCGCCGCCCGCCGACGTTTTTTTCTCGTCTCGTCTTGTCTTGTCTTGTCTCGTCTTTAGGTGTCATGTCTTGTCGTGGATTGGATTGTCTGGATTTGCCTTGCGTTGCGCTGCCTTACCTTTTCTTACCTTGCGTTATGTTGTCTTGTCTTGTCCTGTCTTGTCTTGTCTCGTGTTGCCTTGTCTGTGCTGTCTTGTGCTGCTTTGTGTTGCCTTGTGTTGCCTTGTGTTGCCTTTGCCTTTGGTTGTTTTCGTCCAATGTTGCTCTGCGCCTTGTATTTTGCCTTGTTTGATCGTTTCCTACCATGTCCTGTCGCTGGTGGACAAGGGGAAGGGCAAGCACCGTTCGCGTACGGACCTGGAGGGGGAAGATTGACAGTCCAGACGGTGAGTGGTACTGTAGCATGGACTGTACTATTAATCCTCGAGTGGTGTGAGCGGGCAGAAGAATGAGGGGCATCAAGATGCGCGCGTGCTGTCCAAGCCTTTCGAATTTTGTTTCTGGAACTAAATCCGTAAACTAATGACCGTCCGCACACTCGCGGGTCTGTCCTAAACTTCTCCATGCCGTACTCCACCGGCGTTCAGGCCCACTGCCGTCCGCTCTGCTTGACCCACAAAGTGGTGTACTGAGGCGAACCGTCTTACCTGACCTGTCGCCACACACACGGGGTGGTTTCGTGAAGAGTTCGTGGTCAACAATCGTACGAAGTATAGCTGAAAAACGTAGATAAGTCAGTCCGTACTGATGCGCAACAAAGCGGCCCATCTAACTCCGGCGTGAGCGTGGACGAGTTGTGATACCGCCCCCGTGCGATATAGCGTGCTTTCATCGATACTGAGAAACGATACGACTCTGGCTGCTGTCGAAACTAAGGCTGTTAATTTGCTGACGTGGCTATATTAATAGTATGTTGTCGATTGTACCAGGTCCTTGTTAGTTGGCTAGGTGTTGCGGTTAGTCCGTTGCGACAATTTTGCGAATTTTTTCTTTTTGGTACGTGAAGGGTCCTATTATGCGGCTCGCACTGCTGTGTTTTACGTTGGGAAATGCTAGAATCATGCCAATAGGTTAGCTTGCTTCGCCACCCAACTAACCCGACTGTTAGCTAGCCGTGCTTCAGCCCTAGTATAAGCAAATAATACAGCTAACCATCTTACAGCCCTGGTATACGAAAAATATACACGACGCCGCGCTCAAATCCCCCCTCCCCCCGCTCACCTCCATGTTCCTCGCCGCGTCCTGCTCCCCTCCCTCCCTCCCTCCCTCCCCTGTCCTCTCCTTTCCCGCCTTCCTGCAGGGGGAGACCCTGAGCTTTTTCGACGACCCTCCTCAGGGTAACCATGTTCAGGGGCCAGGGGGGGGCGGCCCGGGGCACGGCGCACCGGGGGGCGGGGGCATGATGAACTTGGAGTTTGTCGAATTCTCTTCGTTCCACGTGAGTTCAAACCAATTTCTACGGCAAATGTACTGCAAACTTTATTCCTCCACTGGAATACCGGGTGTTGTGATGTGCCGCCGAAAGTGGGCCCAGTCGTTTTAACGGGTTACGCTGCAGAAAGGGCAGGGGGCGGAGGGCGGGGCGGGGCGGGTCGCGGCGCGTGTGTTGTTTGTTGTTGCCGTGTTTTGGTGGGCGTGAAGTGATTTGTAGTGTCAGTGGGGGGTTAGCTCCGTCGACAGCACCAATGCGCGCGCGGTTGGAGACCTTGAAAAGGGCCCGTGATTTGCTTGTTTTGACGAGAGTTGGTGGGAAGCACACCCTTTCTTCGAATGGCAGTATATTCAGTGGTACCCAGGGTTATCGGCCATTTTGGAGCGGACCAAAACACTCCATATGAAAACCCTTGCTGGGCAAAAAAAAAAACTCCCTATACTAATTTCAAGTTGTTTGTTCCTAAAACGGGTTTCCAAATGTGACGGGGTTAACATGGTACGTAGAAACGTCTTGGGATCGATCCCGGAAAAATAGTGTGCCCGTCGTGAACTCAGAGCTGGGAGTAAAATCTGAGAGGCTAGAGAAGTGCCGAGGGTGGCCTCCAAAGGGATCGACTTTACAGTGAGTTTACATAGAGGGCCGATACTGTGTTGTGGAATCGAGTATGTTGGCATTTTTTTTTTAATGGGGTATCCGGTTTAAGAGGGTCCACACAAAGATAAGACGGAGCTAAGAGCGGTCCAATCGACTTGCCATGAGTTGTGATTCCTATACTAAAATCTAGATGATACCCAATCGGGGATAAGAGCAGAAAGGAGATAAAGGTGATCAAATATGGCCGGTTGCGAGGGTCTCTTGAATCAAGTACCCCACCGTACTTGAAACCAAAATATACCAAAACTAGTTTCAGCTAGTTTAACCTCAAAGCGTGCATTGAGTTTCAAAAGGGCCCTGGTGTTTTTTGGTGGTAATTTTAGTTTATCTAGTTTTTCGAGAAGACCTTACCTCCCCCCCTCCCTCCCTCCCTCGCTCCCTCCCTCCCGGGTCCACTCGCTTTCTGACTAACGCCTTCTTCCCAGGAACTCCTCGTCTTTTTCGGGCGCACGTTGACGGAGCGGTACGACACCACAAAGGAAGAGCAAGAGACAATTCCCTCTCCGATGTACATGCACAACATGGACGATTAGAGACAGATTCACTCAATAAAAGCCCGCGCAAGGAGAGTGCTAAACGTTAACCCACTCTGAATCCAAGAAGTACGTACTCGAAAATGTGGGTAGGATGCGTTGTGCCACCCGTTTTACCATTGAAAAGAAAATATTCACTCTAATTCCAAGTAGTTTGTGCTCGAAAACGTGGGTGCGTGGTATGGGGTACACGCGTCAGTGTAGATTTTTCGGATGGTGTCGTTTTTTCGGCACCGGAGCCGGGGGTTTTATAGTGGTTCCCGGTGGGGTTTTCGAATGGGGGTGGGGGGGGGGGGAGGAGGGGAAAGGGGGCGGGGTGAAGCAAGAAATGATCCCACTCTCTGGGTTAGGCTGCGTGTCTACCGACGTTGGGGGGGGGCTGATACAACAATGACCCCTGGTTCTCAGCTAGAGAGACTTTTTTTTTTTGTCCGAAAAGTTACGTGACGATCCCGAACGACGAGAAAACTGTCGACCAGAACTTCCACCAATCGAAAGAATTCCAACCTGAAAAATAGACCAATCAGAAAAGTGCGGGAACCAAATGTCTTTCTCCAGGCGGTGTAGCTGCCATGCATTTCGGGTAGATGAATGGGGTTTGTATGGCCTGCGCATGGGAAGGGGGATGGGGGGGGGGGCTCAACCGAAAGCGATCCCACTTCAGTCAGTGGCTGTCGGATTGGTTGTGTGACTTTCCCTGCATGTCGGGTGGTTTTTTATGGTTGTATTTGCACCAGCGCGGGTTTTTTTTTTCTTCCCCGTCACTCTGTTTCCTCCGAACGGTGTGTCTAGATCGGCGGCCAGAAGGAAGCAGGAGAGGGGGGGTGTGGAGGTGGTTCAACACAGATAATTGACTTTAGGAAGTTTCATCGAGGCATCGCCGCGGGCTGGAGATAAGAGAGGGGGGGGGTGGTAGCGTTAGGTGCCGCGGGCTGGAGGTAAGAGAGGCGTAAGTTGGTAGCGTTGGGGAGTTTCACGGAGGCGTCGCCGCGCGCTGGGGATAGGGGAGAGGGGTATGTTGGTGTTATTTCTCCGCGGTGAAGTGACACTGTACGTACGGTCGGGCTGGAGGTAAGAGAGGCGTAAGTTGGTAGCGTTGGGGAGTTTCACGGAGGCGTCGCCGCGCGCTGGGGATAGGGGAGAGGGGTATGTTGGTGTTATTTCTCCGCGGTGAAGTGACACTGTACGTACGGTGTGGGGGACGGTGTCGGCGCCTCGAATCATAGCGCGTAATCTTTCCCAAGGCCCCCCCCAAAAAAAATTGCTCGGAAAATTTCTGGGTCTTTTTGTTTTTTCGGTTCGGGAAGGTCATGGTGCGCACGAAATAGGCGCACTGTCCTTGAGTCAGTTCCCCCTTTTGCCCCTCTCCTACCTCGCCGTGGTTGAACTTTTCTAGTGTATACGCAGCGCAACAGCGCCGACAGTTTAGCTTCGACAACGTGCATACGCAACATCAGCGTCGATAGCTTCGTTTCGGCAGCGTCAGCTTAGACAGCGTTGGCGAGGAACTGGGCAGCTCAAAATTTTGCGCGTAACTCGGGCATGGCACTGTAGGTACTGTAGAGAAAGAAGAGAGAGGCGCGAATCCTCCAAGCTAGCTTTACGCCGTTGCTGTTCAGCAAAGGACTGCGGGTACGTACGTATGATACGTGGTGCTTTGCAGCCGATGAAGCAACTGTTTCCCTTTTTTGTGACGTTTCTAACTTTTTAAGGCTTTTATAAATCGCTGCCGAGGACGTATCGAGCGGGTTGGGGTGTGGTGCGGTGCGGTGCGGTGTGATTGGGTTCGGTTTGGGTTTGTTTCGGGTTCGGTTCGGGCCGATTCGGGTCAAATCGGTTCGGTTCGGTTCGATTCGATTCGGGTCGCTTCAGATCGATTCGGATGGGTTCGGTTCGGATCGGGTCCGGTCGGGTTCGGTTCGGATCGATTCGGGTCCGGTTCGGTTTGGCCTCTCCTGCTGAAGGACCTACCGCAGAAAAGAGCGCATCTGGCGTGGCCCGTGTCGACAGTTTTCGGCGTGCCTTTTTCGCGTTCTTGCTGTGTGCAGTTTTTACATCATATGGTAGGATGCAGATCGACATCTCAGACTAAGATTTCGCCGGATGCAGAAGAGAGAAAGATTATGATATTATTAGTTTTAGCATACCTATTTTACCCCAACACCAGCTAGAGTCAAGTAGGTATATATTAGGTTATAGGTGCTGCTCCGCATTTTGTGTGTGTGTGTGTTTTTTTTTGTTCTAACTCGGAGATTTATGGTCACCCTGATTTTCGGAGAGGAGACACTCCGTGTACGGTCGTGCTTTCCTTGCCCTTAGCTCTAACGTGTTTCCCCCCGAATTTTCCCCCTTAGCTCTACGTAGTAACTGGCATGTTGCCCCCCCCCCCCCCCCTTTTGTGTTGTATCAGTTTTATTTTTAACGTGGGGAGGAAAAGTAGGGTCAAGGGGGGGATATTATTACTTGTAGGAAGTACCTTTTCGTCCGGGGGGGGGGGGGGGGGGAGGGGGGTGACTTTCCCTCCCCAGTGAGCGTCAGCGCAACGGGAAAAGATGAACGTGCTTTTCTGTTGTGGGCTCCCGGTTGGCTTATGCACAAATCCGCCAAAGACACTGCGTTAAGCTCACCACCCTTTTTTAACTTGAGGAAAGTGTCTCGATTTTTTTAAGACGATTACGGCATCGATGGCAGTTCGGGTTGATGCTGGGGTGGGAGATGTGCCTGAAGCTCCACGCTATGCTAGGAGCTTAACGACATGGGTGCAGCATTGGTCAAGCTCTTGGTGCTGCACCCTCCGCGTGGATGGCTTCCAACGCCCCACTTTTTTCGAGTTTTAGGTCGGCATGTCTGCCTCCCGAAAGGGGCATAAGTCTAAAACAGGCGAGGGTTTGTTTGTTTTTTTCGTTTTCGAAACCTTTCGCCAAAAATATTATGGTCTAGTGTCACGACAAACCGCTTGACGGCGCAGGCTTTTATGGCTTTTGATGTGTGATGTATTGGCAGTGTTTTGCTGTATACCTGGTAAATGATTTACTCTTAGGTGGTTCCTCTTGCCCCATGTCCCGCCCTCCCCCCCTCCCCTCTCTTCGCAAACGGGTATTTTCCACGTTGCAAAGGCAAGAAGGCGGGTACTGGTTCCCCCGTACTACGGTTGTATGCACTAGAATAGCCGGGAATTGCTGGATGTGTTTTTTCTTGTTGAAGGTTGGGGGGGGGGGGGGGGGGGGCGTGCGTGTGTCTTTTTGACGAGGTTTTGTGTTGTATTTTGTATGGCTCGCAGATGAAAAACGCGTGCGTCCGTGCGCTATCTCTGGAAGACTGGTTAATAATAGGTTTATGTTGGGGGGGGCCCGGTGGTCGATGGGTAGGTGTGCAGCATGTCGCGAATACTTTTTATTTTACTATTATTTTGTTTGTGGCGACTCATGTTGTTCATAGCTGGCGTGGCCTGCTGTGCGCGAGCTATTTGTACTTTTTTGTCAGGACTACCGTCTTATGTGCGGTAGCCTGGACTGCAACGTTGCTCTTGTGTGGTGGCGGTGATCACCCACCTTGATGGCAACGTTTTTTTGTGAGAGAACCAACCAACAACCCCGTGTAGGGCAGGCCTCCATTACGAGAAAATCCAAGTAGGACAGGCTTCTTTTCTGAGAAAACCGGTGTAGGTCAGGCCTCTTTTATGAGAAAACCGGTGTAGGGCAGGCCTCTTTTATGAGAAAGCCGGTGTAGGCAAGGCCTCTTTCATGAGAAAACTGTTGTTGAGCAGGTCTCTTTTATAAGGATACCAGTATGGGGCAGGCCTCTTTTATGAGAAAACCCGGAGAGATCAGACCTCTCTCGTGATAATCCCGTATATGTGTGGCAGACCTCTTGTATGAGAAAACTCATCCAGAGGGCAGACCTTTTTCATGAGGAAACCCATGCAGGGCATGCCTCTTGAAGGAGAAAACAAACCGGTGTAGGCTGCTGCTCCTGCTGCTGCTGGCAAGCGAGAGGAAGGTATAATATCCTGCCTGCAGTTTTCCCACGTATTGGTATTTTTCTTTTAACGGAAATTTCCAGGAATTTTCTGATTGACGGCGTATTCACCGGTCAACCGTGGTAAACATCCTGCCAGCAGTTTTCCTGTTGGTCATTTTTTCAAGGAAAAAAAACAGGAAAATACCGGGAAAAGTCTGATTTCCCGGGTAATATCTGATTGACCGAAATGAAGCTCTTGCCTGCAGTTTTCCCACTGTGGCGACCATTGTTTTTCAGAGAAATTTCTGACTACTCGCCAGGAAAACTCCTGGTCGGCCGGTGGCCGTGATCCAGGGCGACGGGGATAAGAGGGTTGAGGGTTGGCCTGCGTGCCGTGCAGGCGGTTGGTGGATTGATTATTAAAGTGCTCGTGCCATTTTTTTTTTTGTGTCCCTGCTATGCATACGTGTGCGCGCACATGCACCCTTAGTCTAGTTGCATAGCAAAAGCGAGGTGTATATGCTCTTTGGGCGCAAATAATGTGGTTGAATGGTGGGGTGCGTTGAACGAAAGAAAGAAGAAAAAAGTTATTAATTCCAGTATGCAATATAGCGGCAAAGCGAAGTAACGGAAGGGTACACCATGTAAGGAGGGGGGATGGCCGTAACGCGAGCTGGCAACAAGGACGTGTTAGGACGACGAAGGAAGGGGTTACGCCTTGGTTTCGTTTCGTTTCTTTTGTCTTTGTTTTGAGCGTTCGCCGTGAGGCGTCGTTCCGTCCGTTAAAGCGCAGGCGAAGGAGGGAGGGCGGCCTCAATCAAGGTCATGTCCATTTTTGGTTGTTCTCCTTTGTTTGGTTAACCTTTAGGGCAGTCGTTTTTCGGTTTGCGACTTCAGAGGGTCTGCCGGAATGCACCTGCTGCTGCCGCTGCTGTTATAGCTTAAAACATTAGGCAAATTACAACAAAACGTTTACGGCTGGGGGCGTATTTTCGATGACCATTATTGCCAGCGTCTTACTCCGTGCGCTCTGAGCTGGAGGGGGGGGAGGGGGGAGGGGCGTCCGAAAAAGTTATTGTAGTTTTGGCTCTGGAAAACCTTGCAGACTGCTGTCTCGCGGCGGAATCTAAGACGGGGGGGGGGGGGGGGGGGGGGGGGGGGGGGGGGGCAGGTGGGGTGCCATGGAGCCTTTTTTGAAGGTGCACATGCTACTTTCGTGTGTGAGTTGCCTGTCTGGTCCATAGGTGTCTTCCGTGTGTCCTGTGTGATACGAAGTCGTATTTTTTAATTGCCCCTCCTCGCTCTGTTCCAAGAGCCGTTCTTTTGTCATTGGAAAGGGATCCGCGCGCGCTCGACCACCGCTTGATGTCGCCTGTGCGTGTTTTGTTTAATTTGGTAGGCAGGCTGCGGGGGCAGGGGTGCACGGGCGGTGGCAGGTGGTTTCGTGGAAGTTGGGCCGGCCGGATAACGGTTGGAAAAGAAACGGAAACAATGTTAAGACTGGTTGCGCCCTCTCACATGGTTGCGCCCTCTTTGTGTTCTCTTGTGGCCGCCTTTAGCACGCCTTTCCATATTTGATGTTGGTTGATGTTGGAGCGAGGTATTGGGAGCAGTGGGGGGGGATATATTCATTATGACATCCGCATTTTTTTTATGTTTTATTTGAACTACTCCTGCATTTGTGCCCCTGTTGCTGCTGCTACCGCTTTTTTTACATACGGTTTTTCTATCCAAAAGGTATGCTGTTGACCGTACAGTATAGAGTTAGGTGTACTCTAATGTTGACGAGGTTATAGTCTAGCACTAGATGTTTTTAGCGTTTTTTGTTTTGTTTGGAGTGGACATCTGGCGAAATGCGAGCATTCATCAAAGAGTTCTTGGGGCACGCCCTGGATTCAATTTATGAAGGTTTGGATGGCACTGGGAGCGAGGACGGTATATTTTCCTTTCGGGTGGAAAACGGTATCAACACTCGATGCGGCGGTAAATGTTTGGACGGGAAAATCGAAGGCGGCGAAAATGTTTTTTTGAGCGGGACGGAAAGGTATGGCACAATACGGCGGTACATGTCTGGTATACGGCGGTACATGTGTGGACGGTAATCCGAGACGAAGGTGGTTTTATTTTGGGTGGGAACGAAAACGGCACAGCGTGGTGCATGTTTGGATGATAACGGGATACGACGGAGAACCGCGGTGATATCAAAACCGCGGTACTGCATATTATTATGGAGGTGTTATGAAACATGCTATTTTGTTGTGCGAACTTCGGTAAATGTATTTTGCAAGGGGCAAAAAAGTCACGTACCTGGTAGGATGAGTTCGCCACCTTTTGAGCTCACTTTGGCAGAGTTGTAGTCGTTTTGCCGTATCTTCGCTCTAGAAATTAGAGGCTGTCATGATACCGACAAGCAACAACGTTTCACCCTACGTTCGACAGGTACCAGTACCTGGTACGTGATAACCCGGTTTTTTTTTAAGCCTCTATGAGGGAATAAAGGGGGAAGTAGCAACGTGATTTGACAACCACCGTATGTAATAGCGGTAACGGCACTTCAAAAATTTGGGCCACGGTACATGTGTACATCGTAGCGATAAATCACCGTTCACGGCGAATTAGCGTCGTAGTAACTATTACTTGATCCTTTTTTTGGAGGTATATACCGTTTTCCACCTTTTTGCGACCGTGCCATGGTCGCCGTCTTGTTCTCGTCGCGCGTTGGCGCCAGCGCTCCCCTTACCGTGCCATGGCCGCCTTTTTGTTGTTGTCACGCGTTGGCGCCAGCGCTTCCCTTTTCTCGTCGTCGGACTCACGCCCTTCCAAGAGTGCGAAACTCGCTTCAGACAAGCTACGCACTGCAGCAACTCTCATTTCCGTTTGCAACCCCTTTAAGAGGGCCGTAGCCCCGACAACGTGTATTCCTAACACCCATTCCAACATGTGGGGCCGTTCGTTCGTTCGTGCCCCCGCATATATTTCGCTCCGTGGCGGCGGAACCCTCTCGAGCTTGTTGTTCGCGGGACTCTTGGTCCTGGCCACCGTGCGATGGAAAAATCATCCCGTTCTGGTGGCAGTCTTTCGTCATCTTGCTGACCCTCATGAAGTTTTAGCTCCTCCCGTGGCCCCGCCCGTGTCTAGTTGTGTGTGGGGCAGCCAGCAGTCTGCGAACCTGCCCGGGTTATTTCTTCTCGCCGTGAGTGGAGACGTCGAAACGCATTTGGTTTATAGTAGTGTTCTAATAGTTTCCTTCCCTCTCCTTCCCTTCGTTGTCATACGCCCACATCTACTACTAATTCGACGGGGCCTAAAGCCAGCCTCAGCAGCAGCTTCGGCAGGGGGCATCAACAGCTCGGCCCTTGGCCAAAGGAAGCCTTTCAACAGGTCATGAGCCTCGTGCATTTCCCTTGTTTCTTTTTAGACCCCAAAAGAGGGACTGGCCGCTGTGAGCTAAACACAGTTGACGTTCTCACACCAGAATCGGGGAGTCCCGTCAAAATACCAGCATTCACTCTGGAGGCAGGAGGCAGCGACGACTGCTCCTAAGACAGCCCCCCCCCAAAAAACAGTCGATTTTCTATAAGGAGCGCTTCATGGCTGCTCGACACGAGAAAGGATGCTATGAAACATATCGCAACATATTTTCTTGTTTGTTGCGAAGGACTATGATATCGAACGGCGATGTCGGGGTGGCAAGGGGCACCATATTTCCGGAGATACGGCCGGAGCTGGTTTCGAAATCAGCGGTTTCGTTGAAGAAAAGTTGGGGGGGCTACCACCGTAGAGCGATTCTTGGACAACAACTCGAGCCATGGCAGCAGGAAAATTTTGAGCTTATTTGTTGAGTTTTGTACACTTGATGATTTTGAGATAATGTACCATAAGAAGCAAAAACGGAGTCCGAATAAACAATTTGGTGCCATCACCAACCAGCATGGAGGAGTCCACCAAGGCCAAGACGTTCATCTTGGAGAGCACATCAAGCCGTTCGACAGGAGACCGGTGCATTCGTTGAACTTGGGACCACAGAGCTCTGAGGGACTGCTGTCAGTGTTAGCGTTACATCAGGTTGGCATCATCTGCAATGCTATCATGGGTGGGGGGAGTCCCAAGCCCACGACGCCCATTGAATGTATATTAAAGCTTTTGACATGAGGCAGCAATAACTCGGGCTGTGGCAACAAGGATATTTCAACAGGTTATGAGCCTCGTACATTCGCTGATTTTAAGAACAAACAGGCACTGCTGTTAACCGCTGCGGGTTGACGCCATCATCAGCCTGATGCAGAAGTCCATCAAGACCGGTCGGACGTTCATACCGAAAATATCAAGGCATTTGACAGGGGTCAACAACAACATCTAAGTCGAGCCGTGGCAACAAGTCTTTAAAGACGTTGTGGACCTCGTACGTTCGTTGAAGTTGACGAGCCTCTCGTGCAATTCGTACGATCGTTGAATTTGAGATCAAAGCAGAATTGCTTTCGATTAAAACGATTTGGCGCGATCGTTGGCATCGGGCAGTCCGCCTGCGGCGAATACCCCTACAGGATGTATACGAGTACCAAGGCTTCGACATGCCAACAGGAAGCAATTCAATCATTTATGATCCTCGAGGGCATTCCTTCAACCTGACACCAAATCGGCACCGATGGCGATTTTAAACGGACTGGCTCCATCATCACCACACCATGAGGGAGTCGGCCAAGACCAAAAGCGATAGCACATCAAGGCTTTCGATAGAGGAGGCAACAGCAATAATTCGGGCTATGGCAACAATAACTGGTAACAGGGTTGGGAGTTTCGTGCGTCCATCGCGGTTGAGATTTCGTAGCAGTCGAGAACAGAGACTGCTACTACCGTCGATTTATACGGAATATTATAGCGCCATCGGCAGCATGCCAGGAGTCCTCCAGGATCAACGCGCTCATCTGGTGTGTACCAGGTACCTCGTATGTATTGGCAAGGCTTTCGACAGGAGGAAGCAACAACGTGGGCCTTGGCAACAGGAAGCCTTTCAGCATATCATGGTGAACCAGGGACAAAAAGAATGCCAGGGACTGTCAATCTAACAATTTGGTGCCAGGTATGGTAGCGCGGGGGAGTCCGCCAAGACCAAAACGCTTACGGAATGTATTATCGACAGCAGTACATGAGGAGTAAATCAAGGCTTTCGGCAGGAAGCGACGACAACTCGGGCCGTCGCATGAGGAACCCTAAGCTTTCAACAGGTTCCGAAAATTCATTACACATGAATAATTAAAGAACCATATTGTTGAGCAAGCGAACATCAGATCAGCCGGTGATACATCTTTGAGAAGGGTCTTCCATAAGGTAGGCTTCACAGTCACCTCACCACATACGTCACTATACAGGGTATTTAATCGCCCCTCACCGTTGGTTGGCCCTGCCGCTTACAACAGACGAGACCAAAACCTACTTTGCAGGAAGCGTAGGCCCCACCAGACCGACGATGCCCATGCCGACTGCAGGTGTAGCACCAACACCAAACAAAAACAGACATGATTGAAAGCAGTTCATACAATTCGATATGACTTGGAGGGCGTGAAGCACACAACAGGATAGGTAATTCTAGTACCATTATATTAGATAAAAAAAACGCAATTCCACGCATATAGCAACAATAATATTCGCCCCGCGTGATATTTCGAACAACGTTCCGGCGCGCAGCACTTGTACCGCCAGCATTATCAGATGCTGCCTGCCGCGTCAACCCAGAAGAGGACGGATTACGCTCGGCCAAACGACGCAATGAAGACCGCCCCCTCCAATTTCTGGTGTCGGCTACGACGGATGGCATCTACGTATCACACAGAAGGAGTAACACACCAAATACGACAGGGTGGCGGTCGATAGACCGTCAAAAGACTACCACCAGCAACGACCAAAAGGCTGTACACCAACCACGCCAAGCGCTTGTCTCGACTACCGACACCACCACCCGCAGTTGCAGTACCCTGCGATCGGCGAAGCGACATTTTTCAGGCCCAAGGTCCCACAGGGGCCCAGCAAGCCACCATGAAACGTTTCTAGACGTAAATACGGACGTTTCCCAAGTCGGCAAGCATCGAACCCGACGACCAAGTGGCAGTTTTCTACCGCTGGTTGCTGTGCGCAATACCAGGTACAAAAGCAAGACATAATGCAGTCAGAGCCCGCCCACTCTGTATGCTAAGAAAAGCTGTCTGGACGGGTAACAGACGCACCAGCCCCGTTGCCCAGGTGAGCATAACTTAATGAGGTGAAAGAAATATCATATTATCCTCCTACAACCTTGTCCCTGAGAAATCCAATACAGCTTGTGCGGCAATGACAAAAAAAAAACGCACTCCTACCAACGAAAAAAAATGGCTCTCTTGACGCTTAAAGAGAACAAGAGAGAGCGACCGCCAATTCAAGACGCTATCTACGAATAATACTAAAATAATGGCAACCGTTTTGTACAGTGTCAAACAGAGCAGACACAGCCGCAAAACAAGCATGGACACGTACAGTACGCCACAAGCTGCGTCTATCGTAAAAACGCGCAGCAACAAGGAGCGTCACCACTTCAACCACGCCATCCGCCCCGCGCTCTCACTCCATCGACGACAGTAGTAGTGGCATAAAAGGTTTAGCAGGTACGCCCCCAGTATCGCACCCGTTTGCTGCTGCAAGCAAGTGGGCCAGCAGTTGCCGACGGCGCGCCCAGTACCTCAGCAAATCCTCGTCCGGTGCGTTGGAGAGTCCAAACGACGTGGTGGCTTGCGAGCTTGTCTGCTCCTGCGACCGCGGCAGGACTTCCTACGACTAGACTAACATTGCGCCGTTGCGCCGTTCCAACCCGGCCATAAACAAAAAGCTCCGCCCAAGAGAGCAAAACTCAAGAAGGAAAATTAAATAAAGCAACGGCTTGTCCACGACTGAGACCACCGTGAGAGCAAGCGCAACAACACAAGCGCTACGAACACACGAGGTTGACCAGCGACAACCAATGGAAAGCGGCCGATAGCCCAAAAAGTGATGAAAAAACGACACCCGTTACTCAAGAAGCCACTCTTTGACCCCTCCTATTACCCCCATCCACCCACCCTGCACTCGCGATCACAACACGTTGATATCATGGCCCCAACAACTCACCCCAGCCTTAGGCTTCCTATCCTTTCCCTGTCCTATCCACCAAGAATACAGAACAACTACACAAACAAGGTAACCACATGTCCAGCAGTATGATACCCCATTCGCGCCCCTTTGGGCTTTTACAAAAAACAAAACCACTATATTACACACATGAGGCAATCCCTATCCCGCCCCCGCCCTCTCATCCCCTCCCCCCCCCTCCCCTTTACCCGCGCAAGCCTCTATAAAAACATGAACTCGAGGAGGTCACAAGGTCATGACGTGCCCTACTCCTAGTCCCACACCAGCACTGCCATCCCGCCTCGGCTCAACCTTCTTCTTCCTTAAGAAGGCGAACCGCTCACAAACGCGGCCGCGCTGGGCCGTTACGGTTGCACGCGTCGCTCGGATGTCTAACCGAAGCTCCATCGGGCACGCCGACTGCCGAAGGGCTTCCCACACAGGCCTGGGCAGGGGGACAAGGCATGCAGAGTGAGGTGGTTGGTATTTTTTTCTCCAAGTTTCTGAAATATTGCAGGCCTCGGTGCCCTCAGGGGGGGGGGGGGGGCTCATAGACATGAACGGCTGCAGTCTTCAGACCATAGACCCTCGCATCTCTACCATGCCGGGACGGAGCCCGTCCGGTTGCCACCGGTCAGGGAGGCGTTGTTTGCATGGGGTGGGGGGGGTAGGGAGCACTAACGTTTCTGGAATATTTTGCAGGCCTGGTTGCCGTCGGGGGATGGGGGATATCGTCTTCCGAAACATTTGGCAGGTTTCTTCGCCGTCAGAAAACCTTTTCACTGAACGCAGCCACGCGCTGATCGCGCGAACCGCATTTTCACTACGAATAAGCGTGGTACGTCGGCGTCTTCCAGCCCCGAAAAATACAGAACCATGACACATTGCTGTCTACACTCGGTCCCCAAGCTGCCACTACAATACTTCCGATCACAGCACGGTCACCCCCCTCCTTTTCATGGCCAGCGCGTTTGCGGTTTCGACTAACCCCTGTCAGTTTGATTTTCGTTGTTCAGATGTTCACCGGGCTATAGAGGTCACGGATTGGAGCTTCATGTCAGAGCATCATCATCCATCATTATGCTCAAACGCTACCATATGAGGACACGACAACGATTGGCACACAAAATAGCGCCCCCCTCTGTTCACCTCAAATGGCGCAACACTCATCTCATCCACTTATCCTCATCCACTTATCCTCATCTACTTATCCTCATCCACTTATCCTCATCTACTTATCCTCATCCACTTATCCTCATCCACTTATCCTCATCCACATATCCTCATCCACTTATCCTCATCCACTTATCCTCATCCACTTATCCTCATCCACTTGTCCTCATCCACTTATCAGCTAGCGTTACATTCTACACACTTTACACGTTACGTTACACCCAGTCTGCCTGCTTGCCGCTCGATAACTCACAGTCTGTGCTGTCTGGCCATCCTGAGCGACGAGGAAGTTGCCGATGAGTGCATCAGGTCCAAGCGCTGATGGCTCTTGTGAAACGACAACGACCTCCCTTCTGGCAAAATCCCCTTCCGCTTGCCATCCGGTCGCTGGGGTGGAGGCAGGTGGGGACGGAGGGACGGGGGACGGGGGACGTGGGACGTGGGACGGGGACGGGGGAAGAGGACGGGGGACGTGGGACGTGAGACGGGGACGAGGGGAGGGGACGGGGGACGTGGGTGTACTCATGCATAGCCCACCATTGACCCCAAGTTCCACACAAAAATTGCCGGTATTACTGTATGTTTCCCTATAAGTGCGTCCCGTCATCCTTATCGATATTAATAGTAGTCCGTCAACAGGGTGGCGAAAGCACAGCTCCAGGTACTTACACTTTTCAGCATTTGGAGGAAAAAAAACTAGCAGGTATGACAATTTTAGAGGTTGGAAAAATAGTTACAACGAAACAACGGGTAGGGTGCAGATCAGCGAGGAAGATAGCCGGGAGCGGAATTAACGCAAGGTAGCACGCATGGCACGAACCAATACTTCCGTCATCCCTTTGGCACTTGGAGCGGCCTTAACCTCTTTGCGACTTCAGACGGCGAAAAAAAAGAAAAAAGAAAAAAAACAGGAAAAAAACGGACAAAAAATAAAAACAAAAATAAAAATGGGGAGACGAATCATGGGGGGGGGGGGGGTTCTCATGTCATGCGTAGCCGTACTGTTACGATCAAAGATTATCGCATTCCTACCACGACGGAATGGAGCACGTCGGGATTTCACCGACCAGGCAGACATCGTGTGCTTCAAGCGCGAAGCGCAGGGGCGCAATTAATTCACGTACTAGTCTGATCGCAAATACACGGTACTTTTCTGGTACTTTTGGATATGCAAAAAAATGTCCCCCTGTCCGTTTTATTTACGGCCAGACCGGTATTTAACAAACGTATTTTTTGTTTTTTTCGCGGATACGAAATAGTCGAGATGGTGGCATGACAGATTACAGCATCAAAATATAAGAGACTTCTGGATATGCAAAAAAGGTCCCACTGTCCGTTTTTACGGTCATACCGGTATCAAAGTTGTATATATTGGGGGGGGGGATACGAAATAGTCGAAACGGTGGCATGACGATTACAGCATCTCGGTCATGCGCAGCAGCCCGAATCAGCGGGGTAGGGTGCGTTTCCGAAAGTTGAGCGTTGAGCGCTACGAGCTGTGTCACACGCGCGCGCAAGCACGTTGACAATTAACATACGTACTGCTGCAACCTCCTCCTCGACGGTTGCTAACATCGCACTTTTAGCTTGTACTCTCCTCCTACTCCTCCTCCTCCTCCTCCTCCTCCCCCCCCGCCTCTAACGTGGGCGAAATAAAACAATAACGAACCATCGAGAGGCCACGTATGCAAATGCCATGTGCTCACATTGGGCGCAGTAAAGCAAGCCACAACAACAACAACAACAACAACAACAACAACAACACGCATGCAGTTGCACTCACGTTTGAGCCCACTTGTGGTCCTTCCCCTCCGCTGTCATCCTCCGCATGGTGATGGAAACCCGCGTGCTGATGTTCGGGGTGCTTGGGGGGGTGGGTGTGGCTGTGTGGGGCCTGAGGGTTCTTGAGGTAGTCGCTCAGCGGGAAAGCGTAGAAGAAGAACACAGCAGCCACGAGCATCTCGAGGCAGATCAGCAGGTCCTGGATTCCCTGCACAACGCGAAAAAACGGAGAAAAAAAAATTAGCACAACAAAACATCCAGATAAGGTGCAAGGAGAAAACTGACACCAAGAGTAGAACGAGAAAAAAAAAAAAAAACGTCAAAGCCAGGCAAACCCAACTATCCTAATCCACAATTTCTAGGGCGGCGAGTTGGCTAGCTTGAGGCCGCCGACTTCAGCAGATAGTAGTTGATACAGATTCCAAAGATCAGCTTCAACGAAATCTTGGATCTCACAGCTGTAGCGTTTTCACTACATTTTCAACAAGAAAAGCAGCTACCAGGTACCAGGTAGTTGCGCACGGAAAAGTGGTAAATTTTCGGTCCTGACATCTATCTGACTGGTGAGCGTGTGGCTATACTTGTGGCGTTTATTAACAGGGAGGATTATGAAAACAAAACCGCAGCGCCACGCTTCTCATAACGTGAAAAGCATCTCTTAAGACATCAGAGGCCCGGTAGACCTTCCCACCTGCGCCACGTGCTCCGTGGAATCGTGTCCCGACGGGTCACGCCCTTCCGCCCCGTTCACCCCCTCAACGCCCGCAAAGTGGCCCTGACGCTCCAGCAACTCGATCAGAATGCCCTGACCACGAGAGCACGCGAGAAAAGAAGACCACACTAAGACACTCACTCAGGCATGACCGCAACGTAACAGACAACAGGTGGCTGCTTGGTACGTCGCACGAGATGACGCGAATGTATTACCTGCCACCAGCTGAAAAAAACGATGGTTTTGATCGCCAAGAACTTGCCCATGGGGTGAATGTGCACTAGCTCCTTGTACGTCGCCCTGCATGAAGGAGAGCGAGGTACATGTCGGACGAAAAACGGGGGTGAGGTGCAGGGGGGGGGAGGTGAATCATGATTTCCTGGACTGCACTGCCGGAAACGGTAACGGTTATGCTAACATTAAGCGGCTGTGGGGAGAATCCGACGGTCAAGTTAATGCCCCCCCCCCCTCTACTCCGCAAAGACCAAGAACAACCCTCAACCCCTCCCCCCCATTCCCCCGTCTCGAGAATAACGCCATCCACCATCAGCAAAGACAACAGATATTTTCCATGAAATCGTTCCTAAGAAGCGAAAAATAAGACGCACGCACCGCGGATGAGGACCCCCCCCCCATCCCATCGAACACGCGTATACACCCGGATTCTAAGGTAGTCCATCTTACACGGTTTTACCATAGTTTGCCGTTTTTAACCCTTTTAGAGCCCCCACGCAAGCCCCTTCCTGTACTAATTGCAAGTAGTTTCAAAACGAGTTCCGAGTTGAAAATGGATTAAGAGCATGGACGTAGCATAACACACAATCCAAGTTTCTAGCCCACGATAACGAGCATTACCGGAGCGAAAGCATGGCAGCATATCGTTTTGCGTGCTCTCTATCCCGCAAGAAAAGCAACAACAAACACGGAGATAGCACAAAAAAATTAGGAGGAAAAGAGCAGAACCGACGTACCACAAGGCCAAGCAATACGAGCACACACCGGTAAAACAGCACGAGGACGAACAGCGCCCAAGCCACAAGGCCAAGCAATATGAGCACACACCGGTAAAACAGCACGAGGACGTACAGCGCCCAAGACTGGCTGACACAGGTGACGACGGTGATCCACAGGTAACCCCGAGTAGGGTCGAAGTCTCCCTCGGTGTACAGGTGTCCCAGCTGGAGGCCAAGCGCAACAGCGGTGCTCGCAAGCCTGATCAACACGTACTGGAAGAAGAGCGGTCACGCACGAGAACATCGATCAACCAAATTGGCAACTGGTGGGGCATTGGACATCCAAATAGGCCACAGTGGGGGGCACTGAACATCAAAATAGTGGAACAGTGTGAGGTGGTGTGTCATGGGGATTGCTGTGCCCACTTGCGTAGGCTGCTTAGAGGCACAAGACGAGCAGCTATCAATCAAAATAGGAGCAAGGTGGGATATTGAACTAGAAAAGCACGACTAAAACTTGATACCGCAACAATCCCCTACAAGGTACGTCAGTCCGTTCCACAATACTCCAGGGCTTTTCGCGGAACGGACCACTTCTCGCGGACCGGATTGCGTCAGGGTGGCGCGGCCCGACTCGTGATAATTGAAAACCTCCTGACCCGATCCGGCCCGACCCAATCCGGCCCGACCCGATCCGGCCCGACCCGATCCGGCCCGACCCGATCCGGCCCGACCCGATCCGGCCCGACCCGATCCGGCCCGACCCGATCCGGCCCGACCCGATCCGGCCCGACCCGATCCGGCCCGACCCGATCCGGCCCGACCCGATCCGGCCCGATCCGACCCGACCCGACCCGGATCGACCCACGAGATTTTGATATCTTCCAGACATGATCCGCGGGTCGGGCCATGCCCAGTGAACCCCCCTCCCCAGAAGAACCCTCCAAAATTGGAGAAGGGTCGGTGAGGCGACAGCGGTGCTCGCAAGCATGATCAAAACACGAATGTCCGTCACGCACGCGAAGACCGATCACGCGAAGACCGATCAGCCAAAAAAGGCCAAGGGTGGGGCGTTGGACGTCGGTCATGCATAAATAGTCTCGGTTGGCCGGCGTGAGAAGCTCGGGCGAAGACCCGGCGTGAGGCCGGTCGCCCCGGTGGCGTATCAGGTTATCCTCGAGCCTGGTATAGGTCAGTTTCGTGAGTTCGAGCCCCGCCGAGTGCATACTCGTATAAATTCGTTGGGACTTTTTCTTGCGCACAAATTGACTTGCGGAAAGCGCAAGAGCGTGAGTTAGCAACACTCGATGAAACATCGACGAGCAGTGGGATTGCTGAACCCTATGCGCGATAAAAATTGAAGGCAAGAACCGGGGGGGAGAAGGGACGACACCTGTGACCACGGCTTGTCCAGAAGCTGGAAAGTAAAAGTGCGAGAGAAAAAAGAAAAAAGAAAAAGGTCGAAAAGATGGAGTTTCCATGATTTGGAGCGTTGCAAAGCACAACCTAGAAAATTGGTCGCAATTGCATGTCCCCGGTCCCTTACCTGAAATACGCCAGCCTGACACCTCTGCAGGAACTCCCGTCCCATCTGCCACGGCTCAAGGCAGCAAAACGGAGGCGTGTGCCTCCCAACGACCGGGGGCATGGCGGCCAATCGGCTGGTACCCCAGACCGAACGCCACAAACGAACGCCACAAAAGAACGGGGGGGGAGGGGGGGAGGGAGACGAGACGACGTCAAAAACGCCGTTTCAACGCCAGAAGCACAACGACAGCCGTCGACGTAAAATGAACCACATTAACTAATACCAGGTAGGAAGGATTTTTGCGGCCAATCGGCGGCAATGAAAACAAAAAAACACAAAACCCACGATGGGGACAAAAAGACAAGACAATCGCAAAAATCGCAACAATGCACCGGCAATTTTCAACACCATAAAACGTTAATCTTTCCACCCTTTGGGGACCCGTGGTTATCAAAGGCCTATCATACAAATACCATAGTGACCAAACAAATGAGTTGAAGCACCTCTATCATAGCACCCGTCTTAAAATGGTGCAGAAACAGAGCGAAATTTTGACGATAAGTTGTTGGTTAACGAGCCCCTCGCCATTCAGAAAAAGTTTTATAAGTACATCGGCAAAAAAAATGGCAAGATCATCGCGTGCGCGAGCAGCAGCACACAGCATTTTTCATGCCGCGCACGCGTAGTGCAACTCCTTCAATTCAAGTCCGACATGGCAATCACCATCCCCTCCCTGGTACCAGGTAACTATTAAAAAGTGTTGGTAATCAACGAACAAAAAAGGGTTGATTTGACCGAAATGACTAGTATGGTCTTTCCGTGATCATTTCATCGCGATTATTGATTATTTGGTATGTACGGCGTTTAGTATCGCACACTAATTTATATATGTACATATAAATATATCGAAAAATTATACGGCATTTTAGTATATAATACCGAAACCCATGCGATTTATGTGTACATTGAAACGTATACGCTTTTTTGTACAGGTGTTACACTGGGTATATACGTGTTGCACCGGGAATTCTAAACCCATACACTACATTTGTCTGGCTTTTAGTATAACATACCACAATTCATACAGCCAAAATAATCAAACTGTCACGGCCTTCTTGATTGGATTATCATCATAAATAATCTTGACTAACTATCAAGATGAATAATATTTTTAGCTGTTGTTGATTCCAAATGCTAACCCTAGCTCAGCAGCCCGCCTGCGCTTGCTTCGTGTGACCGACAATGCTAAAATCGTCACTTTTGCTCGTCACCTTTATTCGTCAGTTGTCCAACCAAATAATGCCTCAACACCTACTCCTCTCCTCTCCTCTCCACTCCAAAACCCCTATATTTTGGCGTGTTCGCGTTGGAAGCAAACAAAAACCTGTAGGCGACGCCTCCAAAACTGTTGGAACATACCATACGTCGGGCAGATGTTTCACTATTCCCGCATCATGATCTAGACACTTCAGGGACGATCTGTATGATCTGTATGATCTAGCTCATGTTACCATGTTACCCGGTGGGAGCCGTAAGACGTGCATAACCTAGCACCATCTCCCCTGGCTTGGACCTGCACTCTTTACGTACATATCCAGCACAGCATATTATAACGGCAGACAGGACCTACTGTAGATGATCTATAGATGATCTATATGATCTACTTCGTATATGATCTATATCTTCATCTGTCTCAACACGCCTTCAACCATCACAGTGGGTTCCCCGATTTAAGAGCGACCCGCGACAAGAAAAAACAAGGGCTCTTAACTGTACATCGCTGTCATGTTAAATTGAGCAATATGCAGCTTTGACCGCTCTTAAGTCCCGCACGCTCTTATCTCTTGGGTGCTCTTAAATCCTTCAAACAAGGGTACCCACCGCATTAATATTAATACACATCATTTTTTTTCTGGGCTATACACCGAGCAACCCAAAAACACTAACCTATTAGCCGCCGGCACTCCGTCCCCTAGGGTACCAATGAGAAAGTGCAAGAAACAGTAGATCACGTAGGCCTCGTAGCAGTCCCGTACGGTGGTGATGAACAACGACCTGCACGCATGCATGGAAGGGGGGGAGGCGACCGGGGTCAACCACAAAAAACACGAACAAGGGTCAGACAAGAAACACGCACGTGTGCGTGTCACTGTGTTCCGAGGACACAGACGGAGACGCCCCACCCGTTCACTGATCTCGTGTTCAGTTGTGCAAAGTTGGGTTAACGCCTGTACAACTGGAAACCCGTTTTGGGGGACAAAAGTACTTGGAAATAGTATAGGGAACGTTTTTTGGGGGGGCTCTAAAGGGGCTAACGCCTGTACAACTGGAAACCCGTTTTTGGGGACAAAACTACTTGGAAATAGTATAGGGAACGTGTTTGGGGGGGCTCTTAAGGGGCTAACGCCTGTACAACTGGAAACCCGTTTTCGGGGACAAAACTACTTGGAAAAAGTGTAGGGAACGTTTTTTTTTTGGGGGGGGGGCTAAAGGGGCCAAGTATTTTTTTTTAGAAAGTAGCTGTGTTGAATTGACGTGGGTTAAGTAGCCCCGTCGGTCAAAGACGATTCGCCGAAGAAGTGGTTTCCCCCATGATCGCGCGTGGCCATACCGGAAACTAAGTCAGCTCTTTGAAAGCTGCCATCCATGCGCAAGTCCGCCTTACAAGCGCTTCTTTTAGTAGAGGATGCAGCTCACCCTTCACCCTTCATGCGACTCGCCGAACACCTCACGGCGCTTGGCGCTTGATGCAAGCAATGTCTGCCTCGTTGGTGGAAACCCGATATGCTCCATCCCCGGCATGGTAGGGATGCGAGGGTCTACACCAGATGGTCATACTTACGACTACGGCCATGCATGAATATCGAGTGAAGCCCCCGCTATCATATCAATCGGTACAGGGGGGGTACCCCATTAAGGCGGTCTGAGCAAGAGCTAGTAAGGAAACATCCCTGAATAAGGCGGTCAAAATTGCTTGGCAATACAGTACATGCACTCATAACCCCGCATGAACAAGGTGAATAATGCGGTGATATTGCTCTCTATACCACACCACCGCCTTCCTCCATGACCCTACCGTATCGAGAGGCGTGTGAAAGCGTGTCAACAAGGGGCAAGACTCACCAGTGCATGAACCTCAGGGAGAGAAATGCCGTGACGCTGTAGGTGGGTACCATGAACACGATTCGCACGATTTGGCTTTGCTGCCGCGGCTCAACGAAGTTGGACAGGTGCAAGACGATCTTCGCAGCGAAGCGTGTAGGGTGGTTGTTGGCGTGGTTGATGGCGTCATCCGGTGCGTAAGGGAAATAGTGACGGTATTATCCATGCAACGTGCAGGACGGGACAGCCGTAGCGAAAACGTTTCGATGTCAGGTGATAAAACAGGTTATGAAACAGGCTGAAGAGCTGGTGGGGGGGGGGGGGGGGGGGGGGCGCGACCGGATGTGAACATATTAATAGGGTTGGTAATCAACCAAAAAACGGGTTTGATTTGATTTTTGATTATTTTGATTTCTTTTGGCTTGTTACTCATGAGTTGAGTATTTGGTTATTTGTCTTGTATGGCGCTTAGTATATGATACTAAAAGCTGTATGTACATGTTTTCATGGTACTTAGTATGGTGACGCTGAAACGAGCACGATTTAGTCGTACACTAGAAGACATGCGCTTTTTGTTTGTGTACATACTATAATAGGCATTCTAAAGACCATACACATATATGTATATCCTTCTAGTATACCACACAAAAAACATTGTTTATACGGTGTTTTGTATCCAATACTTTAAAAAATGCAGCTAGGACAATCACATAATCGAGGACACGTTGGCTTACTTATACTGGAAATAATCGTGATTGGAATACATGATTGATCGTATTATTTTGGTTGACTGTGAACCCTAAGACACACACATAAAACACCAAAACCAACACCAAAACCGACGCTAACACCTACTCGTACACCGATACCAACCATATCAACACCACCACCACCACCACCACCACCACCACCACCGACGCGGGCACCGCACCAACAACACCGACACCGACACCGACACCACTATGACACCCCCAACACTCAAGACCATCACCGCCAATCGCCAACAACCACACTGACACCAAACGCCAACATAATCACTGTCACTAGCACCGAGGCCTAACCCAACCCCAACACCACCAACACCAACCTCAAGAACACCATCTACACCAACCCCAACCCCAACCGCCTACGCCGTCACGACCAACACCGACAACATTAACAGCAACACCAACAACACCATCGACACCAGCAGCAGCATCGACAACAAAAACAACACCAACACCACCAACACCAACACCAACGACAAGACCAACGACAACTCCAACACCAACACCAACACCAGCACCAACACCAGCACCAAAAATACCCACACTAACACCAACACTTATATGAGCACCAACACCAACACCGACACGACACTTGGCAACATCAATACCAATAACACCAACAACACCAGCGCCAACACTACAACCACCACCTACACCAAGATCAACAGCACCACAAGCACCAACACCAACACACAAAATAATGAACGACAGACCACAAAATTATGCGACTTCAAAGCACCTTAGGGTAGAAATCTCAGCCAATGGCTGGGTGCTGGATGTGGGATACTAGATGCAACGGCTACACGCCCAGCGCAACTCCCTCCTACCCAACAAAAACACGCCTCCAACTAACTGAAACCTCACCTGGTAGGTAGCCAGAGGCACCGTCAGGCACATGAGGGCGCCACCTATGGTGCGCGCGACGTCGAATTTGCTCTCGACGTGAACCAACGCGTAGTTAACTTTTCGACCCGCCAGGCAAAAAAGGTACACATATACGCTAACCAGAAGGTACCTGCCCGCCCGCAAACAAAGAAAAGGTACAGTAGCAGGAGATGGTGGGTGTAAGGCGGGAAAACGGCGTGGCGAGAGGGGGCAACGAGCAGGTCGTTGCTGCTGGTATGAACAGCAGCCGCGAGATGTCATATCTGCGTGGGGTCGGGGTCGGGGTCAGGTGGGGGTGGCGTCGGGGTGGGGGGGATCCACCGCAGGCGAGAGGGAGACGTCTCTGTACGTTACGTGAGCGGGAGCGCGTCAGTGTGGTCGACAACACTTGAAATTGTCGGCAATGGTTCGGACCGGGAAAAGCCGCACGAGGTCTACGGGCGGACGCCGACACTCGCACGCTTGAGGACACTCCTCAGGAACCGCTGCCGCGGGTGCGCTTTCGTTTCGTGGTATAAGCGCGGTACGCGTGCTGTCAATCTAGAAAAAAAAGCGACCCGCAGTGACCTTCAATCATTTTATTGCTGCAGACGTGATCCCACTCTGCCTTGATGTGACTATAAGGAAGCTGTCCTCGAAAAGTGGTGCCAGTTGTAACGGGAGCAAGCTTAAAGGGGCTAAGGGGGTAAGGCTGACGGAAAGCTTAATAGCGCGTTTCGTGCACCCTTGGTGTGGGAGGAGCCGGCCGTTTATTGGCCGCTCACACTCATCGTAGAACTGATTCAAGAGCTGATCCAACAACTGATCCAAGCTTAGGGTGAGTGACGAACATACGTTGCCCCCATAGTTTTCATTTGAAACCCACTCCTACACCCGGCGATGTTGCAGTCGTGCCTCGCAAGCCCTGGCGAGAGCCACTCCTCCCACGCTCCGACGAAAGAGGCAAGGGTAGGAAATAAACTACGTATCGACAACATTGAACGATGGCGTCACGGAGCTCGGCCAAGCCAACACCATAATACCCCACGTCCAAGAACCAACATACAACATACAACACACAACACACATCATACAGCACTCAACACACAAAACCATACACGAGCCACACGACACACGACACATGAATCCCCACCAACGGAAAAAAATAAAAAATAAAAAAATCCTCCCTCCCCTCCGAATCCCAACACACATGCTGCCCCACTCACTCCCCGTTCCATACGGCGACGGCAAGGCAGCCTCGCACACGACTCATGCATCAATATGCATCAATATCCTCACCACCCGAGAATCTTGCCCCCCCGGCCGAGTCCATCCGCCACCCCTCTCGTGGTTTTCCTCAACTCCAAGGGGGCGTGCACGCGGTGGGTCGGCTGCAGCACAGCGCCTGGTGGCAAGCCGCTTCCCTGTCGATTGTGCGGCGTTCCTTGGCTCTGGAAACCCCAGAAAGGTGGGGGGGGGGGGGGAGGGGGGGAGGAAGAGAGGAGGAGCAGGAGAGGGGAGGAAGGGGTGGGGTAAGAGAAAGGAAAGGGGAGTGGGGGGCGGGGTGGGGTTGGGGGGGGGGGGGGGGGGGGCGAGATTTGGGTGGTCTGGCGCCGGGGTGGTTTAGAAGTCGTATTGGGCATGTACGGAGGGTCAACCGTAAGCCATTGCTGCTAACAGCAAGCGTGGGAAAACAAAAAACAATCCTCATCCTACAATACTGCCCGTGTGTGCGAAAAGAGACCTAGTGTTGCCACATAGACTCACTAATTAGTCGGCACATCCGGAGTCGCCCTCGGCATGTTCTCCCACCTCTCAGCCATCCTCAGCTCTTAATTGACAACGGGAAAATCGTTTTTTCCGGAACGATCCTCTGTTTTTTTCTCGTTTTCCTTTTTTTCCTCATTCGTTTATTTTTAACCTGCTTCTTTTGCGCACACCACGAAATGAAGGCGCAAACCAACCTCCGACAGCCACATACAGTACCTACACACCGCAAGCACAGCAGGACAGCCTACAATCGGCTCTGCACAGAGCAAACAAAAAACATAAATACAGCAGTACGTTCGTGTCGACCAGACAGCAGAGCGCGACAACGCAAGCCAACAGACAAGAGAAGGACAAGCGTTTCGCCGAGAGGTACCATGTATGTAAGAGTATTTTTGCGCCTCTTTTTCCTCGTTGTTCTCTGACAAAAAAATGCTTCACGTGCAACAAAGCCAACAACTAATTATTGGGACTTTTTCCAGGTATCGCTGACAGGTATCGCTGACACTCAGCCCTGGGACGGCCCACCGGCTAGACGTAATACGCTGCTTTCAGCACGGAACATAAACAAGGTGTGCCTGAGGTGAGCTAAAAAAACAGCTGTCTCTTGCGCTGCCACTTCAACCGCACATGTTCCACTCTGCTGCGCATTGCTGTGCATGTTCGCGAGTTTGCTTTTTCCACCCATCGACATCCAGCAAAGCCCGGTGCCCGTGCCAGTTAGTCATCCCAGAAGGAGACAAACGCTCTCTAGATACACATTTTGGGACAAGAGACATACACGACACACATTGCGAGTACTCAGAGCAATATATTAGGCGGATACGGTATACCAAGAGACTCAAGTCTGGGTCTGGCCATCATTTGTGGGCCTTCCAATGGCCGTGACAAGATGATAGCGTAAGGCTGCCCTAACTTCTTCGCCATGTTACGCTCTCTTCCCAGTGCCATTTGATGATGCACTTGATACCATCTATGAGCCCAATGCCATCTTTAGTTAGTTAGTCAGTTCCTAGGGTCTGCTAGTATGACGTTTTTTCCCTTTTCCTTTCCTTGCGTCCTCTTTTTGTTTTGTCTTTTCTTGCTTTTCTTGTTTTTATTTCCTTCTACTTTCCTTTCCTTTCTCTTCTTATCTTTTCTTTGTTTCTTTATTCCAATTGACATGCGTCTGACGTGCGTATGCGTAGTGATAGGTATTACGTGTAATATATACGTGGTAGTCGTTCTTGGGTGGTAAGCGGTATATTAATAGTCGGTTTCTCCAGGCGCGAGTAGTGAGACGAATGCACCACCAGTATGGGCCTGGCACACTGTAGGCTCTCTCCCGATTTCACTTTTTTGATGTTTCTGGCGGAGGCATGAATTGCGTCAGCTGTGATATATGCGTGTACCACCTTTGGTTTGTTTGTGTTTTTCCCCTGGGGTACTCCTCAGCTCCAGAGTGACTGGAGCCTGTCCTGTGACCACGGACTTGATTATGCGAGTTCATGTGACAACAACAGCCACTCATAATGCATGAGGCGTCCGGGTTGTTTTTCTGGAGCATGACGGCGGGACACTTGGCATTATCAAAGTCGCCAGTTTGCACCTACAATCAGCCGTGGACGTCTGTCTCCGTCACATGATTGGATTCATTTTTTCAGCATTTTCCATCCAGAGCGAAGTGCCTTGTACCACATATACTACATACATACATACATACATACATACAATGCTACATACATACATACATACATACATACATACATACATACATACATACATACAATGCTACACTGTGTCACTCATGCTTCACACTGCTACCGATTATAATGAAAAATAAAATACACTCCAGCTGTGAGATCGAATATTTTGTCGAAACTCATCTTTGCAAGCTGTGTGTGATACTCCGATCGCGCGTATTACGGGTTGTGTGTCCTCATTAAGGATATAGGTCGGCGACTCCCCTTGCAACGACAGTGTAGCTATCAGGGTCAACAGGGTGATGTTAGGCAGTCTGTGCGCGGAAACTATAAAACCCGTTTCTGAGGGGGACAAAATCTGACAGCTGTGGAAGGAAGTGCATCAGTTTATCAAGTGAATCCTGTAAGCCGAATATCCGGTGAGGGGAGGGCGGAGTTTTGAAGGACGTGGGGGCCTGATTTTGATCAAAAGGGGGGCGGGAGGGGGGAGGGGGGGGGGAGGGGACGGGTGGGGCAGGTCTATTTGTGCGTGGAAACTATAAATATTTCTTGTGGGGGAGGGGGAGGAATGTGGCGGGGGGGGGGCGGGGGCTGGGGGGGAGGGCTTTAGGTCGCATAGATGTAGGGGTTTGCTATACGCGTGGTGCTAGGTCTAGGCGATGGTGCGGGTGGTGGGGAAGGAGGGGGAGTTGGGGACGGGGGTGGGTGGGAATTGCAGCAGCGGCATGGACGGCTCTGAAACGATAACGAGGCGATATCCAGGGCGTGGAAGTGTTTATATTACTCTGGCGGATTTCGATAGTAGATGGGGCGTTTAATAGGAAGCGAGGGGGAAAAAAAAAAAAAAAGCGGGGGGGGGGGGGGGGGGGGGGGGAGGGTTTTCAAGAGGTTGAGGTCACATATAATATAAAATCAAGGATTTGGTCGACACGGATGTTCGCAACATTGTTCGTGATCCTCCGATCGCGCGTATTAATCATATATGTAGGGGCCTACTATACGCGCGGTGCTGGGTCTAGGCGATCGTGCGGGGTGTGGGGAAGGAGGGGGCGTTGGAGGGGGGGAGGGGGGATGAATGAAAGCTACGTGATACGTATTATGATATGATATGACACTATTGCTGTCCATATTCATGTACCAGGTACCACGTACTACTATACTAATGGAGCCAAGTGTGTGACATGCATGTACTACTGCTGCAGCCGTGGAAAATACCTGGTATATGAAGTACCGATATGGCAGCTGCGTGTTTCCAACCAAAAAACAGACAAGCCTTGTTACTTACTGCACTGTCTAATGCGACAGATGTGTGTCATTTGGCAACAAAAACGTAGCGCCTGACTTACTGTCAGTAGCAGTAGGACGAATCCCATAATGCTGATCCGAACCAAGTATCGTCCTACTGCTACTGACAGTAAGTCAGGCGTTACGTTTTTGTTGCCAAATGACACACATCTGTCGCATTAGACAGTGCAGTAAGTAACAAGGCTTGTCTGTTTTTTGGTTGGAAACACGCAGCTGCCATATCGGTACTTCATATACCAGGTATTTTCCACGGCTGCAGCAGTAGTACATGCATGTCACACACTTGGCTCTATTAGTATAGTAGTGCGTGGTACCTGGTACATGAATATGGACAGCAAGTCAGCATGAACGAAAATATTCTACCCGATGGGGTATCACATATGTGATACGTATATTATACAAAAAATGCACTCCAGCTGTGAGATCGAAGATTTCAAGGTTATGTTCTGTAGGGTTTGTGGGTTCCGGGTAAGGGAATGGGAGTCTTACAGAACTTCCAGAAGTTTCGGGTACGGGTATGAAAGTGTTACAGAACTTCCAGAAGTTCCGGGTAATGTGGCGCGGGCGTACAGAACTCACAGAAGTTCCGGGCGGGTACAAAGGGTGCTGTACCCGTACCCCGGATATTGTGGCACGGGGTGTACATAACTCACAGAAGTTCCGGGTACGGGTATGAATGTCCTATAGACCTAACAGAAGCTCGGGTAGGGGTATGAATGTCCTATAGAACTAGCAGAAGTTCGGGTACGGGTATGAAGGTCTTACAAAACTTACACAACAGAAGTTCCGGGTATTGTGGCACGGGCGTACTGAACTTGAAGAAGTTCCGGGTACGGGTATGAATGTCCTACAGAACTTACAGCAGTTCCGGGTACGGGAAATACCCGGGTAAATGCAAAACCTATTGGGGGGAGTTCGATTTGAAGTGGAGGATTTAATTCAACTTGCATTGCATGATCTCACTGGGCCAATGTCCCCGAGACAATCTGTCGTAGCTTCAAGGGAATTATGATTTGTCGACAAAACCAGCACGGAGAGGGGCGATAAATCGTGAACCTCAATGAGTGGCGACCGGGGCAACAGCCGCGCTTCCTGCTATACTGCGCTGTAACAGATCATACAATAGCGTACCCCGGCTGTGGCGCTTCCAAATAAATAATGGCGGTCGCAAGCCAATTTTTTCCCACCAGCTCGATAAAAGCCTAGTGCCGCGACAAAGAAGAAGCGAAGCTACCGAAAACACCAAGGACAGTTCAAGACGTTGATGGTATCTGCATCACCGTCACGGATCACGGCCGATCTATGTATTATTCCGATCGGAAAAAAAAGTTGACAAAACGCAACACGTGGTTTCCCGATAGGAGCCAAATTCTTATGTTTCCACCAAATTGAATCGAATTCAATCCGACTAAAAAAAAATGAACGTTTTCGATTCAAAAGTGTCCTTCGTTAATATAATACGTGCCCACGGGTTAGAAACGAGAGAAACATGAACAGGACCTACAGTAGTATTAATAGTAGGTGCTACTATCATCGCCATCATAATATACGATACGTACTACAGAACCGCTACATATAGCTGTGCTTTCGGTGTTCGGTTGGTGTCACTGACGGGATATGACATAACAAAATGCATGATACAATCTTTGGGTTTTTAAACCTGAATTAATGCATGTGGGCTCCCCGGGTATTGTAACAAAGGTTCCATACCCGTACCCCGGGTATTGTGTCACAGTCTTACAGAAGTCACAGAAGTTCCGGGTTAGGGTATGGGGATCTAACAGAACTTACAGAAGTTCCGGGTACGGTACGGAAGTGTTGCAGAACTCACAGAAAATCCGGGTATTGTGGCACGGGCGAATAGAACTCACATAAGGTATAAAAATGATATACCCGTACCCCGGGTATTTGTTCACTGGTGTACAGAACTTCTAAAAGTTCCGGGTACGGGTATGAATGTCGTACAGAATTTCCAGAATTTCCGGGTACGGGTATGAATGTCCTACAGAACTTACAGAAGTTTTTTGTAGGGTAATACCCGGGGTATACCCCGGGTATGGTTGGTGGGTACCCTACAGAACACGACCTTGGATCAGATTTCGTCGAAAATCATTTTCGCGAGCTGTGTGTGATACTCCGATCGCGCGTATTACTGGGTGTGTTTCTTCATTAAGGATAATAACAAGCCCCTACATCTATGCGACCTAAAGCTGTTGGAAATCCCCTTCCCCTCCCCCACCCCCCCCCAAAAAAAAACAGCACCCCTTCGAACACTCCGCCCTCTCGTCACTGGTTGTACGACTTACAGGATACACTTGATAAACTGATGCAATTCCTTCCACAGTTGTCAGAGTTTGTCCCCCTTAGAAACGGGTTTTATAGTTTCCGCGCACAGACTGACTAACATCGCCCTGTTGACCCTGATCGCTACGCTAAAGTTGCAAGGGGCGTCGCCGACCTATATCCTTAATGAGGACACACAACCCGTAATACGCGCGATCGGAGTATCACACACAGCTTGCAAAGATGAGTTTCGACAAAATCTTCGATCTCACAGCTGGAGTGTATTTATATCTTTATACTATCCTACTGTGCTGTTGTGATCTGTGATGTCATACCAGTGCAAATATTAACTCAACACACTATACCCCAGGGGGGACTAGGGCTCCAGCACCTTTGTGTGAACACCAGTGTGTGACCACGGACTCTAGATGTTTGACAAGAGTTAATGTAAAACAACAACAACCCTCCCTCGGGTGGACTAATCTATACTAACTGTACGTGTATAGGTATATGGTATGCTGCCGGACGATATGGGAGATGCTACGGAGATACTCTCCATCATATGCCTCTATCATAGGCATAATCGCACCACTCAGGAATTGGCAAGGACCAACAATACGCAGATGCGCTAAGCATATGTCAAAGTCCGTGAGTACTTGGAATATTGTAATCGCCAGTACTGATGGGCGAGCTATTGCGAGTACCGGGAATATGAGTCGGACTGACCGCCAGAAATACTGCGAGTACGGGGAGTAGGAGCAGCAACATGACTCCAAGCGTAAGCAGTACCCGCAGTGCGCACATCTTGCATACCCCAAGCACTCAAGAGCATGGGCTGCATTGAACGCCGAAATACTGCAGTATACGAGTAAAATACTCCCGAGTTTTACTGCTACCTGCAGCACCTCGCAGCACGAAAACCTGAAATACTCCACCTTTTACTTGACCTCGGAAAATACGAAATGGTCAAGTACTACTACGAGTATTGGCAGTATGCAGTATGAGCAGTACCAACAGCCGAAATACTGCAAGTGTTAAAACATGACTAAGTACAGAACCCGAAAATACTCGGAAGCACTTGAAATATCCACAAAACAGCATGGCACCCCGAAATACCCCAAGTGCTGGGGGGTACCCGAAGTACATACTTCAAGTGCCGGGAGTATCCACAGAGTATCCAACTCTAAAATACTGCGAGTCCGGAAACACGTGCAGTACATAGGCTAGAAATACCGCGAGTACTCGCAGCGTTCGCAGTAACTTCAAAATATTTGAAGTAAAAGCACAGGATTAATTCATACTCCGAGTATACCTCGAGAACTCGAAGTATATGATACTGCGAGCACTCGGAGTATTGCCAGACCGATGGCCGAAACACCGCGAGTACTGGGAGTACGAGCTGACTGCGGGTACAAGCAGTACCCGCAGTACAAACATCTGAATTACAGCAAGTACTCAAGAGTATCAGCAGTAGTGAACCCCCAAACACTGCGGTATACGAGTAAAATACTATTACTGCCACCTTCATTCAGTACCTCCCAGTAAAAAAAACTGAAATACCCCAAGCAGTACGAAACGGTGAAAAAGTGCGAGTTGAGTATTGGCAGTAAGAGCAGTACTAGCAGCTTAAAACACTGTCGGCCTCACGAGCAGGAGAACTAGAGAACCCCGAACTACTTTGAAATATTTGGCAGCATCCCAAAGTATCAAGCCCCTGAGTACGTGGAGTGCCGGGAGTATCCACATCATCAAACCTCGAAATACTTGAAGTACCGGGAGTATCTGGAGTACAGAATCCCGAAAAACTGCGAGTGCGCGCAGTATTCGCGGTTCAACTCCCCCACATACTGCGACTACACTAAGTACCTGGAGTATTTTTTCTCCGAAATACTGCACCACGTACTCTACTCTCCCGTACTGGGAGCATCTGTGCGACAACGCTAAGTACCTGGAGTATTTTTTCTCCGAAATACTGCACCACGTACTCTACTCTCCCGTACTGGGAGCATCTGTGCGACAACGCTGTACAGCCCAAAACAGCAGGTCTAGGACGAAGTAGGCTGTACGCAGTCGTATGGCAACACCCTTTTTGAAACGTCACCCACA
Source organism: Undaria pinnatifida (assembly GCA_012845835.1). Taxonomy (NCBI): domain Eukaryota; class Phaeophyceae; order Laminariales; family Alariaceae; genus Undaria; species Undaria pinnatifida. The sequence goes on from JABAKD010000009.1 coordinate 19,013,476, forward strand.
TTTACGGTACACACCACCATATCCTTGGGATAAAAAAAAATATCATATATATGTATCACTGGTAGTACTATTAATAGTGGAAGAAAAAATTGAGGTGGTTCAAAGAGACCAGACTTGAAAACTTTCGGCGTGTTCCAAATACGGAATTTCCTCCAACTCTAACTTGATATTCGAATCACAGGTGTAGGCTTCCGAGAAAAATGTTTGCTTTTGGCGACAATCTCGCACACGCACATATAGGCAAAACACATGTGAAAAATAAGTACAGACAGTTATGTTAACACTGCGGTAGACCACACTACCAACCTATTACGCAGGGTATTTCGTGCCTCCCGCCGTTTGCATGATCGCCTGACAACCTCTACCAAACGAAGCAGCATATGCTTGACAAAGTAAAGTCACCCTCGCGTTCAATAGTGGTGACATCGCATGCCCACGTCGCCTCGATTGGTGTATTTATAAGATGTATCTCTGTCTTGGATTTGGCGACCTCAGAACCCCACATCGGCACGGCAAAAATCATGGGCGTAAAATCGTATATGTGAGACAATAATAATGTGAAAAGAAGATACAGAGAGGTATGCTAAAATTGCGGTAAACCGCACTACCAACTTATTACGTAAGGTATTCCGTACATACCGTCTGCATGATCGCCTCCCAACCTATGCCAAGCGAAGTATGACTAACGAAGTAACGTAAGTGAGCGCGTGTACACTAAGCGTTCCTTTCAAAACAATAACGATTCGCATCTCTCCCTGTCGTTCTCAATGGCGGTGACATTGCATGACCATCACCTCGCCTGTTGTATTCGGCAATATGCATCTCTTTTTATAATTGGCGATGTCAGAAAATGATGGTATCTACATGATTGTACCTATCGATTGAAATATTCTAGCTTTCGATCCATGTACAACAACAAATTATGAAGCTTTTAACACGTTGTTTACTACACATAAGAACTGGGTTGCATACTACATGTAACATCAAACCTTCTAGAAAAATAAACATTACCAGGCGGGTGATATAAAGGGGTGTCTTCTTGCTGCAACCGTCAGATTCGTCCCTTTTCAAGGGTTATAGTTTCCGCGCACATATTGAAATGCTCGCCCCCCCGCCCCCCGCCCCCCCGATCCCTCTTGTTTAAACGCACCACCTGAAATCAAAATCTGCCAGAGTAGTAAACACCACCAGCCAGCTGATATCACCTCATTATCCATCTAGCCATCCATGCCGTAGCTCCAACTCATTCCCCCCCCCCCCCCCCCCCCCCCCCCCCTTTGTTCTCCGCCCAGTTCGTTCAAACGCCCCACTTACAATCGAAATCGGCCAGAGTAATAAACACTAAGAAGCCATTGATATCACGTCATTATCTTTCTAGCCATTTATGACGTAGCTTTCATTCATCCCCCCTCCCCCCCTCCAACACCCCCTCCTTCCCCACCACCCGCACGATCGCCTAGACCCAGCACCGCGCGTATAGCAAGCCCCTACATATATGATTAATACGCGCGATCGGAGGATCACAAACAATGTTGCGAACATCCGTGTCGACCAAATCCTTGATTTTATATTATATGTGACCTAAACCTCTTAAAAACCCTTCCGCCCCCCCCCCCCCCCCGCTTTTTTTTCTTCTTCCCCTCGCTTCCTATTAAACGCCCCATCTACTATCGAAATCCGCCAGAGTAATAAACACTTCCACGCCCTGGATATCGCCTCGTTATCGTTTCAGAGCCGTCCATGCCGCTGCTGCAATTCCCACCCACCCCCGTCTCCAACGCCCCCTCCTTCCCCACCACCCGCACCATCGCCTAGACCTAGCACCACGCGTATAGCAAACCCCTACATCTATGCGACCTAAAGCCCTCCCCCCCGCCCCCGGCCCCCCCCCGCCACATCCCCCCCCTCTCCCCCACAAGAAATATTTATAGTTTCCACGCACAAATTGACCTGCCCCACTCGTCCCCCCCCCCCCCCCCTCCCCCCCTCCCGCCCCCCTTTTGATCAAAATCAGGCCCCCACGTCCTTCAAAACTCCGCCCTCCCCTCACCGGATATTCGACTTACAGGATTCACTTGATAAACTGATGCACTTCCTTCCACAGCTGTCAGATTTTGTCCCCCTCAGAAACGGGTTTTAAAGTTTCTGCGCACAGACTGTCTAACATCACCCTGTTGACCCTGATAGCTACACTGTAGTTGCAAGGGGAGTCGCCGACCTATATCCTTAATGAGGACACACAACCCGTAATACGCGCGATCGGAGTATCACACACAGCTTGCAAAGATGAGTTTCGACAAAATATTCGATCTCACAGCTGGAGTGTATTTTAATTTTTATAGCATAGGCAAAACACAAGATAAGACAGAAGACAGCCTTTCAGGCGTAGATTTCAGGCCGTCATCTACGTAGCGAGGTCACGTGCCGCCATCTACGAGGCGAGGTCACGTGGAATCGCCCTATACTAAATGCTTCTCGGTTTTCCTTTCTAAACCCCTAATATGTTGCATCTGGCTAGTAACATTTTTCGTTCCTGGGGTATTCTTCCACTCCACAGCAGTGGCTGGAGCCTGTCCTGTAGAACCAAATCCTTGACTATTGGGAAAAAAACGCCATCGCACCAGTTGGGAAAACCCCGATCCATTTATCTCGAATGTAGGAGCTGCAGGTCTCACGAACCGTGAGTGGGCATCGCTAAACGTTTTGGATGTTCATTCGGCCGTTCTGACAAGATAAATTCCCAACCCCGACATATCAAAACTTTGGTGTTTCGATCCTGTGGGCACGCCATCAATCTTTCTTCCTGCCGTAGCCCATACATTTCGATTATTGCTGCCCGACGTACGGTCGCCGATTTCAGCGTAGCGCTCTATTCACCCACAACATCCACGACGATGTTCGGTTTCCCGCCGCCTACGGTGGGTCTTCTGGCTTGTCGACAATCCAAACCGTCCGTGAGCCAGCTCATTCATGCCGTGTTAAAACATGCCTGTTTTTTTTTATAGCTTATCCTTGTCTATGCCTAGGGGGGAACGGAGTAATCGGAGTAATCAGAACCGACGATAAACACAGAAACCAATACATTCCGCTCTTTTTACTGCACACTGACTGACAACCATTGTTGGTTCTGATCACCACGTTCCTCCGTATTCGCGTTTTCCCGTTTCTCCGGCTTTTCTTTCGAAAATAACCTTGACCCATCCATCCATACGATATGACATATACATATACATAGGGTGGGGGGACGGGGAAAGGGAGGAAGGGGGGAGGGGGGGAAGGGGGAGCGTCATGCCCAAGAGACTGAAGTCTGGGTTTGGCCATCATCGTATTGAAAGTTGTGGGCCTTCTAATGGCCGTCACAAGATAGCGTAAGCCCGCCCTGACTTCTTCGCCATGTTGCGTTCTCTCCCAGGTGCCATTGATGATGGACGTGATACGCTCTGTTAGCCCAATGCCATCCTTAGCCAGTTCCTAGGGTCTGCTAGTATGACTTTTTTTTTTTTTTTTTTTCTTCTTCTCTTCTTCTTTCCTTGCTTTCTTGTCTTGTCTTTTCTTGCTTTTCTCGTATTTTCCTTCTCTTTGCTTGCCTTTTTCGTTTTGTTTCGTTTTTCCTCTCTTTTCTTTCCTTTTCTTTATCTTCTTTTCTTTTCTTTGTTCCTTCTTCTCCAATTGACTTATGTCTGTCGTGCGTATGCGGAGTGATAGATACTACGTGTAATATATACGTGGTAGTCTTCCTTGGGTGGCAATCGGAATATTTGCTTTCTCCAGGCGTGAGTAGTGAGACGTATGCACCGGTCTGGACCTGGCACATCGTAGACTGACTCCCGATTTCACTTTTATATGTTTCTGGTGGAGGCATGAATTGCGTCAGCTGTGATATATGCGTGTACCACCTTGGGTTGTGTGTGTTTTTTCCTGGGGTATTTATTCCTCAGCTCCAGAGTGACTGGAGCCTGTCCTGTGACCACGGACTTGATTATGCGAGTTAATGTGAGAACAACAACATATACATGTACAACTGTACTGATGCTGCAGCTTAGAGTAGACACCTTACGTCACATGAACTATAAAGTTCCGTATAAGCTTGCAATGGAATCGGAGTCGCGGCAGTCCATCGAAACCCAGGAAACACAAGCCAGTCCCTTCTCGGCAGAACCTAGGCCCAGAATAAGACCATTCTAAAAGCTTCATAAAACGTCGGATGTTGGATATTGGCCCCTTCGGCTTATATGGTTTCTGGTGCGCAGAATGAGTACCAGGAAAATACTAAAAATGTTTGTAAAATCTTGCTGTTGACTGCTGCTGGACTGATAATAGCTGGCACTAAGGGCTAAGGGGAGTGAGCCACCGACCTTTGTCCTTCGTGGGGACATACACACCCCATAAGCAACACGCGCGATCGCAGTGTCACACAGCTTGCAAAGATGGCTTTCCACGAACTCTAGATCTCACAGCTCAAGTGTATGTTCTTTAGATATATAAAAAATGTACCTGGTACCAGGTAGCGACGATCGGGGGAAAACAAGCCCACCCCAAAACCTATTATACCAGGTACATACATACCTCATTCGTATTTTGTACAGAACCAGGAAATACGAAAGAGTATTGGTGGTCCCATACGAAGCTTGTATTGAACAGAAATGAACGATACAAGCAGGCCGCATCTACAGATAGTGCCAGACCATACACATTTGCGATTTACGCTCTTTTCGAATACCGGCAGACTGCAACATCCAGCATCAGCCACAACGAAACAAACGAACGATAGTACGGTAGGGTACAACATTACCCGAACCCTACAACTTCGCACAGAAGAAGCTCACGCCGAACGTCCCCCCCCGCCCACAACGCCGACAGCTCCGGGATACGAACATACATTGCAGACATCGCCAACATCACGCACACCGGACACATCGCGATCTAGATCATTTAGACAATCTAGATCCTGTGTATATCGGTATGATATCACATTTTGGGCAGGATTTGTGTCGTACGGGTCCAATGTAGGCAGTGTGCTAGGCCACACAGATCATACAGCTCCCACCCGGCAAAATGATCTAGACCATGCAAATAATATTCAGACCGGGGATACATCTAAACGCACACATGCATCGGAAGTGGGGATGGGTGCGGTCCGTCCGATGTGTAAAATATTGAACTGTTCCGTCCCAACCTCATCCAACGTCGCCCCTCATCACTTATCACGCCTGACTGCAGCGCACTCGTAATACGTGCATGGAAAATTCGTAATGCACGTGGTTTGGCCAGTGTGTACGATGTGGTACGATACTACTGCTGTGTGTCATTGGATGACGAAGGTAGTCGCAGTCGTGCTTCGAACTCTGGTTCGCTCTTAGATTGATAGCCCCCCCCCGAACCATCCCAGCCCAAGCCTCACGAGAACTCATCCCGCACTCAATCCTTGTAACACTGCACTGCCGCTGTGGGGACAAAACACCCCTTACTGATCCTTAGAATAGACTAATAATACTAGTTCAATAGATAATAGGACGATGTTAGGGATCGGGAAAGGGTTCACGTATAATAAAAACACTTGGAAACAGACAGTAAGTAGGATTATTTCTACAGCAGTACCGTAAGAGTTCGAAAAGTGTTGTATTAGTATTAGTAACTAGCGAATAGTCTATACAGGACAGGCCGTGGACCATCGACAAGAGCTCAATGTCGTCGTCGGGCGGAGGCAACAGCAATATTCGTATGTATCAAGAGAGTGCCCACCGTCTTCGCGTCTCTTATTTAGCGCCACGTTCCACCCCGGCGACCTCATGTCTTATCTTGTCTAGGCCTCGATCGCTGCTGCTTCTTATGCCACTCCTGTTTCTTATATCCTTGCCCAGTCAGTTTTACGTGTATTTTTGCATATTTGTGTTATAACGACGCGTTCCGAAATAAATGTCTTGACTAATTCTTTCTCTTGAACTGCACCAACGTTTGCGGGGATGCGCTATATACATACATACTTGCAAGTGGTGTGGAATCAGTCTTGCAATTGCGTGCGGGCGACAACTGCTGTTCAACAGCTGCCCAACATCAGCAGTAGCAGCAGCAGCGGAAGTACTTCGGTACGCTGTGCGAGGTAAAAGCAGTCGTAAGCAGTCCAGTCGTGCGTTAGAACCATCACAACCGATGCAACTGCAGCCGACGAGTGCGATCATTGAGCCTGATATCCTATACTGCTGTACCGGGAATATAATATGATAACGAAAAATTCGCCCCCAGCAAAATCAGAAAACACGCATTTGCGACTCGTACTTGTAGGCGTTCTCTCTTTTTTCAAGCATTACCTTTACTCTCCAGCTCAACTCTTGAGAGGCGTTATCCCCAGCGGCCTTCTGGACAAGCCATGGTCACAGGTGTATCCTTTTCCCCCCGGTACTTGATTTCATTTTTATCGCGCATAGGGTTCAGCAGTCCCACTTTTCAGTTTTTTTATGCTAGTTTTGTTCACTCTCGCTCTCAGATTGATTGATGGCTGATGCTCAAGACAGCAGGGTCTCGCCTAGGATCCAGAACACAAGCACAGCAACAGCAGCAGAATCTTTGGAATCTTCCATAAAAACAGTATGATACGGTATTTTATCCTTCCTTCGTACGAGTATAGATTGAATAGACCCCGGGCAGCATTGCACTACAGCAGTAAGTGTCCCGCCTCCGCAGGGTGTCCAAAGACGCGTTGGAGATGGCGTTGTCTCTGAACCGCGTATCGCATTCATAAATAGAACGACTTAATTTTGTCTTTCTTCCGAGCGGGCTCGGTTGGTGCATCTCTAGCCTCTCAGGACCTCCCACTTGAACACCGCCTCCTTCCATTACTTGCGGAACGGTCCGGCTTTTGTTTGGTATCTTCCTCCACCTTTTTCTTTTTTCGCTCCACGAAGTGTCACCATACCAGGTCCCAGCTGAGCTGAGCTTGGCTCGTCGGAGCTCAGCCCAGCAGCGCAACGCCGTGAGGTACCGTGCGTCGCTGTGCCCTTCCATGCGGCGCGGTACTATGCCGTGCTGTGCAGTGCTGTGCCGTGCTGCGTGCTTCGCTGTGCTTATTATTTCGTACATGCCGGGTATCATTGGAACTATCACACCAGGTACCGGTACTACTACACCAGGTTTGTACGTACTATTAAAACAATGAACCACAAGAAATGCACTTCTAGCTCAGCTCAGCCCAGATATTATAGCGCAGCAGCGCAAGGCAGAGCCGTGCGGGTGCGGCGCTGTGCCGTGCTGCGCTGTTCTTTCTACGTATCGAATATATAATACCAGGTATTATGCGAACTACCAGCGACCAGGGTAGCGGTGTGTATGCGTGTACTCGTCTTTCTGATTTCTTCGTTTGATTGTGCTCTCTCGGTTCTCTTCATATTTTTTTTTCTTCGCAAATAACACCCGTATAACACCCGTATATTGCCGATCATAGAACGCGACATCGTCAACAAGCACACAGATAGTACAGCACAGGGCAATAAGCTTTGCATAATAAGGTCTTCGCATTATCAAGTCGCTAGTTGCACGAAAATCATGGGCCTCTTGTTTCTGTCCCCTTTACATTTAGTCGGGTCGCTCGTCGGGTCGCTCGTCGGGTCGACCCGGTGGTTTAGCGGTACGGGCATACCCATGCATGTGGGTTGCGGTTTCGTTCTCATTTTTCGCGCCCACACCACATGACATAATCATCATCAGCTGCAAACAATACCGGTACAAAGAACCAGAGAACACGACATCCTGGGAAAAGTACGAGGGACCAAGGACCAACCTACCGACAGAGGTGTATATGCTTTGACCCGTGACTTTTCGACTTTGACCCGTGAGAGCTGTCACGGGTCAAGTTGACGTGACCCGCATGACGACCCGAATCTCGCGGGTCACCCGGATTGTCGCGGGTCGGGTCGGGTCGGGTCAGGAGGGTTTCAAAATCTTGCGGGTCGGGTCGGGACGGGTCAAGACGTCTCGAAAATCTCGCGGGTCGGGTCGGGTCGGGTCAAGACGTCTCGAAAATCTCGCGGGTCGGGTCGGGTCAGCTGACCCGAGGTTTTCGAAATCTCGCGGGTCGGGTCGGGTCGGGTCAATACGTCCCGAAAATCTCGCGGGTCGGGTCGGGTCAGCCCGACCCGACCCGACCCGACCCGACCCGCGAGATTTGACCCGACTCGTGAAAAGCCCTGGTATATACCAGGTATTGTTTTATAAAAAATTGAAAAACGTCAGCTGTGAGTACGACCGATTGAATGGTGAAAACTCAACTTTGCAAGTTGCGTGGTACATTAGATCTGTGTTTCATTTACGATGAAAAAAAAACACTTCAGCTGAGAGATCGACCAAGAAGGTTTTGGATCCAAATCGAATATATAATATACCCTGGTATGTACGTACGAGCGGTACGAGTATAAATGGTGGCAGCATGATAGATTTTCGTGTAAACGTTGGGTTTTGTGTGCGTACGTACGTGTAGTCTAATGATATACCACGTATCTGGTGATGAAAGCACGTTGACAGCTCACTATTTTATGTTGCGAGTTACGAGAGGATTTATCAAGCAGGTTCAGGCTACCAATGGCAGCCTCAATAATGGAGACAGCAGCCGCAAGTAGTGCCACAGCTTCGATTTCCATCAGCAGAACAGTCCACGTACAAACCTACAGCAAAAGCAGTGGTATACCAAAGTACGACACAACGAGTTGCCCATACAAGTTTATTCCTGTTGTCCTCACATTAACTCGCACAATCAAGTCCGTGGTCACAGGACAGGATCCAGTCACTCTGGAGCTGAGGAATACCCCAGGGAAAAAACACAAACAAATCATAGGTGGTACACGCGGGAGCCCCTATTTGCAGGACGGGCCTGCAATGAATTCTTGCAGGACGTTTGGGCACACTTTTGTCCCAGGTACCTGCACAGACCCCACCCAACCCCAACCCTAACCCTAACCCTAACCCTAACCCCAACCCCAACCCGACCCCTGACCGTTTGACCGGTACGTGGGGCTAAAAGTGCCCTCGCGCGGCTTCGCCGCGCGTTCGGCAGGCGTTCGCCAAAAAAAAAACGCGGGCAATAAAAAGCGGCAGGTGGCCAATCAGAGGCACGTCCTGGAAGAATTCGTTGCAGGCCCGTCCTGCAAATAGGGTTTCTCGCATAGATCACAGCTGACGCAATTCATGCCTCCGCCAGAAACATATAAAAGTGAAATCGGGAGTCAGCCTACGATGTGCCAGGTCCATACTCCTGGTGCATACGTCTCACTACTCGCGCCTGGAAAAAACGACTCGCCACCCAAGACTACCACGTATATACTGCACGTAGTACTTATCACTACGCATACGCACCACAGACGCAAGTAAATTGGAAAAAATAAACAAAGAAAAGAAAATAAGATAAAGGAAAGAAAAGAAAAGACAAGAAAGCGAAAAACGAAAAAGGAAAGGAAAAAAAAGAAAGCAAGGTACGAGGTACCCAGTACCCAGGTACATTGTACCTGGTATATATTAGTTAGCCTGGTATACGTATTATTGCCGTGATACCAACAATGCTCATGCAACAAGATACTCGTAGGACTACCGGGCAAGAGACCCGTAAAACCAATAATACTTACTGCTGCACAGGAACGCGCAGCGCCAAACCGCTCGCATGATGCTTGTAGGAAGGATACTACAACTGCTGTGGTAATACCCCCGGCATTTTCATACTTGGAAGTATAATTTTAGACATATTCATGCATACAACAGTTAGTGTGTACTACTGCCACACTTCTGCTCTCTCGTCCGCGCGTCAATTACTCCCCGTAGTTTGACGGTGCCATTCCTATCTGGCATTTGGCGACATTATCAAAGGAAGGCAAGGTAACCAGAGCATACGCAGTCGTCTTGCTGGCTAATACAGAATAGCGCCAAGGTACCTGGCTGGTACCAGGTAACAGGTAGCGTTTACGACGTTAAGGATAAACCTAGTGGAGAAGGGGCTGGTAGTCTTGCAGAAATGGACAACATCGGCAGAATCGGCTGCGCCAATTGCGTACTTAAGACGGCTGGATGCTATATGTGCGAGCATGACCATCCCACATGTTGGCCCAAGTTGAGCACGAAGTCTTATACATGTACTGCTATGAACTGCTGCAGCTGCTGCTGTGCCCAATGCAATACAGTGGTTCAGGCATGGCGAACAAGGAGCAAAGGCAAACAAGCAGTAAAGGCAACCGTACTGGTCAGCGTGTATAGCAGACGCCAACATAAACATAACCGAACAAAGCACACCCAATGATAAAATAAGCACGTGGAATCCTCTCTGGAAAGAGAGCCTGGTGTCTGGTACTCACCATTGCCTCCGTCCGAGATTATGTATCCCCTCCGGACAGCCTCCTACGGCGGTGTCCCAGCACGCCCGTCAGGAGAAAGCGCAAAATACCAGAGGCCTTTGATAAGGAGCCTGGCTTCAACCAACCCTCCTCGCGCTTCCGCTGATAACCTGCAGATGGTTACCGTGCCCCCACGGTCCCACGATTGTCGTCTCAGGAATGGACAGGCTAGGCGCTGGGGGGTGGGGCGTTTGACCCCGGCTGTTGTAACGTGCGAGAGGATGCGAGAGCGCACAAAGGAGGGGCGAGCACTTTCCGGCGGAACGTTCAGGTTTCTATCCCCTGTACTCCTTTTTAAACACGCCTCCGCAAGGTGACACCGTACCGGCTATTCGGCTTTCTCACGTCTCACGCCCGTTTATGCTACTGGTGTTGTACTGCTGCTGCACCGTAGCACAACGACAGCAGTACTGCCGCCATTTTCAAATAGATAGTGCTGAAGTGTGTAGTGCTGCGGGCGCTATAGGCGTCGGGCCGGGATACGGGGAGCTTCTGAACAAGCAGGGCCAGCCAGCGCCGTGAAGCCTTGTTCCGCAAGGTTGTGGACGGAGGGACGTTTTTAGTTTGTTTTCCTTTTGTTTGTTTACGACAGTAGGCCTGTAGGGCTGCAGGCTGCAGGGTTCATATATTCGGAAGGGACCTTGCTTGCTCCACGAAGAGGATCGAGTGGCCTACTTGCAGGCCAAGCACGGAGCCGACATGCACCAGCAGGTGAGGTTGTCGTTTTGCCTATGCCATGTGTGCTTGTGGACGCCTCCAGCCAGGTCCGGTCTGAAAATGCCTTGACAAGCACAGCAGCACTTCTCAGTTGACCACACGCAGCGTTGGATGCTGCGTGTATGTGGCGAAAGCTCTCCGTAATTAATCCATAATCGATATCCCTCCCTCACCCAAACTACTCGGTGGCTTCGCATCTTCTTGTGTTGTTGGTGTGTCCTTGCCCTGCTCTGTGTGCCCAGCTTGTCGTTAATGCGCTGCAGGGCATCACCAACGCGCAATCGGTAAGTAATCGTCTCCAGCTGTCGTGAGTACTCTCGCTTCTTCTTTCTGTTGGCGGTGCCATCTGCGATCCCCTTGCTTGCGTGGCGTTCTCTCGCGATCTCGCGATCCTGATGCTGCTGCTGTGTTCCACGAACTGCCAACCATTCCTGTTCTCTTGCTCCGAACGTTCTCCTGCGAATTTATCCCTATGTTTACCTGGTATAGTTTATCGTCCCGAGGGTACGTTATTATTATGTAATCATCACTTTTACTCACCAGCTCAACAAAACCCCATCCATGTACGACAGCGACGAAAAAAGCGGTGACTGCGATATTTTCAACGGGCTACGAGTAGCGTGACCGCGCGGCAGTACGGGCAGGACTATGCCGCACCCGTCCCGTACGAGCCCTTGCATTGTTGGACACCAGTGTTCATCAACCCCCAATCAGCAGTGCCCGATGATGCTGTGATGATCGATTTTCAACCCTAATTTTTCCCTCTGAAACTCCAAAGGGGTCAAGCTCGAGGTTTTCCCCTCAGCGACCTTCTGGACAAACCGTATAATATTAATAGTACAACTGACTGCTGTAGTTGTTTTCCCTCCCCCCTACCCCCCGGTACTTTCCTCCATTTCTGTCGCGCGTAGGGTTCGGCATATCCCGCTTTCAGCTTTTTATGCTCGTCTGTGTTCACATTTAAGTTTTGCTAACTCTCACGCTCTCGCGCTTTCCGCTCGTCATTTTTCGCAAGAAGAAGCTTGCGAGCGCGAGGATGCACGCGGTGAGACTTGTGAACCAGAGACCTGACTTTATTAAATAGTAGGGGCAAGATCAACTCACTAATACGACTACATCGCGGACGCCGACTTCTTGTTACTCCTTATTCAGTGTACCTACCAGACACGGCAGTATGGAGCATATAATACTTTCATATCACACTTGGTACGATACTTATACTTGATACACTGCAGGAGTAGCAGTACTTGAAGCACTCGTATACTGCTGTTTGTTGTACTCGGGACTCGTAAGCGGTGGTTGATATGGCGGTTGCCTTCGGTAACATGCCGTCCGTCGTCAGTGATGGTTCTCACAGATCAACCAAGACCCCACCACCACATAATGGCGCTTTATACTACTGTTTTTGGGGTCTCAGTCTCCTGCCGGGCGCTCGCCCCCCCTCTCTCGCTCAGCCAGCAGCAGACACAGCAGCTGACACAGCAGCAGTACGAGTAACCATGTATCGATTTAATTTACTCGTCGCGGGGGGGAAGAGAGAAAAATTGATACCAATCCCTTGGTCATCCTAATACTCTTATTCTAACACTCGGTACCGTACGTGTACACATCATGCCTGTATGAATCTGTAGTCGTTCTGCTTGTTGTGGGTGTTATTTTATCAAGGAGGGGTGGTTGTTGTGTGTGTGTGTGTTCTTCACATTAAACCGTTCTTCTACTCGTCGACATCCAGCACACCCAGTGTCCGTACTGATTCTTCACCCTAGAAAGATCAGCTCTGTGGTCACAAGCCACGACACAGAGATAATGCATCGTAATGCATTCGACAACGCAATGTCATGCCCTAGTACTGGGTACGACAGGCACAACATACATACGTCAGCAACAGAAATACATTGGAAGAGAGAAATACGAAATAAACAAAAACAAAAACAAAAACAAAAACAAAAAACAAAAAACAAAATAAGAAAACAAATAAAAACAAAGATAAAAATAAAACAAAAAATGAAACAAACAAAATGAAGGGGAAATCGAAGAAACAACCCAACCGCAAAGGAGAGCCAAAGCTCGGAAAAGAAACATAATAAAATTGTATAATACCAGTATTGCTGAACCCTATGCGCGATAAAAATTGAAGGCAAGAACCGGGGAGGAGAAGGGATGACACCTGTGACCACGGCTTGTCCAGAAGTTGGAAAGTGAAAGTGTGCTAAAAAAAAAACAAAAAAAACAGGTAGTGTGTTGTTTTATCAAGGGATGGCTGTTACTCGTTGCCATACGTCGTCCGTGCCATGGTGCAGAACATCTTCCAGTCGGTTGTCGGGTTCTCTACTGCTGCATTAGACCCATGGGTCTATCGTACCTCGAGTCAACATGCTGCGAACGTTAACATCGAATCGATATGATGCGTTTATAGAGCAACCGGTAACACGACAGACAGGGTCCCCGCAGCCAAAATAGCCTACCGGTAATTCGAAGTATAATACTGTAGTAAACTACCGAGTATTATTTGGTAATACTTTACGCCGATAACGTCGGCGCGGGCAGTTCTAAGGTTCTCAAGGGGTCAAATCTGCGCTCGTACATGGCCAGTGTCGTGGTCTTATACGTATACGTATGGCCTATTTTCCATCGCAACAAGTCGTCGGGACTCCTCTCCCGGCACGTGGTACATTTACATGGTTACAACAGTGTTACTGAGAAGAGTACTATGTGCTACTGCTGGTGTGGCTACCAGGTCCCCTTCCCCTAGATAGCACCGCCTCATTGTAGACAAGTTCAAGATCACCAGAGGTTCCAGACTCCGTTCCGTGGAGACCCGCGGTATCGACTCACCTCGGTGTGTCCTCCATATAATGAGTAGGAGTAGGAGTAGGAGTAGTAGGAGTAGAGGAACGAGTAGGAGTACGAGTAGTAGTGGTAGTAGTAGGAGTAGTAGTAGTAGTAGTAGTAGTAGTAGTAGTAGTAATAGTAGTAGCAGTAGTAGTAGTAGTAGTAGTAGTAGTAGTAGTAGTAGTAGTAGTAATAATAGTAGTAGCAGTAGTAGTAGTAAGAGTAAGAGTAAGAGTAGGAGTAGAGGACGAGTACGAGTACGAGTATATGCTTAAATTCAGCGGGTCCTCTTGCTTGATCGGAGGTCCGAACGAAAGTGTGGATAGCCTTTTCCTTCTCTCACTTGCGTGGGAGAGGAAAAGGGATGAGCCGGAATGAAGCAGGCGAATCCCCCCGCACGTTTGGTGAGTCGAGAGTCGCCGCCGAAGCGAGCGCCGAGGAGGCCGGGTCGACATACCCACGCATCCGTGTACAACTATAGCTTTGCGCTGCTGTGGTTGTAACGAGGACCGCTGATAGGGACAGCTCACGCTATCGCTATAGTGGGATCCGAAGGACGCGCCAGCTAGCGCTAGGTTGCGAAAACAACTGAGTTAAATCGACACACGACGCGTATGAAAATACTTGAAAGTGTGGTGAGCTTGAGCTTTATGTTGCCCCATCCGCCGGAGGATAGAAAAAAAAAAAAAAATGTTGGGGGTACCGTCACACATTGGCGTCGTCGGCTTGGTCGCTTACATCTGTGTTGGTTCACGCGCTGGCTGTATGGTCATGTCTGAGAATAACAAGACGCGGTGGGACAGCAGCAGCAGCTGTATGACGTAGTATCGTGCTCGTGTACTCGAAGTGTCATCGGATGTCCAAAGGTGCAAAGACAGAAGGTTCACCGCAGACGCAAGAGTCAGTGCACAGCAGACAGAACAGACACGCCGTCCCAGCGAGGGAGAACCTTCACCCCTTTATTATATACCAGGTACCTGGCACCTGATATACGAGAACCGCAAAAAGCATACCTGGTACCACTTCATTTCCAAGTAATGTGTCGCGAAGGATGTTGGGTGCAGTTTGTTCTAACGTTCTAACGAGGTCAGGGGTTGTTGACCTGTAACCTTGTAACCTTTGGGTTCTCGAAACCTCGACAGCCGACAACCGACAACCGTCGTGCATCCGACTGGGTCTGGGTCTGCCTTCTAAAAGTGCCTCCACCGACGTTTCATATTATCTGTGTAGACCGCTCACACAGCGGCAGCAGTGCTTACATATGCGTCGCCTCTCCCGCCTGGTGCCTCTACGTGTTATCGTGTTCAATTATTATATCAATAGCAGTTTGGTCGGGGGTGGTTCAATAGGTCAAGCCGCGCAACTACTAATGAGGTCGAGGTCGTAGGTTCGAATCTTCACAAGGGACTCACTATTGCTTACAAATCAACAGGCCGAAAGCGCGAGAGCGCGATGGGCGAAACTCGATGCAAATCGACGAGCTTGAAAAGCTAAAGAATGGAAATGCTAAGCCCCGTGCTCCACGAAAATGAAGGCAAGTACCGGGGGGGAGAAGGGAAGACACCAGCGACCACGGCTTGTCTTGTCCTGAAGGTCACTCAGGGTAAAGCCCCTTACGAGTTGAGCGGGTAAGTAGTGGAAAGTAGATCTGGAGAGTAGAAAATAAGCGATTATTAAAAATAAACAAATACTCTCAAACATAGACGAAACATGCTCAACAGTTCCTGGTAATTGGTACCTCGCACTTTACGTACCTCGTACGAGGTTTGTTGATAGTTCCCCCGTCGCATGGTATCAGTAGCATCCAATCATTATTTCAGTCTACGGCACTCTGTAACTTGTCAGTTTTTTCAATAGTTGCAAGTTGGACTAACTACGTTGAACGGTCGTCGCCGTCGTCGCCGGACCGGACCCTACCTCCCTTTTCGGGGGAGGGGGCGGGTTTCGTTGTTTTTTCGTGACGGGAAGATGACTACCTGGTACTGGACTACACCAACTTATAATGGCACACGGCCAGCCATATATTTTAAAAAACGAAAATACACTCCAGCCGTGAGATCGAAGATTTCGTCGAAGCTCATCTTTGCAAGCTGTGTGTGATACTCCGATCGCGCGCATTACGAGTTGTGTGTCCTCATTAAGGATATAGGTCGGCGACTCCCCGTACAACACAGTGTAGCTATCAGGGTCAACAGGGTGATTTTAGTCAGTCTGTGCGCGGAGACTATAAAACCCGTTTCTGAGGGGGACAAAATCTGACAGCTGTGGAGGGAAATGTATCCTTTTATCAAGTGAATCTTGTAAGTCGAATAACCGGTGAGGGGGGGGGGCGGAGTTTTGAAGGACGTGGGGGCCTGGTTTTGATCAAAAGCGAGCGGGTTTGGAGGGGGGGGGGGGGGGCGGGGGGGGGGGGGGGGGGGAAGGGGGGGCAATTTGTGCATGTAAGCTATAAATCCTTTCAAGGGGATATATATGTCGTTTAAGAATACTGACATTCTCACCCTTTTGGGGCCCATGGACACACTACTAATATTAATAGACACACGCACTATTATGCCTGGTAGACGCACACACCATCATGTACACACACCATCATGAACACACACCATCATGTACACACACCATCATGTACGCCAATTCATGACACACCATGTACGCACACACCATGTACGTACATACCATGTACACAGCATGTACAGCGACCAGGAAAACGGCGATTGCGACATCTTCAAGCGTGTACGAGTGGCCTGAGCGGGCACCGGTATCATATAACGATAAAAATTGAAGGCAAGAACCGGGGGGAAGAAGGGGAGACACCTGTGACCACGGCCTGTCCAGAAGCTGGAAAGTAGAAGTGTGAAGATGTACGAGTGGGATAATGCTGCACCCATCCCGTGAAGAGTGTCTTTGTTGCCGGAGTTCGGATTCCAATTTCCCAATGGGCAACTAGTAATATTTAGCAATATTTAGTACTATTTAATACTTCGGTAATATTTAACAGTAGTGGCCGATGCCGTAATCGCCAACTTTCGTCGTCGATTTTTCACGCTCAAGTCTCGAAGGGAAGAGTGGTGGTCACGTGTGATACTTGTGCAATCTGCAATGCAAAGCTATTGATAGCAATACTCTGTGCCCCTGCATCATACCGCATCCCTGTACGCTGCACGCCCTCCCTGCTGGTATTCATGATACGCGAATTTGTGGAAAATTCGCACAATCGATGAAAACAAGGAATAATATCGTAGTATAATATCAGATTGTAATATCAGATAAGGTTCCCTTCGCTATGGGGTTGATTTGATATCCCGGGTATTATCAGTATTATACAATAGCAATCGCGGGGGCGTCGCAAGTGGAAAAGGGGGAACCTTGGCTTTCCGATGATAGGTATGAGGTACTGCTGCTGCTTCTGCTGTATGCTTGGTATTCTTGGTATGAGGTCCGACGAGGTGTGTTTGATAGTTGCACTGGACGTGAAACTGTTGCCGTGGTCCGGCCTCTTGCTGTGCATCGACCACACACAGCACACATACGTCGTGACTGCTGGCACAAAAGCAACAACAGCTTGAAACATGGCTGGCGTTGGCTGGCGTTGTGCGGCTGCTGCTGTGTTGCTGCTCTACACTGACTTTGTGACAGCACGCTCTCCACGCATGCATGCATACCTGGTACATACAGATGCGCACAGACAGACACATCCACACAGAAGAACCGCCTGTGGCTATCACCAAGGAGAGAAATCACAGCACGACTGCTGTTGTACCGTGACACAAGTAGTGCTGAGCCTGATGGGCCATGTGTGATGCAGTAGAACAGCAACGGCAGAGCGAGAAGAGACGTATGGTGGTGAAATTTCCGCTTTCACAACAAAAAGCTTATGGGTTTCTATGGGCCCTGCGCGGCTCGCCGAAACGAGGCAGGCGACAGTATGGGTCTTGCCCGGTGCGACTACCCGCATCTTGATGCGGCGCAGGGAGCACAGCAACAAGGCGGGAAATAGCTAGGTGCCAAATTCCCAGGCAAACGGACGGAGGGAGGCATTTTGTCAGGCGAGGTGTGTTACATGTTCAGTGCGAGGTGTACAACTGAAGTCACAGGGCTAGGTGCAACATATACGTATAATGGTCGAAAGATGTGCTGCTGCTGTTGCTTTTCTGCTGGCTGTATGTATAGCTGCGTCGTAGCAGACAGCAGAGAGGGTAAAACGTACCAGGTATTGGACTGGTGATTTCTCACAGCGGGCGGAACAGAGCGAATAATTTCAACAATGTGACAACAGCATGGGCTATTTTTTAAACAGAACGAAGACATGCGGGGTTTTCCACGCGCCTGATCGCCTCAACGGAACGAAACACAACCCTTTGACGAAAAGAGCCAGCTCAGTCGCGTTGAATGCTCAGAGCAGCGCCACGGAGCTCGGCCGGGATCCAGGCATGCATCGTAATATTGTCTCGGCCCCCTTTGCTTTCTCCGCCGCCGAAAGTTCGAGAAACAACCCCCGGCCGCTGGAGAACAGCATGCCATCAACAAACGATTTTCACATTTCATGTAGACATAATATATCCTTCCAAACCGTCAGATTGATCCCCTTAAAGGATTTATAGTTTCCGCGCACAGATTGAGTTGCCCCGCCCGTCCCCCCCCCCCCCCCCCCCCCCCCCCCCCCCCCCCCGCGCTCCCTCTTGTTCAAACCCAGGCTCCGACGCCCTTCAAAACTCCGCCCTGCCCTCACCGGCAGTACGACGTACAGGGTATACATGATAAAACTGATGCATTTCCCTCCACAGCTGTCAGGTTTTGTCCCCCTCAAAAACGGGTTTTATAGTTTCCGCGCACAGACTGACTAACATCACCCTGTTGACCTTGATAGCTACACTGTAGTTGCAAGGGGAGTCGCCGACCTATATCCTTAATGAGGACACGCGACCCGTAACACGCGCGATCGGAGTATCACACACAGCTTGCAAAGATGAGTTTGGACGAAATCTTCGATCTCACAGCTGGAGTGTATTTTTTTTTTTGTAGAATGTTTTTTTTTTTTTCACACTTTTGCTTTCCAGCTTCTGGACAAAGCCATGTTAACAGGTGTCGTCCCTTCTTCCCCCCGGTTCTCGCCTTCAATTTTTGGGTTAGGGTTAGGGTTCGTTGTACTCGCGGGGGGTACCGCATGGCCGGGATGGGAACTGCTGCATTACGGGTAATTATTACGCGTAACTGATTTGGGGGTAAGTCGATGGAATTATTGACGTAAATGCTTTAGTCTCCCTTTGCCGAGTAAATAAACCCATGAACAGCTACGAATAGTGTATGCCGAACCCCCTGGTTTTTCGTTTTTTGGCTTAACCCCCTTTAGAGCCCCCAAACCCCTCCCTATACTAAATCCAAGTAATTTTGTCCCCTAAACGGGTTTCCAGTTGTAAAGGGGTTAACAGCCACTCAACACATGCTCCAAGGAGCACACACCCGATTGTGCGACAGCACAGCAGACGCTTCGGACTCCGACCAGTTCCTTGATGTTTTTTCATGCATGGAGAAGTTGTCGGGTAATAGTATCTCCAGGTTACCGTACGGCATAGTGATGGACCATATGCGCACCACCTAGAAATTAAAGTACAGCAGTAGGGAGTGCTCGAAAAATATATACCTGGTATGTATTTGTCTTTCTATGACGGCAACATCACGTAGGCATGGTTCTGATACTTGCCCCGGGGACAGCTCGATATCGTCCCCGGTACAAGACGCAATTACGCGTAATTAATCAACATAGTAGAATTCGCGTAATTACGCGTAAATTATTGATCGACATCGACGTAACTACCATCCTCCCCCCAGGGCACATTCTCAATAAGTTGCCATTCATCGTGTTATCACCACCTGTCACATTGACCAGCACCGGGACTACGCATTATAAGTACAATGGCGGGGAGAAATCTGATGACCAGTAATCGCACGGAGCCGCCGCCATGGATGATGTGCTTAATGTCGTTGAGTAAAAAGTATAGTATACCTGGTAAAGCGTAAAGGAAAACACACGCGTATATACTCTTCCACGCGCTGGATATCGCCTCGTTATCTTCTTAGAGCCGTCCATGCCGCTGCTGCAATTCACACCCACCCCCGCCCCCAACGCCCCCTCCTTCCCCACCACCCGCACCACCGCCTAGACCTAGCACCACGCGTATAGCAAACCCCTACATCTATGCGACCTAAAGCCCTCCCCCCCCGCCCCCTGCCCCCCCCCGCCACATCCCCCCCCCCTTCCCCACAAGAAGGATTTATAGTTTCCACGCACAAATTGACCTGCCCCACCCGTCCCCCCCCCCCCCCTCCCCCCTTCCCGCCCCCCTTTTGATCAAAATCAGGCCCCCACGCCCTTAAAAACTCCGCCCTCCCCTCCCGGATATTCGAGATACTTATCCGATAAGTCCCCCGACCCCCCTCCCCTTTTTTTGCTTATCCCGTCTCTTATTTTCGCACTTTTTTTTTCTTCTTGCCCCTCCCTAAACATAACCCAGACCCTGGCTCACTAAACAGGCTCTTCTTCCCCCTCCCCACTACGGCACGCACTTTTTTTTTTCTCGCGAGAATAACTTAACACTTTCTTCCCTCGTTGACTCGCGTCGAATTGTGCCACTCGCTCGCATGAAATGGTACATAAAGTCGATATGCTTACTGTTGTGCGAGCTTCATGGGTGTGGGCTACAAGTCTATCGCCAGTTTTTTTTTCTCTAAATACCCAACTTCTCGGCGACTCCAGACTGGGCATCAGGACAAGAACACATGTTCTCGTAGAAGGTTTCCTTCCTCCACCCCGTCAACCGTTGCTACGTACTCCGCCCCACTGGTGGATAGGGCAACGCATCTCTGCGTCCTACAAAATCAAGACACAGGCGTGCCTCCACGATATTTGGCGGAGCCATTAGCCCACCTCCTATCGCTCGGCCGGGTCTGATTCGAATTAACGATGGAGTCCCCACATTAGCGTTCGCGACAGGCTCCTTCTCACTTGCGTGCCTGAGGTCCAACCGCGGTGAGGCTAGTGCTGTGCTAGGTCTTGTGATACCGAAACGGTGGACAACCTGTTGCGTAACCTAGGCTTGCAAAATGTCCATGCAATGTCCCCTACTCGCTACCGATATACCGCGCAGCCCCACTGAGATGTTTCGAAGGGAATCTCCTATACAGATCTGCCAATACCCGTGCCGAATCTGTGACAGGATTGGTAGCTGGGGGCTTGATGCCATCCACGTGGGCCACCAACATCGCTACAACCTCGTCATTCACCATCAATCGAAACACGAACGGGCCTACCAAACATTGATGAAAATCAGAATCGACCATGGTTGACGAGAAGAGTAGCTTACACCACTCGCGAACACTCTGCTTCAGCGCTTCAGCCCATACACTCTCACGCGACAACCGCCCGCACGGAGGGGGCAATATCAAGAAGATCTCGGTATCCAACTCTGATTGCCCAATAGCCTGATCAACGTCACAGTGCCATACATCCCGATGAAGTTGGCATGCTACTGTTACTGCTGCTGCTAACCTGCTTTGGGATATATTTGCAGTACAGGCTACAAGGTTCACATAGGCTACCTTCCACTGGACACTACCCCATTGTGCAATTCTTCGCGCTCTGTCTCTCTCAGTGTGGACACGCGAGTTCGAGTTCTCCATTATACTCCCGCTCTTCCGCTACAAAAAACTTCGGAATTGTCGAGAGCTACAGCAAAAAGCTGGGGAATATTTTCGTATGTCTCAACAGCCTCGAGTCCTTCGGGCTCCGATTCCATGTCCCCCACCCAAACGCCCGACTGTCTTGACGATGGTGCCGTGGGGCTTGCTGTTTATGTCTGCTCCGCCTCCTGGACACGCCGATCCGGTGGTGTCTCGCCGGATCATAACATGCCGCTTGGTCCACCAGCAGTGCATGGAATTTACGGGTTCCTCCACCGGGTTGACCAGACCCTTTGCCGCTTCCTCGTAGAGCGCTCTGGTCTTCACTCGCTTTGTGCCCTCACGAATCTC
This sequence comes from Undaria pinnatifida, assembly GCA_012845835.1. NCBI lineage: Eukaryota > Phaeophyceae > Laminariales > Alariaceae > Undaria > Undaria pinnatifida. The sequence goes on from JABAKD010000009.1 coordinate 19,035,423, forward strand.
ATCGCCACCGCTCGGCCCTTGTTCTCGGTTGCTGGACGCCCTACAGTGGGGCCGCCGTGGCGGACATAAAGCCACCCGTCTGTCCCGACTTAGACGCGTCAAGTTCTATTAGTAGCGCCCCTCCCGGCTCAGGCCACACCCAAATCGCCAGCATCGCCCCAGCACTAGGCGACGCCTTCCAAGTATCGTCCCTCGCTCTTCCGCGGCCTTGTTCGCCCGCGTGCGCATTTGCGACGCGAGTGACAGGGCAGTCGATATCCGTAGCACTCCCGGCAACACCGTCCTCCGTCGCACTCGTGTGTTCGCAGAACTCCCCGAACCCCCCGCCGCAGACGTCTTCCACGGTTGTCAGACCTCACAACCCCGTCGAGGGTGAATCGGCCGCAAGCGTATCCGCTAAAAACCCCTTTACAGCGTCTACTGCATTCTCAGCTCAAACTAGCACTTTTCACCCCTCAAATTTGGAATAAGATTGGGTGCTCCTAGCCCCAAACTGTGTTCGAAGTATTTTGTTTTGTCAGGTCGACTAAAAATTTTGGTTTGATTCTTCTCCTAATTCCTTTTTTACGGCATCAAGCGCCACCGATCGCTTGACGCGATCTTCCTTGGTCTTACGCGTAAACCAATCACGCAACATCCTCCAACCAGCATTGAGTTATTTTGTTGCGAATATACTCGACCCAGCACATCTCGATTTGATGTGCTCGCTGTCAGGCAATTCCAAGCCGTTTTAATTTTTTAGGCGTTCCGCACTAAGCCCCTGCGAGACAAAACGTTGAATGTCTTCCGAAACCTCCAGTTCCTTTTGCTTGTCCCTTTCACCTTCCCTTTCCCTTTCCTTTTCCCATCCCCTTCCCCTTTCCCTTTCGCTTCACATGTTTATCTCCCCTTACATTTTTCTTTCCCTTTCCCTTTCCCATCCCCTTTCCGTTTCCCTTGCCCTTGCCCTTGCCCTTGCCCTTTCCTTTTCCCATATCCCATTTCCATTTTCTTTTCCTTTCCTTTTCCCGTCCCAATCATTTTGTTTTCCCTTTGCCTCTCCTTCCCTTTCCGACAAGGATAACCCATAAACCCCTGCCCTTGCGTTCCGTTTCCTCTCCCCCGACCCCACCAGCGAATAGTCCTCCCGCCAAATGTAGCTGTGGCCGACGCTCGCTCATTGGTCCGGCCAAAACACGCCGCAGTCAGCTGCTCTCATTTCTGGGCGACCGCGCTTATGGTGGCTGGGGTCGCCGGTTTCATTGTCGGGGCTGTCCTTATTAGTGGTGAGGTTTCCACCGCCGTATAGGCGGTAGTGGTGGTTAGGGGAAAGGGTGGGGTGTCGGTGTTGGGCGGGCTTGGCTTGCGTGTGATGTTGTTGGCGCGATAATTTGCGCCGCCGTTGATTGTTCGTTGGGTTAGGCAGGGCTAGGATTTGCGCAATGGTTGAGTTTGGTTGCAAGACTTGATATTGTTTCGTGGTGGGGTCGATGTGGGGAGCGCGATGTAGAAAGATTACCATGGCGCACTCGATGGAGCATACAGGTCGATGTTTAACCTAGGCGGCCAGATATGAAGGTTGAAGCTGCCCTCTTTCTGGACTGCTGGTTATTGGTGTTTATCATGCCTTATTTAGCCGACCCGCGCTGATACTTCATACTCCGAGTATTTGGTTTATATGTATGCATATGTATGCGAGGCACCACCCTGAGAAGCATCGGGTACCCTATGTTGCTGTTGTTGTTGTTGTTGTTGTTGTTGTTGTTGCTGTTGCTGTTGCTGTTGCTGTTGTTGCTTTTGCTGTTGTTGCTGCTGTTGCTGCTGTTGCTGCTGCTGCTGTTGTTGTTGTTGCTGTTGCTGTTGCTGTCGTTGTTGTTGCTGTTGCTGTTGCTGTTGCTGTTGTTGTCGTTGTTGTTGCTGTTGCTGTTGTTGTTGCTGTTGTTGTTGCTGTTGCTGTTGTTGTTGCTGTTGTTGTTGCTGTTGTTGTTGTTGTTGTAAGACTTGCAAGAAAGTGTACGGTGGCGTGGCTCTTCACCCCCTTTCACTTTTCTTTCTTCCTTCTTTTTTTTTTGTGCACCGCGACAGAATGGGGAGGTTTGGGGTCCTTCTGGGTGGGGTTGATGGCGGTCGCATCGGGGATAGCGGGGGTGTACATCACGCACAGCGAGCCCTCCGGAGGCACCGCTACGGTGTTTTTCGGGCTCCTTTCGCTCGCCACCCTCGTCGCAGCAACGGTGTCCATCATGCTGGGGGAAGGCGTAGGTGAGATTGGGGATGGGGATGGGAGGGAGGGATTGGGGATGGGGGGTGGGGGGGGGGATTGGGGAGGGGGCTGGAAGGTGGGAGGGGGCGGAGGGTCACAGGAGGGGGGTACGTTTTTCGACCTCTTAGAACGGGAAGTGGAGTTGCTGGAAACGCCGGGGTGGAGTGGGGTGCGTTGTGTCCGCGGTATCCATAATATTCATTATATCCATTATATCCATTCTGCCGGGCGAAGGCGTCGGTGAAACTGGGGATGGGGCGGCGGGACGGGGGGGTATACGTGATGGAGTCATTATGCGGACTCCTGGAGCAGGTATTGGAGTTGCTGGAGGCGCCGTGGGGGGTGGAGGGGGGGGTGGGGGGGGGTGGAGGGGGGGGGTGGGGGGGGGTGGGGGGGGGGGGGGGGGCATCACTACGCACAGGAAAGAGGTAGTGAGGCAGTGTAGAATACATGCATCGCCTAGCATTTTCATGATTAGCTTTTAAGGCCGTTACACTAATTCCCCTGCTTCAGGGCGAAGGATCCTTCTGGCCCCGTGCACAACCAACGACGCTATCAATAGAGGATTCTCAAATTGAAACGCTGAATGTGAAACTTCTCCCTCCCTCCCTCTTGACGTTGCTTGCAGCCTATCTCGTCGTGCGGGAAACGGAGGGGAACTGCTTCGAAAGCGACGGCTGTCCTGTGGGCTCGTGGTGAGATTTTTGAGCTGTGATTCAAAGAGCTGTACCACCGCCACACGCGCGGAGCATGCTCACACGTGTACTGCTCCACGCTATTCCTATTCGCCCGATAAGATCGCACGCGTATTAGTAGTTTTCTTTTCTGGTGGCTACACATGGGTCCCAAGAAAGTTCGCCCTTTCGGAAACGCACACACGTTTTTCGGGACAAACCACGCAGAACAGGTGTGCGATCACCATATCTATTGTAGAAAAAATGAAAACTACGCTTCAGAGCCTGATATCGAAACTTGAATCAAAACGCATATTTGCAAGCTGCGTGTGTCCTACTTCGATCTTGCAGTGGCAGAAAGGTTAGAGCGACCGGGACCAGTCGGTGGCGTGTTGAAGCGAACGAGACAATCGCGGGATGTCATTAGTCCTCCCCTCCCCCGTTGCCAGAACCAACAGCAAAAATCCTCCTATTTGGAACTCCACCTGGTGATGCAACCCTGCCCTGCTGATGAAGGCATTGCCTTCCTTCTGTGCGCCTCTTTTTTTTTTTTTTCCCCCGCAGTGGCGATGACCAATGCGTCTGCTGGGAGCCGGACGAATCAGTGGATTGCATGAGCGGGAGTAGCCTTAGGTACTGCATCCGGTACGGCGGGGACCGATGTAGCGACATCGAGGTGCGAAAGAAATGGTCCATGACAATAAGATGTTCTCTCTCTGTCATAACAATGAAAGTTATCAAGCACAAGTATCGGCAGGATTGAAGGCTAGTGGATGTACGAGTGGAGTTCCTCACTCTTGGAGGCGCATTACTTCTAAATATTGCGGCCGCCATACCCCCCCCCCCCCCCCCGACCCCGTTCGGTGGCATGGCTATTTTTGGTTCCGAGCGTAATCCATGAAAATGGATCGATGGGTGCGACAGTCCTCGAGGGTGCAAAGTCAGTCGCCCACTATTGTCGCCTTGTGAAAAACCTCCTCCCGTCGGACTCGTTTGCGCGGCGGTAGGTTCAGCCGGGCACAAGCAGACGCGATCTTCATTTTCGCCACGCACGCGGCCGATTTTGTTGTTCTATGAAAAGGAGCGAACGCGATCTTCTAATCTACACCGCCCCGAAAAATTGCAAAGCCCTTTCTTGATCGCGTCGACTTCAATCTACGACCGACCGCGGTGTAATTTCCGACCCGAAGAAGACCAGGACCGGCAAGTAGCGAGAACCCAACACAAACAAAAGCTACCTATGCACAGAAGTGGACCACAGCAGTTACGAATACCCTGCTGCGCGGTTTCCTGACGAGAGCCATGCCTGGTCCGATATCCTCCCTGTTTTGTTTCCCCTCACAGGATTCTGAGAGCCTCCTGTTGGGGTCGTCGGTAACTTTGGTGATCATCGCGGTTTTCTCTTTGTGCGCTGTCCTGGTAGCGGTGAACACGTGCTGGTTCTGCAAAAGAGTCATCGTCGTTGACTCCCCCAGCGCTATGGGCGACGACCAATCCAACGCTGTCTTTCGCTGACCTAGCGTAATCCGCAAACGACTTGAGGAGACTGACGGATCTACCTTCGGATGGACGTACTGGGTTGGGTTGAAGTGGGGTGCGGTATAACCATGGCGCCATGGTGCTTGATGCGAACGTCGTCGGAGACGGCCAGTCCGCCGCTGTGTTTCGCTGAGCAGCCTGGCCCCTATCGGCTGGCGGTGACGGACTTACCGACGGAAAGCCTGACTGACGGCGAGGGGTAGTGCTGTTTTTCGCTGAGCCTAGCCCGCCATTGGCCCTACCGACGTCAGAGTGATGGTTGTTACTTCTACCTTCGTCAGAGACGACCACTCCGCCGATGTCTTTTGGCTGGCTGTCTTTAGCTTGAGCCTAGCCCACTTTAGACTAGGAGAGACGGGTCCTTCGCTGAGCCTAGCCCAACTTTGACTAAGGGGGGATGGTATTGCCGGCGGAAAGACCGACCGACCGACTGACCTAGTGTTGTATTTTGCTGCACCTAGCCCGCCGTCGACTAGGGGGGGCGCACCTACCAACGGGTGGACTGACCGACGGGCAGGAGACAGGAGGCAAAATCATACGGACATACCGACGGGTGCACGGACCGACGGGTAGGAGACAAGAAGCGGGGTCGTTTTCAGTGAGGTTTTTTTGTGGCCTGGTGGTGGAGACGTTGCACCCTTCTCTGCCCTCGTGTCACCTCGACGCGTGTTTGCTTTTGTTTTACTCGCGACAGAGCTTGATCGCCCGTCTCAACCCGGAACGGAATAGGGGGGAGGAAGGATGCACTGCTGCCGGGGTTGGGAGGGGTCCTTTCGACGGCGCACGCAGCAGGCGTTTTTTTTCGTTCCCTATAACGGGCACCGACTTTATTATTTTCCTGCCGCATGCTGCCATGCTATATGCTGGCTGCCGCGTGCTTGATATCCGGATTGCTATTAGAGCAGTAGTGAATCAGTCGGTTAGTCCTCGCACGTGAGTGTTAGGCGCAGGGTTTCCCTAGAGATATTTTGGCGTTACTGTGGTTGGAGGAAGGGGGGAGGCGAAAAGGGTTGTGCCTCATGCGTTCGTTTCCGCCTGGGCTACCATGAGGGTTGGCACAGTTGGTAGCATCAATAGTGCAGTGTTAGCGCCTGGTGTGGAGGAGCTAGCGTGGGGGAAGGATATAAGACCTTCGAATGCGGGAAGGGAGTGAGGGAAGAGCGGGAGGGAGAGGGAGGACGGGGAATGTCACAGGGCCGCGAGCACTCGCCCGTCATCGCTCCGACTCGTTGTTGGTTCGGTGCACCTTTTTGGTGTGGTGTTTGTTTATATCAAGCTGTGCTCGTTCTTACCTGTGTTGAGAAAGTGTTGGCATGCATGTCGATATACAAGTTTGCTTTTGTCGCGGAGAAGCGAAAGGTGAAAAACCTATACTGCGGGATTTATTGAGTCCTAACGCGATATATTTTGTGTTTGACGTCTGAGGGCTACAGGCGGTAGTTGGTGGTGGAGGGGCGTTGCGAGAGATACTGTGGGGGTGGAGCCGGGGGGAAGTGGAAAAGAGGGCTGTTTTGTTGTTGTCCTGTGTGCTGTGTTCTCTCTCTTTTGTTAGCGCCGTCCCAGCAGTGTGACAGTCGATCTCTTGGCTTGTCATTTTTTTTTTACAGTTTTTCCCGCTTGGCGGTAAGTTTTGGCTCTTGTGCAACAAGCTGTTGCCGTTCCGGTTTCTCACCCTCCCACCGCGTGATCTGGCACCTAAATGTCGATGGTTAACGTGGATGGTGTGTGGCTGGATGGGATGATTTGCTAGAGAGGAGAGAGGGTAGTGAGGTGTACTCCGTTTCCCTCATTTTGTTCGCCGAAGACCAAGAGTCCTTGTCAACCAAAAAGGAAGGCATCGATCGATCGGCGACACTGATGATGATGGTGGCGGTGGCGGTGATGATGGCGGACGCTGTCTAGCTTTGTGTGACTCTGCGGAGTTGTTGGTTGCTGACGTTGCATTTGCCTTCTAAGGGCGGCTTGTGGTATCGGGCCTCGGTCCAAATAAACCGCGGTAGAAAAAAGGTTACGAGAAATGACGAGGGCCGGTGAGGTCAGTCCGCGCAAGAGTTGTTGTGCGCGCGAATGAGGGCGTGGGGCGAGAATGACTGGGTTTACTCCGTTCTTCCGTTTTTTTTGTAGTTTTTTTGTTCGTGTGTTAGTGCTTCAGCGTCCCTCCCCCCCCTTTTTTTGCGTCTCAAGTCCCTGTATAAGTAGTACTGCATGCCGCAGGCTCCTCCCTGTTAGATGTAACCCATTATATACTTGGTTGTTGTGTGTTGTGCCGGCGTAGTTGGTGTGTCATCGCGATTCGTGCCTGCCTGCGGTTTGGTTTGATTTCTTGGTGAATCGCCTTTTTTCCGTGTGGCACTTATCATGATGGAGAACAAAAGGGATACGGAGTGCCTATTATTTAAGCTATAGTGATAGCTTGTGCGAACACTTTGTTTTTTGCTAGTAATCGGTCGATCGCTATTTGTTGTTGGTGTTGGTGTTGGTGTTGTTGTTGTAGTTGAAGTCGGTGATTTTTGTCGTTTGGGCGAGGACGACAAGGGGAATAGATAGATAGGCCGCACCGCATCGGCCTTACCCTGCCGTGCAGCGCACGAAACACTATGATCTACCACCACGAAAAAACTGGCTCGTGGTGGTGTTGATAGTTTCTTGGCTTTGCTCGACGATGCTTACAGTCTTTCGCTGGGAAAGGCTTGACATTATTTTGTGCGGTCTTCGATGTTGCGTGCGTTGTGTCTGTGGATTGTGAACTGTTTTGCCTGCGTGCATAATGCATGCATGCAAATTCCTGCTAATCAGCGTGCCTTTGCCGCTCCACGCAGAGGAGCCGCATAGGGTTTTAGGCAAAAGTAACGGTTGATTGTTGTATTGCCTCTTACTTTTTGAAGATTTTTTTCGGGGTCATCATGTAGCTTTTGTACTGCTATTAATAACGGTATATTATTATTGAGTATGATATCATATCCTACCAAATCAGCTGTCGGCGTAAAAGTTAACGAAATGGTGGCTGTTTTGTAATTTTTTCTCGCGCAAGGAGTTATTGCTTGCCCGCGTCTAACATAATTGATTGATACAACAGTTCCCCCAGTGTCAACGAGTTTTCCGTGATGGACTTTTGTTCCTTGCCCGACGAATTTCAACCCATTTTCTGTTTTCGACGAATTTGATATATATAGTCTAGACTATATGCTTTTCCTTCCGCAGCTGTCAGATCTTGTCCCCCTCAAAAACGGGTTTTTATCGTTTCCGCGCTCAGACTGACTAACATCACCCTGTTGGCCCTGGTACATGCTACACTGTAGTCCCAAGGGGAGTCGCCGACCTATAAGTATCCTTAATGAGGACACATACCCAGTAATACGCGCGATCGGAGTATCACACACAGCTTGCGAAGATGAGTTTTCGACAAAATCTTCGATCTCACAGCTGCAATGCAGCAGTGTATTTTTTTTAGTTTTTTTATAATAGTCTAGACTAACCTCTGAATTCCGCCAGCGGCAGTATAATGCACGCACTCGCCCCCGGTATTAAAATACGCTCCCCAGTCTACAGAAATAAGAAGACAGCCGACTGATTCTGCGATAGCCCCCCCCAAAACCAGAGGTTTTTTTTACCGGACGTTTCATGGCTGCTCGACACGAGGAAGGATGCCAGAAACAAAACGTTTCCATGCATTTCCTGGTTTTGCAAAGGGCCATCGAACGATGACGTCGGGGTGTCAATGGACACCGTATTTTGACAGGAGATACACGGCCGGAAGCTGGTTTCAAAACCGGCGATTTAGTCAAAGAAAAATTCGGGGGGGGCTACCGTAGTAAGACTCAGCCACTGTGTATTCCATTATGTTTGGCATGGCTCCCCGTAAATTTTGCGGTCTAGGAAATAGAACTAACTTTATATAAACTTTGGCTGGTCAGAGTTACTTGGCAATTGCTCCGGTTAATACTTGCCCGCTGGCTTTCGAGTCCCTGTGGCACCACCAGAGGCGAACGCCTGTGTTTTCTAATCGACACATGACGCGTTTGAAAATACGTGAAAGTGTGGTGAGCTGAAGCTTTAATTTTCCCCATCCGCCGGAGGATGAAAAAAAAGAAAAAAAGCCTGTGTTTTCTCTTTTTTTTAAGCTTTCGACACCCCCCCGCAAGATTTCAAAGACATGTCTTGAAACCAAAATCATCCCGAAGGGAAGGCTTTGTTGTTGTATGCTTCAGAAATGGGGATTTTACACAAATGAATTTTCAATGGCTCTTCGACTAAAAACGCCATTTTTTATATTTTTGTCATATTTATAGACGCAACCAAACGAATTGTCACAATGGATACGCACCAACAGATTTTGACGAAAATGCGGAGAAAATGTTGACGGTATTATTATACCTGACCTGGTACCTGGGATTCGGTACTTAATTCCCATTATTGATGACGAGCCATTCGTTTTTTATTTGCGAATAAAGTACAAGGCGTGCACTGTCATTAATGAATAATATTTTTAATAGTATTATTCCCGTTCCCTCACAAAAAATAGAAGCGGATCCAAAGCAGCAATCTTTCGGGATCGGGCACCATACGAATCGAAGAGACACCCGTGTCGTGACACGATGCAACAGACGGGTGTTGGAAAACGAGCGAAAATGCATCCTTCTGAATTTATCGAAAAGGACAAAAAAAAGAATAGAAAATGTTCGATCTTGGCGAACTGCAGCTGCTGCTGTTTCCCAGGACTAAATGTTACCAGGTATAGCGTAACATTGTTAACAATAATAATACGAGGGTATAGTAGGGTGGCTGTGATGTCGTTGGAAAAACGAGCAATCTACCGAAATGAATCAGTTTCAAGGTTGTACCGGACTTTATCCGGAAAGGAGATATTTATCGAGTCGTACATCGTGCATCATATGATATATGTACACGCGCATGGGGCGTCAGGGTTGTTGTGTTGCTCCTGGGGTATGGAGCTCTTTCTGGCAACCGTTGCACTAAATCATATGTATAACCCTCTGCCCGCTTGACATTTCTGTTTGTTCTGTTTTTCATGAGCGAACGCAGCCAGCGGAAGCCGGCCGCGCGCGACCAAAGTGCCTTGTACGACGATTACTAGCCTCCCTTGTGCTTCGTACTGGGGGTGTGATACCTTTTTCATAATGGTGCATGATGGTATGTGTACTGCTGTGCATACATCGATAGGCTGCTGGCGCTCTACACATACGATGGTGGCATAGGACTCAGGACCACCGGGTACCAGGTATATCACACTGTCAGGTATGCGCTCAGTCTGTGCACTCTCTTCTCTCCTCGCCCGACAGCGGAAGGAATTGTTGGTGAAAATTCAATTCTTCAAGGATCCTTAAAGTACTACGGACCGTTCTCTTTGCTCTTCTTCATGTGCCCCATGCGCACATAAATCCAAGGTGGGAGTAGCACAACTCCCACCACCGCCGTGGTGGAGGCGGCGGAAAGGGTGGTGGTGACGGCAGCCACGGTAGAGGTAGCAGCTCCCACCACCGCTGTGGAAGAGGCGGCAGAAACGGAGGGGGCGGCGACACGTCAGGGTCTGAAGCAGGCGGTGGAACTCCCGGACGCCGTGAGGGCGGTGATTCAAGGAGGCTCAACCGGGGGAATGGTGGCCGCAGTTAGGGGGGCGGTCAAGGTGGACGTAGGGATGGCGCAAGAGGCTGTCCTCAAGACAGCTCCTCAAGCTCCTCCAGCTCGACCGTGGATTCGAGCGCCGACCAGGGCGAGGTCGGCGTGGTGGCGGGAAAAACGCAAGTGACTCCTTTCCTGGTGGATATTGCTTCTTCCGCCGAGCACCCTGAGCAAGTTGACTGTGACGGATGATCGCACGAAACCTGTTTCTTCTGAATTGGCCCGCGCTCGTACCTCCGCGATTGCCACTGCCGCTGCCACAGCCAAGGCCACACTTGGTGACTCGGTCAAGCGTGGCTATGTCAAGCTTCCCGTCACAGGCGTAGCGCGCATTTCTGTGCTGCCGTTCCCCAAATCTCTTAACAATTGTGACGGCGCGCAACAACTCACACGCTCGGTTAAATCTGCAATGTCCGACGTTCTCTTGCACTGCGACGACCGTTGTACAGAGGGCCTACGATCACCCACGCGGGTGCCCGGTTGGAACCACCTACTCCACAAGACGTTCACACGTGCTATAACGCCTGACAAGCCCACGAGCGCCCACACGACGACCTTGATCGACGTTTTTTTTTTCACAGGTGTCATGGGCCATAGACGGGGGTGTGCATCTAAACCTGAGGCCTCTACCGTCCTGCTACGCCTGCTGATGACGCGCTTTGACCGGGTAGACACGGGGGAGGGATACACCAAATTGCATACTTTTGGAGTGTGTAATGGCATGCCGTTTCGCGATTTCAGTCGGGAGTTTCGCGTGCTAGTGTCGACAGTTACGAGGACCGAGCGCGTTTTGGCTCCGGGGACAGATGTGGTGTTGGAGGTGGTTCGAGTGGCGGTGAATGAGCAGTTTCCGACTCTTAGGCCTTCGTCGTACCCTGGTTCAAAGACAACGGACCCGAAGCCATACGTCTCGTTGGATGCTATGTGGAGGGCTTAAATTGACTTGGCCCATAATAACACACCTGCCATTTACGGCGAAACATTTTTTTCTCTGCCTGTTTCTTCGACGGGAGCCCGACCATCCGCCCCGTCGGGGCCCCGGCCCGCCGGTCATGGACGCGGCCAGAGCCGAGTTCCGTCCCAGTCGCTTTCGTGGCAGATGAGATCGAGCCACAATTCAATTGACATGCCCATCAAGGATTCATCTGACCCTTGGCTTAATTAGATATGCAACTGCTGGCCACCAGAAGAACATCATTATGGAGAGGTTTTCGCCGTTCGTGCCTCGTTTAAGACCGACGATCCATCCCTTTGGAACGGCCTTCTTTCACCCTCCGCTCGCTCTGTCCTCCGAGAAAACCGGGGGATTTGCCTCAACTTCCACGAAGACAACCGCTCCTTAAAGCGTAGTAGGCATTCATTCATTAACGCGAGCGGCTGCTCGAATCCTGAACCTGGCCCAACTTGAAAACGATGACGAGTACCTACATTGGCAAGCATGCATGACCAGCTACCGCCGCGACGGCGAATATTTTCGCCCGAACAAGCACAAGAAAATTCGTCGCCATCATTCATGCCAATCGCGAGGTTATCACCAGGAGGATCAGGGCCAGGTAAACTGTCTCAACGGTAATACACACACGTCCGACCACCATGGTGGCATCCCGCCCGTCCGCCTCTTCTTCCCCCGCTCCTGCTCCTGGAATGCGCTTTGGAGCCGCCCACAATTCGGGCGGAAACCCGAACGCGCGCCAGCCCGGTACATTCCGCACTGGCAATTGACAGCTTGACGGCGGTACGGCACACCCGGCCTGTCCGTCGACGGCACTGCCGGGTACACCTCCTGTGGTTTCACAAGATTCTCGTGTACATGTTGCTATAGACTGTCCAATAACGCAAGCACAAATTGCCTCTGTCAAGAGCCCACGGGGGTCTACGCCGTCCGTTGAACATTTTCACGGTGTAGTACCGGCGGCGGGAACCAGCGCTCCGAGCGCGGTTCCCTTCAGCCAGGTTGTTTTTTCGACAACGGGAACGCGCGCTTCCAGCGCCGTTCCCCTCGGTCATGGTCCGAGTTCGGCGAAGGGAACCCACGCTTCCAGCGCCGTTCCTCTACGCCGCGGCATAATTCGGCAATGGGGGTACGCGCTCCAACCGCCGCCCCTATTAACCATGGCACGGGAGCCTGCGCTTAGCGCGCTCCCCCCAGGCACGCGTCGCGCAGCAACAAGGCTGTGGTAACGGTGCGTCACCGTTTTAGGCGAACGTGTTCACCCTCTCCTCTCCCCGACCATGTGGTGGCTGTTGGTATGAGGTGTGAGAAGGCCGCCCCTAACGCACGTTTTCCTGACCACGAGGTGGCGGCCGGTTTGGGGTGTGGGTAGGCCAACACTAAAACACCGAGATTTTTTGCGAGGCTCGATCCAGTGTTTCCTCGCGATAGCAACGGGCGCTCTATCCTTTTTTCCATCAAGGAGGAGTCGACAAGACCAACTACCTCGTCTCCCTTCTCCAAGGGGTCTAACGGAGAATATGCTTCCCGGTTGGAAATTTGTTGCCACCTGACCGAGCCCCGTTTCTGAAGACGCCCACAGGGTCTGCTGGCCCTGCTTCGTCTTCAAGCACGCCAACCCACGTGCATCAGGCTACTTTTGCCCCAGTGGTACAGCACGGAGATCCGGCACTGCGCGACGGGCCAGTGGTGACGCCACGGCTTCCAGCCCCATCAGCTGGACGCTATCCCCGTAAATTTACAGAAGAATCGCGCCTCTCGTCAAGCAGAAATACCTCAGAGCCCCCTGCCCCTCGGGAGCAGTCAACGCAGTTTCTTGCGAATTTCCACCAGCGAGCGAAGAGGACCCGAGGCGGGAAACCGTGGGTTCGGATTCGCATCATGCTCCCGAGGCCTGGTGCTCCCGCAAGGGGACACCACAGGCCCAAAGAGCCGAGGACTGGTGTTCCCAGACGGGGATATTGCAGACCCAAACGTCCAAGGCGACAAGCGACAGGTTGGCACCGTCGGGTGTAAACCATTTTTTGGGCGCTGTTAGAGCGGATTTTTGCGTTTTTTCCGCCGACGAGCACAGAGAACCCGAGGCGAGAAACCGCGGCCTCGGATTCGCATCGTGCTCCCGAGGCCTGGTGTTCCCGCAAGCAGGAACTACAGGCCCAAAGTGCCGAGGCCTGGTGTTCCCGGACGGGGACATTGCAGGCTCAAAATTCCGACACGGCTTCTGACGGAGTGGCACCGTCGACTTTTGAGCCTTCTCTCGAATGCCCCATAGACAAAGTGGTGATGATCTGGTGGCCCCCATCCCATTTTCCACAATTGTCCCCTTCGTCATTTGTCGAGGATGACGTGTAATATTCATGCGCGGATCAGCATATGATGGCCGAAAAGGCCAGGCTTTTTTAAAGACCAGATCGAGCAGTGAAGCTCACCATGTCGTCGCCTGGTCCAAGCACATGTAAATGCATCGGTCGAGGCGTGCGCAACTTTGCCTCCGCTGTTTTGGAACAGGGAAAAACGAAACGCCGTGTTGTCTGGCACCTACGCCAAAAATTCACGCGGAACCTAGCCATGAAAAAGCACCTTTTGAGCACTAGCATCAAGACTTTGGCTGAAGCCCAAGGCCTCTGGGCCCAGTGTGGGGCATTGGTCTCCAAGCGTATGATTCCCGGGCTAATGAACCATGGCAGTGGAGAGGGAAAAAATTGCTCGGTGAGGCACTTTCTGCCGTTCGAGAAGCAATTCGCGAAAGTGAAGCCGGGTCGGCGCACCCGGCCTCCTCTAGTCGGTTCTGCACTCGCACCGCGAACGCAGGAACCCAAGAAAATTCGTCAGCGTCGCGGCCGGGCCGTTCACCGCGGCTAGTGCTCGCAAAGGTCCTCCTTCGGGGTTTTCAACCTATTTCTCGGACGCGCTGGCCGACTAAAAGTCATGAAGGTTTGGAGATAGCATCTGCGTCGGTCCTGGCCTTGCGTTGTCAGAACACGGCCCCTGTATCGTCGGGGATACAGTGACGCTGGACGACGTTTCGATCACTACCAAAATCGCGTATATCAGCCGAGCAACGCTCGACTCGGATAGGCCTTGGACTCCTCTTGATTTGGAGACCGGCAACTTTGTTTGAGCTCTCAAACGCCTCCGACGGTACCTTTGGGGAACAAAGTTCCGCACATACTCCGACCACAAGGCACTGGACAACATTGGCAAAGTGAGGACCTACACCGCACGAGTCCAGCCATAGCTTGAGTTTGTCACCGCGTTCGATGATACACTCGAGTACCGCAAAGGCAGCGCCGATGGCAGCGCTAATTTTCTGGCCCGCTTACCAGAGCCTGCTACGGAGCATGACCGCAGTGGGTTGACAGACCTCAACCCCGTTGAAGATAGCGGTATCCACCTCATACGTACCTGCAGGCTGCGCACTCCCTCCTCGCCGACCCCAGGGGTCGGCTTGGGTGGGCTCGTGCGCCGCACCGAAAGCATTGCCTTAGGTGGGTTCGTGCCCCGCACCAAAAACACTGCAATGGTTGGGCTCGTGCCCCACACTTTGTCTTGGGTGGGCTCATGTCCGCACTGAAAGTGCTGTCTTGGGTGGGCTCCCCTTCACCTCTACCGATTCTCACGATTTTCGCATACACCGGCCACGTATAGGGATTGTCGGCCTTGCTGCTAACCCGAGGAGATTCGTCGCTCACGTTTATACCTGCGTTATCACCGCCGAAGGCTGTAACGGCCGTGGGTCGATTTCGCCTGCTGCTGACACCGTTTTCGCTTCGGTTTTGTCATACCCACCGAGGGCGGCACGCCCCCCCCCAAGAAGCCCTGGCTGTAGCGACGACCGTCTCACAGCCGACTCCTTTACCAAGAAGTTCTACACAGGAGGCGGTCTCCGCCGCCACCGCCGGTCCGACCGTGTCCGCCTCTGCCTTGCTTGGCACTCCATAGCCTCCGTCGGGGACGCCGCCTTCAAGCCACATCTCAACTTGGACGCGTCGACAAGCAGCGACAGCAACCGAAAATGCACCCCCCGCTGTAGATTATGGCTTCGGGCCCAGCGGGGCCCCTCGACCATCTACCCGGCGTGCCAACGCCCGGCCACAAGTCCCACGGGCCGCGGCCGACCCCGTCGACCGCCGCGACCTCTGCTCCTGCCGCCTCTCCGGTCCCCACGGTATCGATTCCACCGGACCGTGACCGCGCAGAGCCTATTGGAACTCCTCTATTACGACTTCCGTCTACTCCTGGCGACACGCCAACTGCACCTACAAAGTTAGACGCCCTTGACGATGTTGATGAACTGCAGTTCGCGCATTCCGTCGCGCGGTTTTCGCGTACCGGCTGGGAGCGAGAACACCAGGTTGAGCCGACGTGTCATGCCGCGGTGCGCTTCATCACCATCGGTCGGCCGCCGGCCTTGCCACCCGACTTCTTGTCGTGTTACACCTCGCACAAACGTTTTTCCTTTTCGGACACGCAGGAGCTGGCAAATCGAGGTCGCATACATTCAACCGACGACACGACATCGTACTACTCGTCCGTGGCCCACGGTGGCGTTATCTCGGTGCTATACAAGACGCATTGAATGGGACTCTCTGAACCCTCCTGCGGGCGGGAAAAGGACCTAACACCCTCGAAATCACATTTTACGATATTGGACCGGTACCCCGGACCCAACACCGCCAAACCAACCGCCTTTACCGTCGAATGCGCATTGGTGCGGCACAGCGTGAGCTTTCTCGGAACAAAGGCAGACATTTTTTGGCGCCCAGCTACGCCCGCGTCACGCGCATGGAGTGGATTCGTCGCTTCCGCAACACAGTACTCCCGAAGGGAGTCCACCTGTGGTACAAGGACGACGATGGTTTGTGGTGGCTTGGGAAAATCGGCGCGAGTACGACTGAGGGCGGGGTATATCTGGTCCGACTCTTGGATGACCCGGGGACGATAAAACTTCCACTCCCTTCGGCACGGTACACGACTTCAACGGAGACCGTACGAGGCTCTTGGTATCTTCCGGTCCATGTCAACAGCGCCTTCCCTGGGGGAACCCAACGTAACGTAGACTAGTCTGGAGGCGCGGCCGTGGCTAGTTGACTTTAAAGCCGCCGCCGCTCCTCGATACTTTTCCACTTTTTTTTCCTGGGTCATGACGTTTGGAGTTCTTGTCCTTGGGTTGCTTGTGGTGTTTCGAGCGTTGGGACTGGATTTCGGGCGGTTCTCCCTACCATCTGTATCTTTTCAAGTTCTTGCCGACCCCCTCGCTCAGTGTCGGGCCATGGTCTGGGTACTCAGGTCGCTATTTGAGGCACAGGACTATTGTTTTTCGTGTTCGTTCAAATGCCGCCTTGCCGACACCCTCCTCAGCCCCGGACCAAGGTGCAACCAGGGCACCCTGTCCACTCATCGCGTGGCACGGGCCTGCTTGTTACGTTTTTTTCTGTGTGTTGTATCTGTTCTACATTTTCAGCTAGACCCTTCTCCCCCTCGTGGGGCTGTAGGTAATGTCTCCTTCCGGTTTGGGTATTCGTCGTTTCCTCATTTCCCCCCCCCGTCAAGCCGGTAGTCCACGGGAGGTTTTTGGCATGACTTCCCTCGTGTTAGCGCCTGTGTTTCCTTCAATTCATCTTTCTTCGTCTCGCCCACCCCCACCATACTGATTGTACGCGGGAGGCTTTCAACGATGGTTTGCCTTGCCATGGCGTCTTTTTCGTTTTCTTGTTTTTTGCCATAGTGCCTTTTTCGTCTCGCACCTCCCCCGTCATACCGGCGATGCGCGGCAGGTGTTTGATGGGTGGCTTGACTTATTATACGGTCCATCCTTCAATTGCTTTTCTTCGCGTTTTCCTGGCTTACTAGCTATACACAGGCCTTTTAGAGGTGCGGGAGTGGGTTTTGACGTGCGGCATCTTCGACTCGTGGTCTAGTTTGTAGAACTGGAGTTTCTCCGATTCTCCCTATGTTTCTTCATATGCGGCTCATCAGGGTGGGCCAGCGTTAAGGTATACGGCCTTGGAAGGCCGGGACTTACCTGCTTCCAATAGGTAATCTTGGCCGTTTTCGTATGGTAGGATGGGGTTTTGTATTCGGGTAGTCAGGAGACGGAGAGACTCGTCCCTCCGTCTCAGTTGTTCATCTCCGGTCGTGAGGAATAGTACTAAGCTGCTTCTCTTCCGCTTCTGAGCTACGAAAGTGAGTGATGTTATAAAAGGCTTAGTTTGGGCACGCGCCAAAGAGTATTGGTTAAGCTTTCGCAAGTGGTCAAATGTCGTCGTCGACAGACATACCATGTTTTTTTTGGGTCGTGGGTTCGAATCACACCATCGACAATAATAGTAAACTTTTACGACTTCCCCCATTTCGAACTTGAAAAAATACTCTCCCCGGTATACCAGGAACCGAAACCGCTTGGATATTGACACGTCCGGCCGTATATCCGGCCGACCTGCTATCCCGCTGTTTCAGGAGGGGAGAGTGTTGCAAGGCTTACTTTGGGTAAGCTATTATTGGTTAACCTTTTGCAAGTGGTCAAACGGACTAATACCCCACTAATTCCTCAACAAATGGCGTCGTCGACAGACCATGGATTTTGGGGTCGTGGGTCTTCGAATTGCACCATCCACAATATAATAAACTTTTTCAGACTTTCCCCATCCATGTCGAACTTAAAATACACTCTCCCCGGTATACCCAGGAAATGAAGCCGCTTGGATATTGACACGTCCGCCCTTATATCCGGCCGATCTGTTATCCCGCCGTTTCAGGGGCGCGGAGAGTGTTGTAAGGCTTAGTTTTGGTAAGCTTCCATTGTTGGTTCACCTTTTGCAGGTGGTCAAACGGACTATTATTAATACCCCACTAATTCCTTAACAGTGACACACATTCTTACTTGGTCGACCTGCAGGTATACTCTGTATCCCACCCCTAGCAACTCAATAAATAATGCTATCCCGCCGTTTCAGGGGGGGAGAGTGATATACATAGGGCTTAGTTTTGGTGCGCAATGGGTTAACCTTTTGCAAGTGGTCAAACGGCCTATTAATGATACGCTCTATTTCATTAACAAAAACGGCGTCTTTGGCACGGGGACCATGGGTCGTGGGTTCGAATCCCACCAGCCACCACTGCTTGTAATAAACTTTTACTACGTTCCCCATGTCGAACTTGAATACTCTCCACCACGGTATCCCTAGGAAATGGCACCGCGTGGATATTGACAAGTCCGCCCGTATATCCTGCCGACCTCTGCTATATCCCGACGTTTCAGGGGGGGAGAGCGTTACAAGACTAGACTAGTCTAAGTATAAAGCGAAGTATTATTTATAGCAGTAAAAAGACGGTCCAGGCTGTGAGATCAAAGATTTTGTCGAAACTAATCATTTGCAAGCCGTGTGTGATACTCCGATCGCGCGTATTACGGGTTGTGTGTACGTATAGGTCGGCGACTCCCCTTGCAACTACAGTGTAGCTCTAATGTATAATCTTAGAGGGCGCTATAATAGTCCGTTTGACCACTTGCAAAATGTGAACCACAATTAATTGTCTATTATTATACCCAAAGTAAGCTTTTTCTAATAGTATAGTCTAGAAGACTAGTCTATGTGTAGACTACTGCTGTATGTATATACATAGACTACATAGATAGGCTGGCTCTCTCTATATATGATAGCGGCATAGGACTCGGGACTACCAGGTACCAGATATCACACTTACTTGTCAGGTATGCGCTCAGTCTGTGCACTCTCTGCTCTCCTCGCCCGACAGCGGAAGGAATTGTTGGTGATAATTCGTTTCTTCAAGGAGAAATCACTACGGACCGTTCCCTCTACGCTTCTTCATGTATGTGCCGCACATGCGCAAATTTTTTTTGTTCTCCTTGATCCTTGTAGAGACGGCAACGACGGCACCAACCAGCATTATCTACGTGTGGGTGCTCGTATAACATACCTGGCACTATATATGTGTGTATATACCAACAGCAGCAGTGATTGGGATCGTGTAGGTGGAGGCGGCGCCGGCTGTTTCATGCGGAGCGTGGAGGGTGTGCAGTGCGGAGTTCTCTTCTCATCATGTCTCGTCAAGCCGAAAGTATCGCAATTTCAGATCAAAAATGAAATATAACGAAAATTGGCGACAAAGTACAGCAGCAGCAGTAGTACGAAAATTAGAAGAAAAAAACGAAAAAAAATACCATGTTATGTTTTTTTAAAAATGCATTTCATTCGCATTCATCCGTCGCCATTGCCACCAGCCATCAGGCAGCAAGGTCGTGCGTTTGACCCAGCTTGTCTCCTAGGGCAGACTGGGGCAGACTGGGGCAGACTCAGGCCGACGGACAGACGACAGGTGGCATACGCGCGTCTCTGAAAAGCGGGAGGGACATCCATCCCCTGAACAACAGGATGTCGGCAGCGACGATGCCAATCACCACCGACGCTTTGGTGAGTGAGCCCTCCATCATCAGCTGCTCGCTGCTGCTGCTCTTTCCCGCTGGTTGTGGTAGCAAGGTGCTGAATGGACGAGCGCAGACCACAACAAGCACCTTGGGTGCACGTTGTATGCGGCACGCCGCAGCTATTTGAAGAAGAAACTTGTTTTGGAAAAGAACAAGTACCTCGACTACTACAATACTTCGAAGTATCCTTCACGGGGTCACGCGCTCCGCACGACGAGTATTCATATCAGTATCAAGCGCGACTCAACAACGAAGGGTCGTGCAGCATGGTGTTTTTGCGATACTTGAGTAGTTTTAAGGTTTATCGTCAAATTTCGTGAAAAAAGAAAAAGAAAAGGCGGCATGTCGGCGTAATAGTACACGATGGTTGATTTCGCCGACTGCCTTATTTATCTACATGTCAGACTACTCGTCATATATGGCCAATGCTACTGCTTACGCTCACTCACTTGTGCTGAGAGGTACGGTACTCTCTCGTGTGTCTCCGCCTCTCTAGCTGCGGCATGCACGCGGCATCCTGACTCCGCGCGCGCTCGCTTGCGTGCTGCATGCTCGCTCTGCTACTGCTACTGCTACTGCTTGCTGCTTCTGCTTCTACTGCTGCGGCTGCTTCTGCTACTACTGCTGCTGCTACTGTTACTACTGCTTCTTGTGCCTCGCACAGCGGCTGGCACACGACCAGTATTCGAGTAGTAGAGCTACAGGTGTCGAGTTGACGAGACCTTATCCCAAGATTGTGAAGGCA
Organism: Undaria pinnatifida; assembly: GCA_012845835.1. Classification (NCBI taxonomy): domain Eukaryota; class Phaeophyceae; order Laminariales; family Alariaceae; genus Undaria; species Undaria pinnatifida. The sequence continues at coordinate 19,055,664 of JABAKD010000009.1, forward strand.
TCGCATGGGATAGGATGGCTGCTGAGTGTTGTGGGGGCTGCTCAAGTCGTCGTGGGCTCCTTGCTCTTCGCAGGTATTTTTTTTTCACGTGGTATCCGTATCACACGTACTGCTGCTGTGTAGACTAGACAATGCTATCAGTTGGTCTAATACGAAGTATTACAAGGGCTCCGCATGGGCGCCGGCATTCGCCGGCGCCCATGCTTCGGGTAGGGCAGGGCAGCACTTCGACGACTTAAGGTGTAGCTGTCCGATTTGGCATGCATTGAACTTTTAAGTAATGCCAAGAGTTTAATACGAACATGGGATTGTGAAAGTCATGATTTGACAGGAAAAAACGTAATATTATACAACGAAGAAGGCAAGGATAGGCGAAACACACTATGTTAAATGCGCCGTCAAGTAAAAGTTGGCGTCTATCAAACAAAAAATCGAAAATAGTGTTATTGAGAACCTGCGTCGCCTCTAGGCGAAACGAAAGAGGCCTTGGCATTAATGAAGAGACTGCACTGCTGACCCCGTGGCAATGGAGGTTCGAAGTCGACAGGATGCAAAGTCGGTTTGCATCAAACGTCGACATGAAGCCATATCAGCCGGCGAGGTTTTGGAAGAAGTTTGCTTTGTTAGTTACGTGAAGGCTGTCGCATTGATTGGTCTGCGTAGTTGCGGGCGAGGAGAAAAACGAAGAAGAGGAGGGCGATCTCTCGTTGCGTCGGCGTTGTCTAAGATAGGTGCGGGGGTGGCTTTGCTCGTACGGGAGGTTGGCGTAGCGCTTCTTCTCTGTTTTTTCTCGAGAAGGCGGGATATGTGTGTCTGCTATCTTTGCTTCGTGGGTGCTTTCACGTTGTCGAAATCGGACGCGTCCCCTCAATACATAATATCCGGAGTGTCTCTACCATGACGACTGCTGATGGTGCCGTGCGTATTTCCCAGAGGTTGACATATTATTTACTGGTAGAAATAATCATATACCTTTCTTTGCAACATTTTTTTCTTCATCCCATTTATCATCCCCGCACCATTCTCGCGCTCCCTCCCAGTAGTAACTCAGATCCGGGGTCACATAGCGGGCCCTCCTCCTCCCTCCCCACTTCGGCACGTGCCTTCATTTTTACCGCGAGGAGAATCGAGCATTTTCTTCCCTCGTCGACTCGCGTCGAATTGTACCTAGCAGGCGCTCTCAGCAGTTGATCTCTTTTTTTTATTGCATTTTTGCAAATTAGGTCATATTCATCGTGGTGGGTGTCGAACTCAAGGACAACCAAACGTTGGAGGTATTCGAGGGTAAAACCACTAGACCACCGGGGCGGCCGGCTGACAATAGATTAAAACAAAACAGGATCTTTGCATAGGGTTCAAAATCGTGTGGGCAAAAAAACCAAATTTGCAGGAAGCAGCTGAAAGGTCAAGAAACAGGCAATATTTCAGTTGTTGTTGTTCTCACAATAACTCGCACAATCCAGTCCGTGGTCACAGGACAGGTTCCAGTCACTCTGGAGCAGAGGAGTACCCTAGGGAAAAACACAAACAACCCAAGGTGGTACACGCATAAATCACAGCTGACGCAATTCATGCCTCCACCAGAAACATATAAAAGTGAGATCGGGAGTCACCCTACGATGTGCCAGGTCCATACCGGTGCACACGTCTCATTACTCGCGCCTGGGAAAACCGACTATACCGCTTGCCACCCAAGAAAGACTACCACGTATATATCACACGTAGTATCTATCACTACGCATACGCACAACAGACGCAAGTCAATTGGAAAAAAGAAACAAAGAACAAAGAAGAGAAAGGAAAGGAAACGGGTGCATGGGGCCAAGAAAAAGAAAAGAAAAATAAATTTGGGGGGTCTACTGGCGAGGCTGCCACCAGAACGGGATGTCACATGTCACGACGTGGTCTTTCGACGGTCTACAGCAGTAGTACTACGAACGACTTCCGATACACCCACCGAAGCACGGACTACCGGCCAATTACGCGATCGACAGCTGGCCGTGGTTGTCACGTGTCTCTGTGTTGGGGGCCCCTGCCCTGCCTCTTGTTGGCTCTTGAGAGTGATGCGTGTACGACTAAACTTGCCAACGAACGGCACTCGCACTGCACTTTGAGCCATCTGCTGTAGTTCTGGTTGCTACTTGTTGCTGCATTATGTGCTAGACGTTTCGCCCTTCGGCTACTGCTGCTACACCTGCTGTTGTGTGTTTGCCAATGTCGTCAGTTGGCGTTCATGCTCGTCGTACATACTGCTGTTCTCACCGAGTACGTGCGGGTTTCCTCGTACCTCAACCGTACGACGACGAGCTCAAAACAGAAGGGAGGTGACATGAAATGGCATGGACAATGGCCACATAGAAGCGAGCACAGCGGGATAGTTCGCTGCGAATCAACCGCACTCGTTCATGCCTACAGCAGAGGCTGGCTGGAGTGTCAGCGGCCGTGCTAAAGCCAGGGCCAAAGGCCGAAGAGACGGCTCTTCTGTCTGCTTGGTTTTGTCTCGAGATTCTGTTATATATATTGGACAGAGTGATGCGTGTACGACTAAACTTGCCAACGGCACTCGCACTGCACTTTGAGCTATCTGCTGTAGTTTTGGTTGCTACTAGTTGCTGCAGTATGTGCTAGACGTTTCGCCCTTCGGCTACTGCTGCTACACCTGCTGTTTTGAACTTGCCAATGTCGTCAATTGGCGTTCATGCTCGTCGTACATACTGCTGTTCTCACCGAGTACGTACGGGTTTCCTCGTACCTCAACCGTACGACGACGAGCTCAAAACAGAAGGGAGGTGACATAAAATGGCATGGACGATGGCCACATAGAAGCGAGCACAGCGGGATAGTTCGCTGCGAATCAACCGCATTCGTTCATGCCTACAGCAGAGGCTGCCTGGAGTGTCAGCGGCCGTGCTAAAGCCAGGGCCAAAGGCCGAAGAGACGGCTCTATCTGCTTGGTTTTGTCTCGAAATTCTGTTACGTGAAAGTATCATGATTTGGGAGTTATTTTGTCACGAAACGTCTTGCCGTCGGTAATTTGTGTCGCGAAGTTGTTGGATATCGTCGGTAAGTTGTGTCACGTTTTAGGTGAACCCACACTAAAAAATGGAATTTCCAGCTGGCAAAACGAGCAGAAACAAAAGCAATAAAATGCCGAGCAAGAAACCAAACGAACTAGTAAAAAAGTACAGCAAAGAAACTAACGCTCGAGAGTATGCCACCGCAAAATTCCAAACATTATCGCGTACCGTTTGGAAATGATGCCAATTTCGTAAATCATTCAGGCGTTGCAGCCATTAAGATTCAACATTTTTTCCAAAATTCCTCCTCGACACTCGCTCGTCTCGCTCGGCACCCGTCCGCGTTCACGTCGATGTGCGGAACGGACACGGCAGGGCGAGGGGCGTTGGAGCCGCCCCCCGAAGGCAGCGCTCGAACCAAGCCATATTCGACCGAGAATTCCAGTTCCGCGAATCGCATACTTAGGCCGAGACAAAAAACTCCTGACCAAAGTCCATGACACCAAGGAATGACTCGATATTCAAGGAATGATTTTATATATATTTATATTAATATTAATAATATATTACAAGGGCTCCGCACGGATGCCGGCATTCGCCGGGACCCATGCTCCCGGGAGGGCAGGGCAGCACTTCGAGTTGTTCGATTCAATATTCGATGGAGTAAAAATCGTTACCACACAACACATAGTCTACGCGTGTAGAACGTAAAGTAATGCCAAGAGATTTTTTTAGACAACAGTGGACTACTTAGTACTTCTGTCGTTTCCTCCATTTCTCCGTTTCTTGCGTGAATCCGATTCCGAGCTTCACCATATATTTCGATCGGATAAATCCGAGCCCACGCAGACTGACCCTCTAGTCTGGCCACGAGACGTTTCGAGTGCGTTTCTTGACGTTTCGACTCAACCAAGCACCCAGGGCCAGCAGAGGGATGGCCAAATGTTTGCTGCACGTTCTCTACGTAGCAACTGACAGGCGCGCACTGAGCCAGCTTCTGCTACTACATGCATGATACCATAACATAATACGCGCGATCGGAGTATCACACACAGCTAGCAAAGATGAGCTCCGACCAAATGTTCGATCTCACAGGAGCTGGAGTGTATTTTTTTATTATAATATCTAGATCCGAGGCTCGCAGAGCGACTGTGTCTCTGTGTGTGTACGAGGTGATCGTGGAGAAACTTGCTGACGGTATTCTAGGCGTGAAACACGGTGTCGCTGCCTTCGTCATTCAATTCCTCGAATGCTAATATAATCATGCTGCTACTTGTTGCTGTAGACCACTTTCGTCTGGTCGATGGAATATTAGTAGTACGCGATAGCACTGAACGAAGAATTTGGTACAGTAGTCAAGAATTTCAGGCTCGATCGAGTTTTAAACGAAAATACAAAACATGAAATTTCTGGTATGGCCTTTTCCTCTGATTGCTGGTCACTCATTGGCCGGAGATCGTACATACAGTAACCGTCATCTGGGGACGATAGGGTCCATTCCTAGAATCCTAATGCATTCACATATCTACAACTCCGACAACCCAGGAACGAACACGGATATATCACCAGGATTGATACCTCGCCGCACAGTGTGGAAATTCCCAATGCCACCGACCGGCCGATCTCTAATTGGCTGGGGTTCGTATATTATAGAGCCAGCTCCACCCGGAGACGATAGGGTCCCATCCCCGGTCCAGGGGTCATTCCATACACATCTAAAAACTAGACAAACGGGGGAAGAAAACCGAGTTCTCTCCGGTCGACACCGCCCCCCACGGTGTGGAAACCCCGTTCATTGGCTAGAGTCGCTGATTGCTTCGAGCTCCACAGCGGCCCCCCGCCCTAGTAGGAGGATGGTAGAGGCTCACCAACCGATGGGGGGCAGTTCCGTCGCATACGGGGGAGATAAGGCCTCATCCCCGGTTCAGAAATCTTCCGAATCTCTTCAGCCCCAACAACGCGGGAACTATAACGATGATCTCCCGGGTCGAAGTACCTCCCCGCACGGCGTGTCAACCCCGACTCCATTGATTAGCTTATTTCTCGTGATTGGCTGGTAGGCTTTGACCCAATAAGCTCACAATTATTTCGACCGAGTCAGGTTCTCTCGCGTACTTCTCACATACGGCAAAATTTCCAATGCGAGCGCAGTTCAATGAGTTAGTTGCATGATAGGTGGCACAAAAATGCGAGTCTGAGCCTACATCAGGTTGGCGTGCCGAGCAAGCACGCTCAAAATGAGGATGAGAAACGCTCTTGAACAGCAACAACAGCACCAAACGCAATATAAACAGACGAATCAGAGTCACTTGTACTACATGCAGGATTCAGCCTCCCACCGGTTGTAAGCACAATCAATTGATTTCAAACAGAAATGGGATGTTCAAAGAGAAACGACATAACAATATGTGGAACTAAGACTGGCGCGACTCGAGCATAATAATCAACCGTGGAAAAAAGCCTGAAATTAGGCCAAAAACAGCAGTGCGTATTTGACTCACTGGCATAATGGTCGGATAATCATGAAATACTTGTTGTGCCCGAACAGTCGCCTCTTTGTCGCTTATGCAGCACTGAGAAAAATCGCTGAAAATTCCGATTTCATTCGCTTTTTGGGTCAGAAACCTAAGCTCGCTAATATTTTCGCGGGTTTTCTTGCATACTACTCGCGTAGTAGGGTAAAAAATTGCCATGCGACCGCAATTCGTACCTAAACGCTCGACCTCGGGATGAATCTATGCAGTTGGTGCCCAGAGCGCCACGATGAATTATTTTGAGACGTAAGAAGAGCGGTCAATCGCCATGCCCCGGCATACCAACAGCCATATATATTGCCCACAACAGATAAGAGCAATGAGCGCCTGCTTCGGGTTGACACAGGGTGGTCTTGAATCGGAATATAATACCCCTTTTCTTTCTTGTCTGTCTTTGCTATCATTTTCTTTTTTCCAATTGACTTGCGTCTGACATGCGCATGCGTAGTGATAGGTACCACGAGATATTTGTGCAGAAGATCCCTATTTTTTATGATACTGCTATATCGTCGATGGCCACAAGATATTGTCAAGATCCCTATTACTCTGATCGGTTAATTCCTGGCGAACACGAGATGGCATGTTCCAAGAAGATCCCTATATTTTATTATACTGCCATCAATTTATTGCTGGCGCACACGATGTATTGACCAGCAGCAACAACAACAGTGGTCAATCAGTAGCCAGCGCAATTCTTGCAACCACACAACAAAGCGTTCGAAACGCTACTACCTTGATAATCACACCTACCTTTGGAATTGCATCCACGTTTCGTTTGTGGGGATAAACATGCATGGAATTAGTGTGAGATATATTTATTATGCGGTCCTAAAAGATGGATGGTGGATCGTGGACCAACATATACGGAACGACTCTTTGGAGCGGCGATGACAAATAAATACTGACAAAACATTGTTTCTCGTACTGCGATTTTTTAAAGCGACTACGTTCGTTGTGTTTGTTTTCTACGGAGTATTTTTTTTATGGTCTGGGCTGTTTTGTTGTGCTCTCGTACCCGGTACGCTAGCATTTCACTTGCTCTATACCTCGATGAATTGCGATTGTTTATTTGGTTTACTCTGTCTCACAGTCTGTGACCACATAATAATAAGTTGTATCTCTCTTTTAACAAGATGAATAATCAGCACAGACACTGGGTGTAATGATGTTGGGTAGGAAACGGCCCCTCTCGAAAACAACGAGCGCTCGAACAAAGTTATTTAGCCGTGAAATCCTATATCGAAAAGCAACGACACAGCAGTCAGTCGTGCGATGTGCACAATAGGCCAAACGCTACGAGGTGTGACCATGAAAAAGTGTGGTGGGGACAAAATAAGAAGCCAATTTGGAAGTTATGCCAACTTGGAAATAAATGTTTTTCCATGTATATGTTTTTCTCGTTCAAGCTCTGCATATATATGCCAAGATCCAAGAATAACTCGGGCGTATACCGCCCAAAATACAAAAACTTGCGCACTTTTCGGTTGTCTCGCTCAGCCCACGTACCCGATCCTGGCCAGACGCGGAACGGGTACGGCAGGGCGAGGGGCGTTTGGGCCGCCCCCCGAAGACGGCGCTCGAACGAAGCTATTTGACGGAGAATTCTAGTTCCGGAAATCGCATACTGAGGCCGAGACGGAAAAAAATCCTGACCGAATCCCCCCCAAAAAGAAAGATCATATATATATTTGTGATTCCGGGTGTTGGTTGATGCTTTCTCTGATTTTCTTGGTCGCTTCTTCTTGAATGCCGTTTGTTTGCGATGTACCCGTCTGTGGTACGTACATGTAAGAGTTGCGTGCGGGTGCCTAGGCTGTAAAAGGGTCTCGCTCGGTCCCGCTCCGCGGGCGGCTGACGCCGCCCGCTACGCTCGCATGAGGAAGAAAACAACAATAGAAAGAAGAGGCCCACGATTTAGACAGCACCTATTTGCACTATCGGTGTGAAAAAGAGGACTGAACACCCTTGGTCTGATAGGTTGAGGCCTGCCTTTCGGCAGGTAAGGCAGACCGATTATTTTTGGAGAACACCTATGAAATAGATCGCCCTTGACAGCACCTAAAAACGTTATCAGTGAGAAAATAATGACTGAACACCCTTGCTCGGTCTGACTGGTTGAGGCCTGCCTTTCGGTAGGCCGACTTCACAACGCCTAAGATACAACACTACGACTACTCTGCTTTCCGCTTCCCCTCTCTTTCGTACGGGTGATGCGATCCATACATGAACACGACCTCCGGGTTATTTTCCTGGAGCGTGATGCTACGCGTTTAGCTCTTGGCATTTGCAAGTTGTAAGTTGCATCCAATCATGGACCTCTGTCCGCTTCACGTTTTGTTCAGTTTGAGCTAGCGTAGCGGGCGGATGCCACCCGCAGAGCGAAGCGCCTTGTAAATGTGTACAAGCTTAATCGCGGTTATCATGCCGTCTTAGGCGAGAGCGCTGCCTACGTACGTACGTACCTACCGTATCTTCACGCTCAGCGTGTTGCGCTCTTGCGTTGCGGTGCACCTTCCTGAAACCCGAAACGCTAGGCTTGCAACGTAGGGATGTCTCATAAATGTCCTCGTAGTCCTCGCTATTTCAAATATCGCTTGTAAACGTACAGTGGTCGTGGTTATCAGATTCCCCTACAATAAGACCTGGTGGCGCCAATCACTAGTCTCGTAACACTCCGTTCGGCCTTCATGTTTCAAGTTTCACGAGCGCAAGCAAGCGTTGCATAAGAGTGCTTTTAGCTAGTGAGCTTCGACGCCGCCGGCGTAGATATGCGAATCAGACGAGGCAGGACATCCCCAACGCAGTACGGGCGGTTGCTCAGCTGCCGCATATACGTACGCGTGTATGCATACTGAGCTGGATAAGGGAAGACACCTGTGATCACGCGTGTTGTTGTCCAGAAGGTCGCTGAGGGTAAAACCACTTTCACGGTGAACTGGAAAGTAAAAAGAGGTGATTTGAAAGCAATAGATAGTATTCCACGTAGTTTGTCCCCGAATCGAAATTGCAGTCTTAACGGGGTTAAGCTAGATGTTTGGCGTCCTCCCTTCTCAGTCTTCGTCTCAACTACACTTCTTCTCGACACTCGACCAGTCTCTTGAAGTAACCCGAATCCACCACACCTCGTTCAAAAACGGTTATACTAAACTCGGCACCAATACGCAGCAAAAGCGGTCCCCCCCGGACCGATGCTCCGTCTCGAAAGGGATCCGTGAGCTATGATTAAATAACTAAGGAAAGGAACAAACGAGCCCCCCCCCCCCCCCCTCCCCGCCCCTGCCCCCCCCCCTTCCCTCCCTCCACCCCCCTCTGCCCCCGACCACCCCCCCGCTCCCAACACGCCGTCGCCTGTTTCCAGACTGGCAAATAGTTGGCGGCTTTTGGGTAGGCTTCATGGCGTGGGGGGCAGGAATCACAGGGACCTGCGTTTCAACATTCGAGAACTCGGGCGGCTTGCCGACGGCTTTGTTTTTTATCCAGTCGGCGATGTCTCTCGTGGCGGCGACTCTGTCTTTAGTGCTTGTAGATGGCTTAGGTGAGGGAGAATGGTGAAACAACAATGCCTCGTCGTACAGTGCATTATAATGGTCTGTAATGGTATTCAATATTTTTGGTGCTGATAGATGACTTAGGTGAGGGACCGAGAGCATGAATTCGCGAAGAAACCTGGTGCTACGTGGGTAAGCTTATTTCGATGGAGTGAGTCGAGGGGGAAGGAAGCGAAACGAAACCTGCTGGTACGTGGGTAAGCATCTTTCGACGTGATGAACCGAGGGGGAAAGGAAAGGAAAGGAAAACTCCATAGTGACCCCGACCTGCGTTGAGGAGGGGGGAAAATCGAAAATAGTTGACAACTCCACATCTTATCGGCCATATGAACCTTCCCCCCGAGTTGCCGCGGTGTCCGGGCTGGAATGCAAAGAGCTGCACCACGCGCGCAGCAGCATGGCGGTGCTTGAACTGTTGCTCTCTCTGCCTAGACGCTTGATATGGTCGTGCTCATCGTTTCTTTGGTCGCCATACGTGTGCCCCTCGAACAGAGTTATTTGAGTCAGTAGTCGAACTATCTCTCTGCGCCACGCCTCCCTCTCTCCGTTGTGCTTTTTCTTTTGTCGCTGGTTTTTGGCAGCGTACCGCAAAGTGCGCGAGAGCGGCGGGAACTGCTTGGATGTTTCATCTTGTACAGACAACACGTGGTGAGACCAATGAATGTTCAAGAAGAAACAAATCACATTGTTCCTTCTCCGTGGAGCATGGACCGAACGTGGGTAGCCCCTGTAAGACATACCTGGTACAAACTACTGAGCACTTTTCACTGTAAACATACAAAATGCACGTTATAATACCGATGCTGAGGTGAAGAATCTAAGATTTACTCTACGCTTAGGAATGAGAAGTATCGTACTCTGCACTTTCAAAATCATACTGTCGAAGCGAGGTCAAGTGGTGCACAGTACTAGGCGTGACTCACTGTCGACTACAGCGGATGGTGTTGAGCTGAAGATACTATGAGGAGCTACTACTTGTGTGGATTAGTAACCGTACCAGGTATTGTCCAATTGGGATCAAGCCTACATTACAGTATTGAACGCCACAGCGGTGTTCGCGCTTGAAAGTAAGTGACGCTTTGCTCCGCTCCCCCGCATGCATGAAAACGCAAGTGCGTCGTACGACTGCGTATGCTGGGACCCCGACGGGTCCGCCGGGTGCAGAGAAGGGACTTCTCATCGAATGTGCTTGACCTACCACGGGGACTGTGACGAGTTAGGGGTGAGTGACTCTGAATACCATCACTTTTGTCGAACATACAACTGTATAGACCCGCCAATAAGAAAGGCCTCATCTGAGCAAGGCTTGAAACCTTACTGCCACATGAACTTTGAGCATATGTACTACTCCGGAGTAATATACTAATAAACTCGTACGGGCTAGTCGGTGTTACTCGCCCGGTTAGTTGGTATTAATACTATTATTACTACGAATTTATGTGTTACTTTGTCTATGGGTGTGAAGAGATCTCCTGATGTTATATCCGTCGTAGGAACACGCCTGTGTTCCCCCCTTTCAACTCGCGACATCCCCGAGATTCCAGGCCCACCACATCCCGAAGGGAAGCCCTTGCACTTCGAACAATGTCTTAGATACACCAAAATCACTAAGCAGTCAGAGCTGGCTGATAGCTCAGGGACCATGGTGCATACCAGGTATCTACCAAAGGCACAATTCGGGGCCTGTTTGGCTGGACCTCGGACTTACCCCAAGGATTGCGATCCCTTTAATAGCCGGCACTGCCTCGAACAGGCGGACTTATGGCGCTTGTTGTTGCCTGGAAGTGTGCGCCATGGCCTTCAGGTGTGCTTTTCGGTAATTTCCACCAAAAACAAGAAAAACAAGGCAAAGAAGGACGTTGGGGGCGTTGGCACCCCGAAGTGTGGTTTATTTAGATGTGCACCAAAAGCACTGAGTTACCAGTCAGCCTGCAGTTGAGAGGCGAGTGTGAGGAGCGAACGAGGGGGTGAGCAAACATTCCTCCTGTTCTCCTCGTCCTTCGTACGGCAGTTTACACCTCGTGTAGCAATTTTTTAAAGCAAAGCACACACCTCGCACGGTAATACCTGGTATAATAATATCTACCAGGTACCTCGTATGGCTACGTAATCGGTATTCTGAATGCACTTACTGACTTTTTGATGGACATTTAGCTAATAGATCTCTCGAGGTTGCTACGGCAGGCATTATGTAACGCCCCTCCTAGAGGGAATGACTACAGTATATCAAACGACGATTATCCTTGTCCTCATGGTCGCCGCGTTACTTTGCTTTAAAGCTTGTGTGCCCAAAATGTCGTGGTAACCTGTTGAACATTTTACTGACCAGCTTCGAAATATCTACTATTTTTAACACTCCTTCTAGCAGCTAATCTCTCCCTGATAGTCGTCCATGCTGGTCCTGATAATGCGTTGGACATCATCGGTGTTTTTGTTGTGCCTATTGTGTTTTTTGCGAGATGAGCTACCGCTTTCGACGAGGCCCACCTCAGCGCTGTTCTACGCTCCTCGCTGTCTCTCTCTCGAGTCAAGCATTCGTACGCTTCAAGCTGTGCATACATTCGTCCTCGTGTTTTTTAAAACACGGAAAGTTACAAGAACTTGAGCAAGAGTATCAAGTCTAGACTTGACAGAGACAGCGAGGAGCCAAAAAAACGCGGAGACACATGTCATGTCGTCGGGAGCAATATCTCATCTCGCAGAAAGACACCATGGGCATGATAACTACCGGTCGATGCCGTACGAGTACGCACTGTCAGGACCAGCATGGACGAATCTTAAAAGAGAGGCTACTAGTGCTAGTAGATGACAAAAAGAGTGTTAAATAATACTTCGAAGTACGTGATAGGATTTGTGGAAGCTAAGCAGTAAATGATTACACTGGTTGCCACGAAAAATTTCTGCATTGTTTGTACTTCGCCGCACGTTGTGGATATTACCGTACGACGATATAATACTACCGTACGACATGTACGTCGCTGTATGGGGTGTAAGCTGCTGTAAGAACGACGATACGATACGAGCAGAAAGAGTGTACACCCCCACGTTTGCTCCTCATCCTCACGTCCGCGTCTGACATCCCTGCAGTTCATCGCCCCGTAATTTTTTGTTGGCCCAACGAGCGCGTATTGATCCACTACTATAGTCCAACTCATCATCAGTGCTACGCGAGCTCGCCTCACGACGACTCTGCTGTAGCATCTGAAGACCGTCGCCGGTCAGCCTTCTGAATGTGCGCTTAGCACATGCTAGCAATGTAGTTTGCATGCTACCGTACACCTACAGTAGTACGAGTTAGTGCCCTCCATCGGAGGCTGTGACGAGATAGGGGTGGGTCACTACCAGCTTTTGACGCGCACACCTGTAGTAGCTGCGAAGGCGACCCCCCATATGTACGTAGGGGCGGGGGGGAAGAGTTTTGGGGGGGGGTCGGGGGGTGGGAGGGGAGGGGGTGGAAGCGGGGGCGGGACGGCGGGACGGGGGTCGGGGGGGGGGGTCTGATTCATCTAGAGAATTGAATGGGGATCTGACCTGTCCGACGGGTCTAATTTAATCAAGGAGGGAAATTGCCCGTGGTAAAACCAGTTACCTACCGGAAATTGCCTAAATCATTATGTATGGTTGTTGTGTTTGCCATAAGACAAGGTGCAGCATGATCTTCAACGCCGACCATTCACGAAGTTCTCCAGACAGAAGAAAAAAAAAAAACAAGGGAACCTAAAATAGTTACTTGTGTTACCCGCCCCGTGTCTCTTTCCGCCTGCCCCCCTCGCCCGTTCGCCGTTGCTTGGCAGGACTCGGAACCTCTGTTAGCGGCATCGACGTTCATACACTGGATCATCATCACCCTTGCATGCGTCGCCATCCTGTCGGCCTCCGCCACCTGCTGCTTCTGCAAGTACACGGTTCTCCTAAGAAGAGAGCAAGGCGTTACTCAGATTCATCGTCTTTGAGAATCGCGCGTAGCCCAGCCCAGCAGCACAACATGCCGGAGAGTTCCCAGCGCGTCTCTTGTTATCTCAACTCGTGTATATAGACTAGACATCGTATATATAAACATTAGCCGCGTGTGTACCATTTTGGACCAGCGTTTTTGGTATACCAGGTTTTGTTGATAGGGTTCCACACGAATTCCAAGTAGTTTGTTGACGAAGACGTGGGTGCGGTTAACTCCTCTAGAACTCCAGCCGCGTTTTCAGGGGACGTAACTACGTGGAATACGCGCGGTCTATTCTTTGCAGGCGTAGAACGGATAAGTTCTGCGTAGAAAAGAGGTTTGCCTATTTGTTTTTAATAGTTGTATACTTTCGTTATTTCCCCCTCGTCACGGCACGTCCCCCTGTGTACATACGTACGTAGGCCAGGGAAGAGATGAGCCTGTTGTACTTTTTCAGAAGTTAAAACTTTCCGGGTGTTTGTTTGTTAACCTTGAGTTAGCTAGCTCAGCTGACAATTTACCTGTACACGTTTTGTTGTGTTGTACGTACGCCTCATAAGAGGCAACTTTACCGCCCCCCCCCACGCGGTTAAGGTACACGACGAGATCCGCCGTTGTTTCTTTTGCTTCGTTTTGTTTTTAACTTTCCGGCGGATGGAAAAAAACGAAGCTTAAAGTCACCATGCTTCCACCTATGCGTTGTGTGTCAGTTTCATTCGGTTGCCGAAGCAACGGGGCTAAACTGGCAACGGTAGCGCAGGCTGCAGCAACCTCCGGCGGCGGTGGCAACTTTACTTCAAGTACACTGTACAGTCTAGAGTAGGTATGATGAGATGCCGCAGTTTTACGGGGTGGCCTGGGGGGATGACGTAGCAGTTGTGCCAAAGGTGCCACATTGGGGTCCGCCCCTCCCCCCGCCACCCCCAAGCATGTTACTCTTGGTTTCAAGCTTTTTAAGTATACGTTGTCGTAAGTACCTTACCGTATAGTCTACAAGTAAGTACCATGTCGTGAGGAAGTTCCTTATCGTCAAGGATATTATCGTAACTAAGCCATCACGTGTAGGTAAAGAGTAAGCACCAGATCGTAAAGAAGAATACTATCGTGAGTACCTTATCATATGTAAGTACCAGTACCTTACTACAAGTGCGGAGGTATAATGGACGAAGGGCTGCGGTGTGCCTTTGCGTTCATCAGAGGAGTCTCCCCCGTGTGTTTGGTGCGCCTCTTTTCCTCAAAATGCTGTGGAGTCTATTAATAGTAGTGTTCATCACTCAGCCAGTACCAGTAAATACCCGGAATGCAGTAATGCATTCATAAGAACAGTAGTGGCTGATTTGTTATATTATAGGACGGGGGTCGACGGTGGTTGTCGGTCCTCTCGTTTGATCGTGCCTGTGGGTTTATGCCATATCATTGGCGGAATAGAGGATGTTTTGATGTATTTACGGGGGGATGATCGGCTATGGTTGTAGGCGCGTTCGCTCGGTTGTGGCTATGGGCTCGTGTGACATGATGTAAGAGGCTGTCATTGCCCATACTGTCGTACCAAAGGGGATCGTGCGGTTGCATTGTTCTCGTGGCGAGTTCGAAACTTGCGTCTCCGGCTGTAAGGCAAGAACGCAAATAACGAAAACGAAAATGCATCGCCCATATGTTGTACGTAAAAAGCATCCTGTTGGCCCTGACGTTACGTACCCAGGGGGGTCATCGACCTGCCTATCTGTATTTTGTATGCTTCACGAGGACCGCATGTAGAACACGCGCGCTCCAACGTCACGAGTCTGTTGAACAGCGGAGAAACGACCTACCAGGTATCAGATACCGGTCGAATTCACGGGTGACTTACTTGTGCCTGGTAACAATTTATCAGACGAGGGCGGTTTACCGCACGCACCGTAGGCTATAGTACAAAATGTTTACTTCGTATTATATTGCTTCGTATATGATTAAGAACCAGGGATGCTAACCCAGGCTAGGTTTCATAATTGGGGCTGGAGTGTTCCACACTAACTTCAAGATTACCACCCCGGGGTATGTTCCCCAGGATTGTGCTGGGCCTCAGTCTCGGAAACTCGAAACGTGCCCGTCTGTCTGACTGTCTGATGTAGCAACTGGAATAAACACCGCGAGAGCTCTATGTTTCTAATCGTTTTGACATCTCCCAGTCGAAATCCAACCTTAACCATGACACTGACCACCACAATCCCGACCGTCGTATACGCACTTGCTAAGGGGCCCGGTTTTTGGGAGTCAAAGTACTTGGAATTGGTGATCAATACCACTGTTTTCGCACTAGTAAGAGGGCTTAGGTGCGCGGTTGTCGCAGCAGAAATGGGCGGCTTTGGCCGGTTTGATGCTATTTCGTCGCTGCAGTTATGTCCTACGTATCCAACTTATACCTGCGCTTGGCTTCCAAATGTATACCTGGGGTATCTTTTTTCGCCGCTACCCTACTTTCAAGTCCGAAAAATCCCAGAAAAATCCATGCGTGCATCCAGCCTTCGAAATGGTAACACCCTACCAGTACCTGACAAGTAAGTAAGGAAAAGCTCGGCAACACATCTCATTGACGCTGCATTGCAGTGCATAAGTGTCCTGTAAATGCGAATCTGCCGTTCTTAGTTTAGTACCAAGTATATAGGGGACGCGCGCTACGTACAGGGGGAATTTTTTGGCCGAAACGTTCAATCGCGCTCCTCAGCTGAGAATGCTTCGCTTTTGACCTATTATTAGTACAAATCGTTGTATTCCGCACTTCACTGGGGTTCTTTTCGGCAAGAAGTCCAAAATATACATGTCTGTCCGATCAAATTGTGCTCGACTACTTACTGGCGTAAGACTATCAAACGCTTCAAATCAAAACGTGATTCAAACCAGGCGCGGTTGAAAGGATGGGAAGGGGTTACTTCATGAGGTGTTGGCTGACGTCTGCAAGGCGTAAGGAGCGCGATGAGCACACGACGAAGCGTCGGTTAGTTGGGTCCTACTCTTCGGGGAGCGCATAAGGCCCAAGACGTCCGCTGTTTTAACCATCTTCCAAGGTCATCACCTTCGAAGGGAGTCGAAGGGGGTGCGAAACTACGTAGACGTTGCTCGGTCAATCACTGGAAGGCCTGCTTGGAACCAACACTCACATACGCCGGGCTGCGGGCATGTTGCAGCCCCGGGAAGGAGAGGAAGAATGGAGGGGCTGTTGGATGGAAGGCTCACGCTGCTGCCGGGCTGTGACCGGGATGCCCGTCACCAACATTCACATGCGCCGGGCTGGGGGGGGATGCGGCGACGGGGCACGGAGGAAGAGCGAAGGACCGGTCAACAACCGGATTGTCCGCTTGGCATCATCGTTCACATGCGTCGTGCTGGGGGGATGTTGCAGCGACGGATAGCCGAGTAAGAACGGAGGATCGGTTGGATGGAAGGCGCACGCTACTGTTACCGAACCTTGAGCGGGATGCCCGTTTTATACGGGCGATAATTATGCGTCAGGCAGAGGCGTTGTTGGAGCGACGTACTCCAGGTGGAAATACGGTGATGCGTGACGACTGTTTGGGCCAGTACCCCGCCGAGGGCTCACTGTGTAGGCAGAGGTCGAGCTGTCGGCAAGCTCTTTCTGCCGTATCAATAGTATCAACGGAGGTAAAGGAAGGAGTGTGCCCCCGGCGGGGCGATCCTTTCGTTGTGTGTGAAAAAAAAGTGCGAAGAAGCATTCACGCCTGGTATCTATCAATATCACGCCCAAGAAGAAAGGCCAGAGGCACGCTACCATGTCCAGAGTCCATCGATACGTCTTACCGACCACGTGTCCCGCTGTCGCGCATTGGTAAGCACATCGCCATCCAATGCGCTCGATGCCTTGCCAATCAAAGCGCTTGCCGGTTCGGTGTCTCGGATCGGGAATCTGAGATGGAATTTTGCGTGCTGAGCGTGTCCGTTGGGCGAACGCTCCAATAACTCTGTACTTGTTGGTTACCCACTGAGCTACCGAGTCACGTGACTGAGTAGTTTACTGGGTAGTGCTATATAACCAACAAAATAGACTATAACACATCTTGAGTTCGTTTATTGGATCTCGCCGCCTTCCTAAAAGGGATCTCCGGGGCTCTCCCCTCACCAAGTCAAGCACCCCACCAACTCGCATAAAGGCCAATCACCGGGTCCCACAGATTCATTCTTGTCGAACACCTCGAGCTTCAGACGAGTTGATACCGGGTATTTCTCCCAGACCTAACATCAAACCGCGTCGCGGTGTTTCCAGCGAAAGCTTGTTGCGAAATATTGGCAGTACAAGCATCCCGATCCCTCGAAAACGACAACCATACCAGCGCAACCCCCCCAGATTATTGGCTGGGACAAGACGGCCCTGGTCTTCACAGACCTGATCCCACCTAGACTCAAGTCCTACTGCAGAAACATCATCCATATAAATAAACTGCTGCTAATATGGAGATGGAGCCCGACTCGATCAATCGCAAGGCACATGCATCAGCGGGGCTTTGCTCAAACCCAAGACTTTTCGTGTGGGTGAGTGAATGGTTGTGCCACGACCTCGATGCTTTCTTGAAGCCGTAGAGACTGCGGTTCACACTGGTTACCTCACCAGACATTTCGCCGCACTCAGGGGGTAGTTGAATAAAAACACCCTCTTCCAGACTCGCCTGGATAAACGCTTAATCGGCATCAAAATGGCACAAATCCAAACCCAACTCCTACGCAATAGCATTCCCAACCAACGAAACAAGATGCCCCAGGCACAAAACAGCCAAGGCAAGAAAGCGTTGGGAACAGAGATAAAAGACCGGGGGGGGCAGCTCGCTGTAGTAACACAAGCATCAACCACCAATCAAAGCAGCAGCAGCAGAAGAAGAACAAACACACAGCAGCACGCAGCAACGCTTGGACGGAAGCTTCTGGTCGAAAGGGGGTTTCTGATGGGGACAACGTGTTGGAGGGTGGTGAAGGCGCGGGAAAAGCGAGGCGGAAGGTGGCGGATCCTCGCCAACTACTTGGTTGGCGGTATGTCGCCTCGACCCAAACGAGCTGTGGTTACAGTATCATTAGCGCGGGCGAATGCGTGGCCAACCCCCACCACGCGCCGTCACGCGGTCGTGGAGGGAGAAGCGGCGACAAAACCATCACATTGCCATCGAACGTACATGCGATTACGTACGATTTTTTTTCTTCTTGCAGATTTGTTCACCGTAGCATCAACTCAAGAAAGAAGCGTCGGCGGGCTCGGCGTTTCACTTGCACCCTATACGAGGGGCCTCCCTGAGCCAGAGAGGGCGGGGTGCTTGACAGCGGCCGACGTAAGCCATTTAACTGTAGAATTTTTAGCCTCTCACAATAAACAAAAAAAGTGTCACTACATACATCGCGTTCTAACAACAAGCTCCAGGGGAAATGCTCTTGGAATTCAGCGGTCGAAATTGAAAAACACAAAGGCTTCCGCCTAAACCGATCCCGCGCTTTGGGGAGGCACGTAAGTAGCAGTTTTCGCACAAAAAAATCGGATCACACGTGCGCTCTTCTCTTCCTCTGGCTCGAACTGCAAAATCAACTAAACGTACCGTATGGGCAAAGAGGCGTTTTCCTTCTGTGCACTTGTAATACGCCGTCATGCTAAAAGTGTTTAACCTCGACCACCGCTCTGGAAGTCGTAACACGCATCGCGCAGCCGACGGTCTGACTGAAAATTACGCTGCTTTGTATATATCGAGTCTTCAGCAAACGCAAGCAGCTGATTATATCCGCCAAAAAGCCAGCGCGCATCGCTCAAAATATCACATATGTCTGACGAAGGTCCGTCACCACACAACGAGCACCGGTCCCGGGTGTACGGCCGACGAGTTAAACCTAGTAGTTACGTCAAACGTCCGTCACGTTTTATTTTTCGAAACGACAACTTGTCGCCCGTCACCCCCCTAATTCGCAGGCATTAGACATAACTGCCAACACAGACAGCCGACACCGGGCAACGGTTTAGGACAGACAAAAAGCCTCTCCATAAAGCCCAAACCACACTCGCTGAAACCGCCTAAAGCACCGTTTACGCCACAACGCCACAACCTAGAAAGCCTCCAGATGATAATCGAACTTCCCGATTGTCATCGGCAGACCTCCGACAACGTATTGTCAAAGACACACTATACCCATTAAACATGTCAAACGTAATGTATGAGGGCATACCCCCCCCCCCCTACGCCCTCGCCCCCCCCCCCGTGCACGCGCTCATCCATAACCTTTGACGCGGAAAAATCTCGGTCGTCGCCAAAACGTGCCGCCAAAAACCCTCGACCCTGTGCTCGCCGATGCCGTTCGCCGAGAAAAGGTGCTAGTATTTAAGAGAGGGGTCTTTCGGGGTGCGTCAAGACCTCTTGGCCGTATTATACTGATTTTAGTGTAAGGAGGCAGTCACTAACAGCCGCCTTCTGTATTTTGGGCGCGTCAAGCCCGTTTATGGCCTTCCTACACTGGTTTTAGTGAAGGGGGCGGTCAGTCAAGCGGTCGAACCGCGGTCTCCCACGAGTAGCATCTTTGTCGCCGAGTGTCAATATGCCGGATTTAGTGTAGGAGGGCGGTCAATCAAGGGGCCAAACCGCGATGTCCTAGCATATTTGCCGCCGAGTGCAGGGTTGCACCGACACAACGGCAAGCTGGGCCGGTGTTACCGCGTGCCGTGCGTCCGTGTGGCTACGTATTTTGCCGATGTGTTTCTCGCCAATATATTTTTTTCCGTTTCACTTTTTGCCGTTACATCCCTAGCCTGTACACCTTTGGTCGTTACTCCATTCGCCGGTACAATCTCTTTACCGTTATGTTCGCCTTTCAGTATTTGCCATTGTAATACACGCGTGCCTTGACGTTACACCACGGTGGGGTCTCCCTGTATTGCCGGTTGAATAGTGCGTATTGCCTATATAGTGCCGGTGAAATCGCTTGGTTTCAGTTGGAACCCCGTATACTAGTACCAGTATCGGTACTATCTTCAATAGTGCCGGTGTCCAGTATACTGCCGGTATCGTTGGCTAGTATATACCGGCACTACAAGGAGACAACCACTGTATTATGCGTTACACTCCCCACGCAAGGCCAAGGCCGACCCCGACGCCGGCGCCGACCACGGTGTTGACGAAGTTCACCACCTGTGGGCCACGGAGATCAGCGTACGGTAGAAGAACGGGTGGAGAGAGTACACAGAAGTAGGGCGCGCACGTAGAGCGGTTATCAGTAGGTTGGCCGGGTGTGGCCCGTACGTATACCATCACCACCACCACCAACAGCAACAACAACAACAACAACAACAACAAGAGCAGCAGTTTTGACGCGTGCTACGATACGGGTGGGACGTTTTTGGCAGAAGGTATCTACCTCATGACGGGCTCTCAGCTGAGTAGCTACTGATCATCTCATCATGGTTGCCTCAGCTGAGTAGCTACTGATTATCTCATCATGGTTGAGATCCCATTGTTTTGACATATTTTTCGATAGTACTCGTTGTTAACCTCGGCCATGGGATTGATTCATCGCGTTGAAATTCCATTTCATCACAAACTCGGTTATTGGACGAGGCATCATCTATAGAGCTGCCTCAGAACAACTTGATGCATCCCTACGGTAGCATGCGTCCAATCTAGAAGTAGAGCATTTGCCGTCATGAAGTCCGTTACCCCCTCCCCTGGCTCGAAGCAGCCCTCTGCCCCCCCTCTGGCTTGAAGCAGCTTCCCCCTACCCTTCCTCTCCCCCCCTCCCAGGTTGCTCGAAACGAAAGCGCCGACAACTTTGGAGCAAAGGGAGGCCACCGGCCACCACGGCTCGACCCGAGGCAAAACTCTAACCGTGGGTCAATCGGTCACTGCATCATCGCTCACCTCGTTCGTAAGCCAGGGGAACTTCCCCTGGGTCGTCGCTCCCAGGAAGCTCTCGAAATTTGTTGCCACAAACGCCGCGATCAGACACGCCGGCAACGCCTGTGACGCCAAGCAAGAGGGCAATCGGCAAAATCAGGTTATTGACATGTTGATATCTGGTATTCAGTAATTGGCCAATCGATCGTCGGTCATCGGTCATAATATACGAAATCGGTAGTCGGCAATGCATATTCGGTAATCGGGAATGTCATCAATGGGTTATCGATGTTCGGGAATGAATTCTCCGCACTTGATACCTGGAAATAGCTGATCGCTATTCGGAAATAGGTAATCGATAGTCAGAAATCTGGCCAGGGGCTCCGTGTGCGGGCAAACACGCACTCCCGTTGGATTCTAGGACTACCACTGCACGGGAGCCTCCCGACCTGGCTGGCCGCGGCGAACGCGATTCCCTGCACCTTGGATAACACAAACAGAACGCCATGCAACACGCTTTACCGGCCTCTCGATTCTTCCCCCCTGCCCCTTCCTCCTTCCTCCTGTTCCTCCCCCTCTCCCTCTCCATCCCTCCCTCTCTTTTTTCCTCCCTCCTTCTTTCCCTCTTTCCTTGATTTTCTCGCTTGGTCTCTACTTCGTTGTGTGCTTTCACGTAGTACCTACAATGTCACGGTGCTGGTGAAAACAAGCCACGCAAAGCAGTGCCTTACAGTACCCTACAGGGCCGAACAGTACCCTTACAGTACCCTTTCAGTACCCTACAGTGCCGTACAGTCCCTAAGAGTGCCTTAGAATGCCCTAGAGTGCCTTAGAGTACCTTAGAGTGCCCTAGAGTGCAGAGTGCCTTTGAGTGCAGAGTGCCTTCGAATGCCTTAGAGTGCCTTAGAGTGCCGTAGAGTGCCTTAGAGTGCCTTAGAGTGCCTTAGAGTGCCTTAGAGTGCCTTACGGTACCTTGGAGTACCTTACGGCACCTTACGGTACCTTACGGTACCTTTACGGTACCTTATGGTACCTTACGGTACCTTAGAGTACCTTAGAGTACCTTAGAGTACCTTAGAGTACCTTAGAGTACCTTAGAGTACCTTAAGAGTACCTTAGAGTACCTTAGAGTACCTTAGAGTACCGTAGAGTACCTTACAGTACCTGTTTCGTGACAACTCCGGAGCCTCCCGCGAATCCGGCGATTATGATAGACCCCACCACACCCGCCAGTGTGCCTTCAAGGCTAACAGCCCCCTCCGTTCCAGGCGGGACGGGTTTGAGCGTCGTAATCAGGAACGTGCGCTTACCGTACGCCTGGGGGAGCAAACAATACGAGAGCAGAGGAGGGTACCTTCGCTTGGAGGAAAAATTGTGTTGGTGCTTGTGCCGAAGCGGGGGGGGGGGGGAGAGAGAGAAGGGGGGAGGGAGGGAGGGAGGGGGAGAGGGGCGTTTCACATCGTTTAGGCCTGTTTGTTTACACCGCCTGCTTGACTTCACCTTGCCGATTTCGCTGGCGAAAGTGTCGGACAGTTTCGTCGCCAGGGACGCGACGTAGCCGATCCTCAGAGCCCCCGCCCATTGTGGCCAAACGCGAGAAGCCATGGCGCATATCGCTCCTGCGAACGACGATGCCAAGACAACACAAAATACAGGCGTCCAAAAATAGCGACCATTGAACGATCAAAACAAAGTCACAAGTTGTTCTCACATTTACCCATTACCCAAGTCCCCTTTAGAACTGTACACTTCTTGTTGGGGACAACGTACTTGGAATTACTACGGTATACATTTAGCAGCAATAACAGTTCGTGGTCACAAGACAGTCTGAAAAAATGTTAAGAGTGGAAGAATATGGTGGGCCGTGGAGACGCTTGCACCAGAGAGGGTCAGGGTACGGAAGGGAGAAAGGGGGGAGGTACTCTTTCTTCGATGGTGCCTGCTCTAAGTGACCGCATTACCCCTACAAAAACAAAACAAAACGGTACCCGATCAAAAGTACACTACAGTAAGCAGCATCAACAAAACCTTGGGCGCTATGAGTACTCTGGACGTACACATAGGGACCGTTGAGTTGATAAAATGAATGTCAAACGGTCCATATATTTGCGTCCAGAGTGGTACATGGCAATGCTACTGCTGTACATAGCGAGTCAAGTCCGGCCCTTGATTCTTCCCACCTGTTGCCGCAGACCCCCACACGTTTTCCGGCCCCCTGGCCCCTCCTCGTCCCTCGGCGATACCCAGGGACTTGTCAGCAGGTGGTGTTTGGGGGGGAGGGGGCGGGGAGCGAGGAAGCGTTGAAACACATATATTGGTCGGTTGTTGTTCGTAAAACAAAACGGTTATACCTAGTTCTCGATTGTTGAGGTAGTCTTCTCAATTGCCTGTCGCCGAACCCACACATTCGCGCAATTTTCGGCATAAACACCCCCTCCTCTTCTTGCGCCGAAAAATGGAAGTCCTGTATCTGCTGCACGTCTTTCCTAGCCATCACTATCTTGGTCACTGCGGATCACGCGTCCCCTAACTCCCCCCCCCCCCACGCTTCCAGCGCCAAAACCTGGAACACCCATATCTATTTCACCTCTTTCTTAGCCATCTTTATCTTCGTCACAGCAGATCCCGCGACGAGATACAGCACGCAGGTTCCCCACCCCCAGCCGCCCAAAGACGCCCACAGCACCAGCGCCAGTACATACGCATGTGCGGCCCCGGAGGGTGTGAGGATAGAACCGCGCTTGCCGGTGGCCTCCAGCAGCCCGAACCCGACAGTGTTCACGACTAACGCTGTCTGCATCTAGGGCCAGTAGCGGGGAGAAAGCGGAGAGAGGGGAGTGGGGTGGAGGGAGCGGAGGGAAGGGGAGGAGACGGCAGGGCGAAGAGAGGGGGGCGGAGGGGGTGAATCCGGCACCAAGCGGTTGATATTTCTCGTCTGTTTTGAGTCGTTCGGGATTGTGCATATGTCGAGAAGGGGGGGCGGGGGGGCGGCGCCTCGGAAGAGAGAACAAAACAGCTAGCGTCGGTTTGAGCACGTTTGTGAATAATAGTACTCGTTTCGCTTGCGTTCCGCACTTCGTTTCCTGTGCCCCACAAAGCATGACGGCTTACGTACGATTGCTCGGAGAAGCGAAACCCCATCTTCGCGCTTGGCTGCGAAAATCCTCGAAAAACTACTGCTACTGCTGCTGTAGACTGTGCTACATGACCCCAACGTTAAGCGTAAGTCTAGCCCAGAGGAGTCACCGGTTACCGACCCATATCCGTCAACAGGGACGCAATTGTCGAGAAAATGCCATACAAATATATATATATATTATTGATAGGAGAGGGATTTCAGGTGCTTGTTTGGACCAATGGGGGAGCAACGTTAGGTTTCCGTGGTTTGTGCGAATGCATACCAAGTACACAGGCCTATAGTCTCCACGAGTATCGAAAATATTTCCCACCGCGTCCTTGTAACCTGTGAAATGCTTCGCTAGGGATATTTCGAATCAATCACCGTCACCGATATCTGCTTTCATTCGACCACAAAATCGACGGGAACTTCGGCGGTGGCACGCGGGAGCTTATTATGCCGTTGCGCTTGTAGTTCTGGATTTTTACTGTGCCAACCTGTGACGTAACTAGCGTTTTTTTCTTCATTTGAGCGATATTTTTCTTGTTTTGTTTTACGAACGGGCCAGACAGAGCTAGAGCTTAATTCCAATTATAGTTGTAGACGCGGGTATCAAAGCTTAACTCTATTATTCAAGATAAGAAATGGGCATCACATGACCTACATAAAAAGGAATCGCCTGGGGTAGCGCCAGCCTCGAACTAAATTCCCACCCTGTCTGTTCCCCTTGACAATGTGCTGATCGTTGTGTTCTGGTGCTCTCGTGTGCTCGATGGATTGCCGAGACTCATCTCTTCAGTGCACCGTATGATCTTGTTTGGATGCGAGATCATGTCTTGGTCAAAAAACAAAACCGTCGTCGAATGGTTGGGTGCATGGAGGTCCTCCTTTCCAAGAATATTCCAAAAGAGAAGATCTGAACATTGCTTCAGTGGATATTCGTATAATAAACTCTTCGACCTGGGTTCTGAGTGCAACTACTGGAAGGTTGGGACAATTGCATTGCATTGATCGTTCCACCCAACTACATCCAGTACAGCCAGTGTCCGTGCTGATCTCTCCGCTTGCAGAGGCAAACTCTATGGACGCAATTTACAGGACTGAGATGCGTACCCATCGCAAATGCAGCAACCTGATTTACCTATGCAATGTCAAACGCAATGAAAGCGAAGGCGGAACGGAAACAACCTGGCACAACCTAAAGAGGGCTCTTAAATAGGGTTCCGCTCTGTAACTGGATCGTGAATACGTTTTTTACATTAAACTGCTCTTTCCGTCAATCCTTCAGTACATACCTGGCATAATGTAGTACTCTGAATTCGGATTAGATGGTTGACTGAAAGATTATTGACATTCTTATGATACGATACAGTATCATATCGTATCATACACTCTGGCGAAAGCGGTTTGTTTATTCATTATTTCGGCATTTCCGTGATGGATTACTTTATAATAATACATTAATAGTAGCTAAGTAGATATGTTGATCAGTCAAGGCAGGTTTCAAATAACCACGACCTCGGTGATTAGAATGAGATTAGAAAAGAAACAATCATTACAAGGGCTCCGCTCCGCGGGCGGTTAACGCCGCCCGCTACGCTCGCGCAAGGAAGATTTCAACTCAACATGAAGGGGGCAGAAAGAAGAGGCCCATGATTTGGTGAAGCTACCGATTTGATAATGTCAAGAGCTACTTGTGCAGAGCTGATTGCCCTGTCTGTGCTTGTTGGCGATGTCACGTTCTGATAGGCAATGCGGGTGTAATTTGCTAAGAAAAAAAAGCGAAGAGGACCGAGAGGGAGAGCAAAACCAATGAAGAAAGCAAAACGACGAGTACACACACGTACATACCGGTACCTGGTACGTCGTACTTCGCCAAATCGTCCAAAGAGTGTTTTCGAAAACCGGCGAGCTATTGATCTACCAAGATTAATGGCGGACCCGCAACTCCGGATGAATTTGCAAAACGCGATAGCAGCCACGCTTGCCTCTCCAACACCCGGTACTAATGCTGTACTAATGCTGGAAGCGTTGATGACATGGCCTCATTACTGACCGAGATGCCACTGGCAAATGCGCGCCTCCTATTCGGCGCAAACAAGTACCGAGGGGCTGATGTGCGACCGAGGCGACGAAAGCAGAGTTGCACGCACGATGGCAGGATAGGGAAGACGGGAGGAAACGGGTTCGTTCTGCTCCAAACGATCGTGGTCTACGGCAAGCCTTGAAGGCGACCACCAAAGAGCTAAAACGTACGCAGGCGGAAGCTGTTCACAGGTTCTTCGAAGATTACGTTAGCCAATTGGAAGGGCGTATCCGAGAAGGTGACCAATTTGGATTCTACAAACACCTCAAAGGGATGGATGTGGAAGGGAAGAGGACGTTTAACTCGCAGTACATCAAAGACGAGGAAGGTCGAT
This sequence comes from Undaria pinnatifida, assembly GCA_012845835.1. Taxonomy (NCBI): domain Eukaryota; class Phaeophyceae; order Laminariales; family Alariaceae; genus Undaria; species Undaria pinnatifida. Next base: position 19,082,085 of record JABAKD010000009.1, read on the forward strand.
TGCTGCGGGATAATGCCCTCATCCGCGAGCGGTGGGTGAGGTGGTTTCACAAACTGCTTAACACCAAGTCGCTGACCCTTGATTCGAGCATTGTGGACGAGCTTTAGCAGTGGCCCCCGTGCAGACCACTGGACGATGTCCCTTCTAGGTACGAAGTAGAGAAGGCGATCCGTGCGTTGGCGAACCGAAAGGCGGTAGGGCCCGATGGTCTCCCGGGCGAGCTCTTGCAGGTTTTGGCCGACGAAGGAGAAAACACCCTCGGAAAGTTTCACGATATCATCGTCCCTGTGTGGAGGGGAGGTGGCGTACCGCAACAATGGAAATATGCAACGATTAAGGTGCTTCACAAGAAGAAAGATCGGACTGAGTGTGGCAATTATCGTGGCATCTCCCTCGTGGCTCACGCCGGCAAAGTACTCCTCAAAGTCATCGCGGGTCGCCTGAGTGACTATTGCGAACGCGAGAACATTCTGCCGGAGGAACAGTGTGGGTTCAGACCCCAACGCTCGACGGTTGACATGATGTTCGTAGTACGACGACTGCAGGAACTGGCGCGGAAGAAGGACACCGCCTTGTACTTGTGCTTTATCGACCTCACCAAAGCATACGACTCCGTCGACCGAACCCTTCTGTGGGATGTCCTTGCGTTTTGGCGTGCCACCGAGAATGCTCGCCGTCATCCGCCAATTCCACGACGGCATGCAAGCATGCGTGCGGCTGGATGATGGAGAGTGCTCGGATAAGTTCGACGTGGGGCAAGGTCTCAGGCAAGGATGCGTGCTCGCGCCACTGCTGTTCAACATGTTTTTCACGGCGGTACTGCGTGTGGCCGAGAAACGCTTCCTCGCTGATGCAGCCATCACGGACAACATGGTGCAGCTCCAACGAAAGGTGGAAGGCGAGAAGAAGGGCACTTCACGCACAGGCAAAGTCGACGGGCGGAGGGGGAAGGGGGGGGATGAGGTGCAGAGGTTGTGGGGTATGCTGTACGCGGACGATGCGGGCATCGTATCGCGATCATCAGAAGGGCTGGAAAGGATGATGACGGTGATCGTTGCGTGCTCGTCGTTCGGGCTTACGGTATCCGAGGCAAAAACGGAGATAATGTGCAAGGAAACCAAACGCGGGGGGGAGGTGTCCTTCACAATCAATGCAGCCGGCCAGGTATACAAACAAACAATCGAGTTTGTGTACTTGGGCGGGGCTATCGCCGCAGACAGAGACCTTAGTATTGAAATAACGCGGCGTCTTCAGAGGGCCTGGGCGTGCTTTCAGCGGTACAAGATGGAAATCTATGATCGCCCGGGTGTGCGCTTACGGTTGAAGGTGCGGTTGCTGAAAGCTGAGGTGGTCGGGACACTTCTTTACGGTTGCATGACGTGGAGCCCGAAGAAGCCTGACTATGACAGGCTACGACAGGTTCACCACTCCATGCTCCTCTGATGCCTTGGATGGCGGAAACGGAAGCGCGACGACCACACCCTGTCGTACGCTGACGCGCTTGCCGAGACAGCTTCCGAGAGCACAATGGCGATAGTGCGCAAACGGAGGATATGTTTGCGGGATTCGTAGCACGTATGGGGGAGGAGCGTCTTCCACAGAGGGTGATGTTTGGGGAGATTGTTGGGGGTAAGGGCTACTCAGGGGGGCAAGAGAAAGACTGGATGGCTCATCTGAAGGAGGGTATGTCGGTCTTCGGAATGAAATTCGAAGGGTGGCGAAAGGCTGCTCAGAAGGCCGACAGATGGTTTCGACGAGTAGAGGAGGGAGCCGAGTTGTTTATCCAGAATTGGCATGAAACGGAGAGGCGCAAAGCCGCAGAGCGACGCGCAAAGGCTGCGGCAGCGCCGTCCACCGTCGGCATCTCTAAGCAGCCGGGGGGAGGGGGAATGGGGGGGGGGGGAGGGGGGACGGGGGGAAGGGTGGGGGGAGGGAAGGGGGGATGTCATGCCAAGAGACTGAAGTCTGGGTTTGGCCATCATCGTCTTGAAAGTTGTGGGCCTTCCAATGGCCGTGACAAGATGATAGCGTAAGGCTGCCCTAACTTCTTCGCCATGTTGCCTTCTCTCCCCAGTGCCATTTGATGATGCACTTGATACCCTCTATGAGCCCAATGCCGTCTTTAGTCAGTTCCTAGGGTCTGCTAGTACGACATTTTTTTCTCTTTTCCTTTCCTTGCTTCCTCTTCTTGTCTTGCTTTTCTTGCTTTTCTTGTCTTTTCTTTTCTTTCTTTTTCTTTTTCGTTTTCTTTTTCGATTTCTTCTCTTTTCTTTCCTTTCCTTTATCTTCTTATTTGTTCTTTGCTTCCTTTTTCCAATTGACTTGCGCCTGTCGCGCGTATGCGTAGTGATAGATACTACGTGTAATATATACGTGGTAGTCTTTCTTGGGTGGCAAGCGGTATAGTCGGTTCTTCCAGGCACGAGTAATGAGACGTATGCACCAGGTATAGACCTGGCACATCGTAGACTGACTCCCGATTTCACTTTTATATGTTTCTGGTGGAGGCATGAATTGTGTCAGCTGTGATATATGCGTGTACCACCTTGGGTTGTTTGTGTTTTTCCCTAGGGTATTCCTCAGCTCCAGAGTGACTGGAGCCTGTCCTGTGACCACGGACTTGATTATGCGAGTTAATGTGAGAACAACAACAACAACTTCGCATGATACCGGGTGGTACTGTGTGTTCTAAAGAAAGCATAAGGTTCCGCTCCGCGGGCGGCTGACGCCGCCCGCTACGCTCGCGCAGGGAAGAATGCAACTAAAACATGTAAAGGGGACATGAAGAAGAGGCCCATGATTTGGTGCAAATAGCGAATTGAATATGCCAAGAGCTGCTTGTGCAGAGCTAATTGCCCTGCGCTATGCCGTGTGCTTGTTGGCGATGTCACATTCTGATCGGCAGTACGTGTGTAGTTTTCTGGGGGGGGGGGGCATGGGGACGAGGGAGGATAGTCAACTGAAGAAAGCAAAAAGACGAGTACACAACACGCACATACCGGTACCTGGTACCTGCATCATACCTGGTACTACTGCTGTATGTTCGAAATAAATATAAGTATCCCCCGGAGATGCAAGGGACACCGACCGAGCACTATCAGCAGAAAGATAAAAAAATAAGTAGTTCTACGTGTTTATTGCCAGCATTAGTCTAATGTCATACTTGCATGTGTTGATTATTTTCCACTTGAAAATATATACTTGGTCGATCGGTCAGTATACTGGTTTGAGCAGTATATATTTGACTTGAGAAGAGTCAACAGCCACGAATATGCACTGGACTACATCAGTATACTGGGCACGATTGTCCTGGATTCGGGGACTTTAGGCTTTGAGCATGATGTCAACTTTCTGCAACTGTTTCCGGGATTGCTCGCCGAGCTCAGCGAGCAGGACAGCGAAACTTTCCAGATGGGAGGGTATGACATGTGCGGAGGCACCGCTGCGAGCGCGTGGCCGTCGGGGTCCTGAGGCAGAAGTTATCAGCCGCGGTCAAGCCACTGGGGACAAATTACTGCAGCCAAGAAAAGATAGCCGTCTGAGGAATAGCCAAAACAGCAACCCTGGAAGTGATTTAGAACAGGTAGATACCGGTAGATAGGTAAGAGAGATTTATGCGATCTGTACACGATTCCGCAGTGCTGCTGTAGTTACTAGTAGTGTAGACTACTTGTGCAGGGTACAGGGTGTGGTCGTATTATCATGCGTGTGCCGGGATTTGTAACCACACGCGGCCGTGATCTGGTACCACATGTGTGGCCTGCCCACCTTTTTACGTGATGAACTGTATGGCATGCATGCTGCTATAAATATATATATATTAGTTCGCTTATCACATATGCACATCCTTACGTCTGCGGATATCTCCCGCCTCTGACCGCCTTTCCGCGCGGTTTCTTCGCTGAGGCGTGCCCCCGCCTCGCCTGCAACCACCGGCTCAGCTGATCCGCCCGCTCGGCGCCGTAGCGCGCGCGCGAGGTCTCGACGTCGAGATCTACGACGAGATCTCCGAAAAATCGTGCCCTGTGAGACGTTTGGTGCGTAGTCTGCACACAGGGCTAATGTCTTCGCGTTATCTCTTCGGTACGTGTTCTCTGACCTCCGACACACGGGGGGGGGTCGATTACCTGGCCGGCGTCGCCATTGTAAAGGCCACTAAGCGAGGTTTGTGCTAGGATCTGGGGAAGAAAAGTTCGTAATCCCCGAGAACACATGCCACCCGGGCGTAGTGGAGAACTGCGAACTCTCAAAATTTTTGAACCCCCGGTGGTCTACAGCAGCACGTATACATGTACATGATGTACAGCAGTAGCTGAAGCTATGATGAGCCTGCAGCATCACGAAGCTACAAATGGTATATGCACAGCAGCATCACGAAGCTACAAATGGTATATGCAGCTGTGGCCGCGCCTTTCTGCGTAGCAACGCTTCCTGGAGAAGGTGACATCCCGTGGTGTAGTTTGGTACTCCTGTGACCAAAACGTACAGGGGGATCCTGACTCCTGCCCCTTCACCGCGAACAAGTTTCGGCCCGAGTGCGACTCGACCAAGAAGCAGTCCAAGCTTATCTGTGTGGTCTGCATCCTCCCGGTCAACGGCGCCATCTCCATCGGAAAGAAGCTTGACGGGGAGGTCGACGACGACGGCAAGCCAAGTAAGTATGGTATTTTTGCCCTTTCGTTTCTTTCCTCGGTATTTTTGCTATCGTATAATAGCACAGTCGATACAACAGCAGTACAGCAGTACAGCGCTTTTGCCCGGGGTTTTATTGCGCTGCTGTTGGATTGCCTGCCGGGTGTGATCATTTGATGCCTTGCATCCTTCCACCGTCCAGCCGTGTCTGCATGCCGACGTGTGCCCCATTCTTTCAGCGCCCTCTGAGGGTATGTTGCCAAACCGCACGACTGCTACTCTGTTGAGCGCCTACTTTTGATTGGTGTTTACTGCCTTCTTTTCCCCTACTGGTGTTTACTGGCTTTTTCCCCCAACTTTTCATTCCTACGATCGTATTTGTTTTTCGTCTCACTTCTGCAGCCTTGCGCCCTACTGCTGTAGTGTAAGTCGCCCCGTGCGTGACTCGTCTGATCCTCGCATCATTTCCTCGTCCTGCGTTGTCCGCCTGCCAGCGTGTGTGCCCTCCTTTGAGCGTATTATTTTGTGTGCTGTATGTACCGACGGTATGGCGAACGTTTATTCCTTTGCGAAAACGCCCTGCTGCGATTTCACTGGCTTTGTTCCGCTTTTACCTGCTTTTTTTTTTACGTTTACTCGTAGGGCGTCCGTCTCTTTTCTGCTCTGTAATCGCATCCTTTCGTCGTCCTTCCGGGTTAGCCTGCGTATATGTTTCTTCGGCACCATCACAGCCCTCTTTCGTGTCGTATCAAAGGCACGTTGAAATTAAAACACTTGCCAACCCGCCTGAATACTACTGCTGTTGCTGTTTTTTTTTTTTTTTCAGGGGACTCATACTTGCCTTTTTTCCCGCGTCCGTCTCGTTTTTGCTTTTTTCTCGTGTCTGTCTCGTTTTTTGCTTTCCGTCCGTATACTTGATCCAAAGAGTACGAGAACTTGCATGTACACTTCGAGGACTGCGCTGGCCGGAGGGTCACGAACGCTTCCGGGGAGGAAGTTTTCACCAGCGGGACCTCGGCCACAGAAGACCTCATCGGAGTGAGCGACAATTGCCTGTGTCCAACTGCATCTTTCACACGAGTATATTTATAAACGCCTGTGTTCTACATGATGTAACACATATTGCTCACAGCTGTTTTTTTTTTTAATTTTTCTAATATTATAAAAAATGAAAATACACTCCAGCTGTGAGATCGAAGATTTCGTCGAAACTCATCTTTGCAAGCTGTGTGTGATACTCCGATCGCGCGCATTACGAGTTGTGTGTCCTCAGTATATAGGTCGGCGACTCCCCTTACAACTACAGTGTAGCTATCAGGGTCAACAGGATGATTTTAGTCAGTCTGTGCGCGGAAACTATAAAACCCGTTTCTGAGGGGGACAAAATCTGACAGCTGTGAAGGGAAATGTATCCTTTTATCAAGTGAATTTTTCTAATATTCTATGCATCTTTCATACGAGTATATTTATCGGTTGAGTCAACACATATTAGATGCATCTTTCATACGAGTATATATTACTGTTTATAATTTTCCCCTCCCTACGCATGATTTCACACAGGAACTCTGCATATGCTACGACCCAACGCACACGTTCGACCACCTCCGCGACGGGTGCACTGGCCAGATCGAGGACGGCCAGCTCGTGGTCAAGGGGTGGGCCAACGCCGACATTCCGGAGCCGTTGCACCTGCGTTGCGCTTAGCGTCTCTGGGCGAAGAAGGTACGCAGTCATCGTAGATTTCCATCATGCCGCCTTCCGTCTGTTGTGTAGGTCTGGCTCTTTTCTTTATAACATATGATCACACTCCTTATTTTTCCTGTGTTGCGCTCTTCCCCATGTTCGTCTTGACAGCGCCAAGAGCTCGTGAACGAGAAGAAGTTCCTGCGCAAGACGGGAGCCTCCGCGGAAAGTGAGGCGAAGAACCCCTCTGCCTTGGTCCCCTCCGACTTCGCCGACTTTTGAAGATCCAAAAGGTTAGTCGTTTACCATCTCATATTTGGCTTTCATTAGCCCTGATACTGGCTTATATTAGCCCTGATACTGGCTTTTCATAGCCCTGATTATTGTCATTCCAACACCGAGTTTTGGTGACCCACTTTACGTTGCATCCCGCTTTTGATGCCAACCCACCTACCTGACCACTTACCTACTGATAACTTTGAAGTTCAAACTCAGTCACGCCATGAAGTTACGCCTGCTGTAACACGATCTAGAAGCGCGTGTGCTGTTACACAAGATGATCCCCATAGACCTGCTTCCAACTCTACTGAGACCTCTGAAAGCCAATCTCAGCCACGCCACGCAGTTACGCCTGCTGTCACACGATCCAGATGTGCATGTCCTGTCAGACGAGCTTCTACAAGCGCATGTGCTGTTACACGAGATAAACCCCATAGACCACCTTCCAACTCAACTGAACCCTCTGATAGCCAATCTCAGCAACGCCATGAAGTTACGCCTGCTGTCACACGATCCAGAAGTGCTTGTGCTGTAAGGCGAACTTCCAACACACATGATACCTCTGAACGCCACAGAAAAACTAACGTTGCAGCTAGACGAGCTTCCAAAGCTCGCCGCCGCCGCGCTGCACGTACGGCCATTCTCGCAGCTAGACGTTTACGTACCCAACCCACACGTCAAGCTGATGACGATTCAGCAATAATTCGCCATCATTTTACACGCATGCGAGCTCCTCGCCACCCGACCCTTCCACCTCCTGCCTCCAACGCTCCTCTTATTTCCCCGAAAGGTATTCAAGAGTTCAACTCAATGACCCATATTCCAGACTCTAATATTTTCGAAAACACCGTTCTTACACACGAAGATAACTACGTTTGCCCGCACTGCGGCGCAATGTTGTGGAAAGAAGAACGAAAAAATAAATACAACTGTTGCAAAACGGCGAATATGCGACACACCCTTCACGACCTATTCCTGCTGATGTATGGGATATATTTTACTCTTCGGAATTCAGTCGCAATCAACGAAGGTATAACTCTCTGTTCTCTCTCATCGCCCTCGGGGCAGGCGGAATAGACAAAAGAACATGGACCAACCCACCCCCTCCTTCAATGCTTACTATGCATGGCAAAGCGTACCATCGAAATTTCGACCTCCAAGAGCAGTACGAAAACCTAACTGTTGGCAACACTGCTCGCATCTATATATATGACTCCGATTTTACTCAGCTTCTGTCATGTGCCTCATTTCCCCATCTCATGTTCTCAACGGCATTCCTCATGCTGCGAACGTTGTCTATGACCCTTTTGTAGGAGCTGCTACTGGAATTGTTCGCCAAATTCTACCCTTACCCCCCTTTTTACCCCCTTCGTCTTTTCATCCACCATCATTACCGCCTACGCCTTCATGGTCTATTTGCCACGAAATTGGTGACGGATCTTGCGGATTTCGTGCTCTCGCACGTGCTCTTCTTGGTGACGCTAAGCTTCACTCCCAGATTCGACAAGAAATTGTTCAGTACCTCGATGCTAACCGTCACATTCATACATTTCAAGCAGCAATTACATCTGGCATTGGCATTGAAAACTTGCCCATTCTCGGTGAGCCCCCATGTCTTTACCAATCGTACGACCACTACCTTGAGCTCATGTCCAATCCTGCAACCTACATGGGACACCCTGAGATAATCGCTGCTCAGCTAAAGTACGGCAGGACAGTGCACGTTTCTTTCGCTGGATCGCTCCTGCCCATCGTGCCAATTGCCTACACCAACACCATCCACCTACTCTTCAACCCAATATCCAAACATTACGACTCGCTAACTATTACCTTCCCACCATCCGTTGCACTCGCCAATCCTCTTCCAACAGGTGCCTAAGTGCTCCCTACATCGGTGTCCTCCCAGCATGTGCTCGCTACTTCGGTGTGCTACCGACATGACTTCTCTCTCTACCCTTCGCCTTCCACACTCGGCCCTGTAGCTGGCGATTACTTTTGTAATCCAGTCTTCATTTACATGGGCGTGCTTCCTACACGACACCCCGCCCTTTCCTTCGCCCTCCGCGCTCGGGCGTATCGACCTTGAGGATTGCCTTCAGCATCCTTATATATGTACATCGTTATTAGTGGTAGGCGGTGTCAGTGTTCCACTTCGTGTGTTTACACCGTCGTCTTTGTTGCGTAGAGTTTGACTCCTTCCTCCTCGACATTTTAGGTTTATTGTCTTCACTTACTTTGTGTTCAGTACTCATGTTTCCGTAAGTAGCCCTTTCATTTTTTTGTGGTGCAGTCCGGTTTGACCTGTTTTTGCCCGCTGCCGCTTCCCTTAGTTCTGTTGTGTTACGTGGTTGGAGATAGTGTTTCATTCATGCCGTCGTGCACATTGTGTTATTTATCGGATGTACAGCTGTTCTTGCTGTCGTGCTAGTTGTGCGTTTTTCTCTGGAACCCTTCCCATCCAGTTGTTCTTTGCTCCGTTGCTCGTCGCATCCTTCGTCATCGGTTGCCGCCTTGACACATTTGCTTCCTTCCCTCCGTTATACTCCAAGCGTAGCCAGTTGTCATTAGTGTGGGCTGGATGATATGCTTTTCGTCCATCCAATACAGCTTTTCTTGCTGTCTTCCTCGTTGTACCTTTTTTAGTACAACCCTTCACGTGCAGTTTACGTTGCTCCGTACCTTTTCACACCCATCAAACTCGGTTGCGGCCCTGTCGTCTTCCCCCCCTTCCGTGGATTTTAGTCCGAGTCCGACCGGTTCGTTTGATGGTGTTGTGTCTAGTGGTTCTTACAATCAGCTTTTCATGCTTTCGTCCTAGTTGTGCGTTTTCTGCCTCCCTAGGTTCTAGTCTAGCAAGTTGTCATTAGTCTAGCAAGTTCTCATTAGGGTCGTTGAACATTTTAGTCTAAGTCTAGCCAGTTGTCTTTAGTGTCGCTTCAACGTTCTTGCCTCGGGTGCTTGCGTTGCTCCGAAGCTCTGGACGTTCATCTAAGTTTTGCCAGTTGTCATTAGTGTGGCTTGAAGATTTTAGTTTCTAGACAGTTGTCATTAGTGTGGGTTGAACGTTGTTGTCTCAGGTGTTTCAAAACACACAGCTTTTCTTCATGCTGTCGCGCAAGCTTTGCGTTCCCGGTAATGCTTTCCATTCCGTTGTTCAGTTTTGCCAGCTTGCCGTGATTTCAGTTTCATCCTTCAAGTTGTGCCCCCCCCTCGCATGATTTTTTTTTGCTGGAGCATTCTGCTTGCGTCATTCCTTCTTAGCGATGCCTTCCGCATTTCTCTCTTCGTGCGGTTTCAAGGGGGCTCTCCTTCACGTTAATGCAATAAATATTTATTCCCATATTCTTCTCCCTTCACTGGGTTCCATTATTTGCCAATCGCTTCCTTCTCGGTGGTGCCTTTCCTCAAACGCTCATCACCTCATTGCCATGCGCGCCTTAGATTTTCAGTTCCGTACATTTGACGACCGGCGCCGGGCGGGCATTTTGTCGGCGCCGACCGCTGCCGTCGTTTGCGGGGGCACGCCTCAGCTATTTATTGCTTTGTTTATGATACGCACCATACGTAGTATATGAATTAACAAACTTCGTCTAACTCTTGGCATTACTTCTTACCCTCTTAATATTCACTATCCTGCGCTGCGACCGGCGGCCGTCCAGGCCGCCGGCGTAGCCCCTTGTATTGATACTAATAATATCTGCTGAGAGCAGGAAGATCATGATCTGTCGGACGTCTGAGTTTTCTCTTCAATCTTCAACCTCGTATTCTCAACTGTCGTCGATCTTCACCTGGGGAGGAAGAACTTGTAGTAGAGGTAGAGAAGCAGCCCGTGCTAAAACACCCTCCGATCCGTCCCTCGCTCCCTCCCCACCATCCCCACCACCCCTGGCCACCCTGTGGACCTTGCCGATCAGAACTGCTTCTCGCCTGAGGACAGCTGTTCTCTTAGCTGCGCGTACTGCGCTCGCCGCCCAGCCTGCAGGCCGCGTTGCCGCTGCCACGGGCAGCCCAGGCAAACGCAGGCTTCCAGCTGGGATAACCAAAAGGGAGAGAAAACCTAGTGTACAACGCATGACTTGAGTGTGAACGCGGCCGTGGTCCGGTCGCGTTGCTGTAAGCTGCTAATGAATGCTCGCTTGGCTCAGGCTCGCAGAACAGGATCAGGAATGTCGCAGCTGTGTCGGTCGTCAGAAGGATTTTTGGCCCCTCTATAATGCGGCCAACCCGAACACTGTGAACTCCTCGATATTCATGTTTCGCTACACCGCTCAGTCACACATCACTGCTGTCTCAGCTAGACAAGGTGGGCATATGGGCTGTGTATTGGCTGTGGCCATGAGTAGATCGCTACCGTTTGGATAATGAGCTTGGCAATGTTCTTGTGTGAAGACTCGCTAGCTGCAGGGGCTGTTGATGTTCTGCGGTAGTCCGTAGCCTCAACCACGATCATGTGTCGATAGTAGAGTCCTTTGCACGTATGTTTAGCAGTGCCGGCACGCACGCGTACATCATAGCATATCAACGCCGCCGCCGCAGTAGCAGCAGCAGTAGCAGCAACAGGGGGCGATGAGGCACACCTGTGCATACACGTGTCTTCTACTTCGTAGTGGACATCGAAGACTAGGGTTCCATCTCATCAGAGATCAGCTTGGTGGAAAAGGTGATGGACCTCTTTTTTCTTCAACTGAAAATCATAACCTTGACCCCACATCTCCTGTCGGCGTTCCTTCCCTGGTTAGATCGAGCGAACCCTAAGCCTCACGCTATGGGTGACCTGCGCTTGAATGCTATGGCATGTGAAGACTCTAGGGTGACCCGGTCGGCTTGGGCGCTGTGCGTGGAAAAGAAAAAATCGATGTTGATTCGGTTGGAGCGGGATGTTGTGGCTTGGAAAGGCTCTAGGTTGATTGAGCCACTTCTTAGTTCATAACGGAAAAACTGACGATTCTGCAGCATCCTTCACACGAGCTGGGCTTCTATTATTAGATTAGGTAAAGACGGTTTCCCAGTCGAACTCCAATGCAAGAACTTGTAAGCCACGCACACAGCTTGCACTGCCGTGCGTTACATGCTCGCACCATGATAGGAAGGCATTTCATGGTTTGTTTAATCGCTGTGCGTGGGCCCCAAAAGGACTAACAGTTGACTAGACGATGCATCGACGGCCGATATTATTACTATTAATAGATGATAGACCTTTTTCATGTTCAGATAACAGAGCCCCTTTTGTAACCAACCAGAGGGCGTAGCAGAAGATTCACTATCTGCCTTCAACTGCTGTTACCCCAGCAAGGCACTTCGCTGAAACCACCCCGCCGAAAACATCTTGGGGCAATCGATTCCTCCACGTTTCTCGTGAAAACCAGGGGTGCGATGCCCATGACGTGATGTTTGTGGGGGACAGAAAACACAATGCTGACTGCTCCTGTCGTATGTACGTAGAGCGAAGCCTGTGTAGCTAACAGCCAAAGCCTTGAAGTTGACACGTACAATAACAGGCAGCAGCAGGAATGACGTTGGGCCCTAAATATACTTAAAAAAATTACGCCGCACAAAGATTGTCGTGCCCGGTCGGTACGATGTTCTCGAAATTGGCAACCTCCTCGCACGACCGCCCAACCTAAATATTTAGCAGTTCACTGGGGAACAGCAGGCCAATGCACATCGTCGACGCTAGATTACAGCTATATGACGCTTGTCCACAGAAGTTAGCCGGACATGTATGCCGATCAGGGTTTGCCGTGAACATTGATAGGAGACACAGCATGCCTGTGGGCGAGGGGGAGTTACGACCACGATGTGGCGCGAGCGTTGTGACGGGTGAGTGATCGTTTTCACAGCAGTCGAGCACCTTACGGTTGGGCGTGTGTCTCTACGCTGGTGCCTACTGCGAGGAACGTCAAGGGTGGGGACCATGTTGCATATTTTTGTGTTTTGACATTTTCGCCCCGTTGATGGCACCAAAGGACAAGGACGACGGCGCAAAGCAAGCGCAACCAGCTCTTTCAGCCCTGAATATCAAATCTAACACAACCCTGCCGGAAAGGAATGAGAGCAAGTGGTCTGTATTCTCCTCACCCCCCATCCCTCCCCCCCCCCCCCCATCCCGTCGCCCTTTCCCCCCCCCTTCCTCCCCGTTCCCCTCCCCCCCCCCCTGCCCCACTCCCCCCCCTTCCGCCCTTTAACGAAACCAGACCAGAACACCATGGTTCTTCGCAAGACGACGGCAACATGCCTCGCCATCTGCCTCTGGACGCAGCAAGCCGACGCCTTCGGATTTGGCTTCCGCCCCGCGGCCAACTTCGCGTTATCATCCTCATCGTCCTCGAGAACCTTTACCGACGTCGTCGGCTGTAACGGTGGGGTTGGTGGCGCGGGAGCACGCGGAATGACTATGTACTCGTCCTTCAAGAAGAAAGGCGGCAAGAAGAAGGGAAAAGCGGGGGGAGGGGGGAAGAAGTCCTCGGGAGGTGGAGGTAGAGGGGGGGGCGGGGATGGGGGGCCTCCTTCTCCTACCGTAGACACTTCCAGAAGGGTGAGTGAGGGAGGACGGTTGGGTGCTCGAGGACGGAAAAGGGGATGTATGTTGTCTTGGTGTTACGTAGTTTGTTCGGAAATGATTTGTAGATAGTCCGTCGCACAAATTGCCAGGGACCGGGACATGTATTTCGTTTATGGTGCTCATGTTTTGATTGCCATTGCCGATCCGCGAAGCCCGGAATATGGAGTCAACGCGTTTCTTGAGCTCTCAACGCCCACTCTTTAACTACCTCCCCGCCCCCCCCCCTCGCGCTGCGCCCCTTTTACGTGGTTCTATGTTTTGTGGAATCGAACGGGACTGCAGGATTTCGTGTACCAAATGAACCACCTGACCAAGTCATTCGGAAAGGGGGTCAGCATACGCCCGGTCCTGAAGAACGTGAACCTATCTTTTTACCCTGGGGCTAAGATTGGAGTCCTGGGCTCCAACGGCTCGGGAAAGTCAACCCTCATGAAGGTGGGAACGGCGCAGGCTTTGCGAGCGCTTTCTTAGTGAGACGAGGTTTGTTTCGATAGATGGTTATTGCGTTGCGGTGTAACATGCGTGAAGGTTCCCAAGTGTGCGATGCAACACGCATGAAGTCGTTGTCGTCCACCATGAACGAGGACCCTAGCACCCCTTCTGGTAGAATGCCTCATCAGCGAGTCAATCCGTTGAAGGGATGATGGCACGAGAGGTTTGGATGTGGTCGCGTGATTGAATCCGCGTGTGTACTGAGCACGGATTTTTCGATGGAACAAGAGACAGAGGGCACAGGCGTCATGGTTTGGCGAGCGGTTCACGCCATCGCCGTCCAACGTAACCATGCCACCGTGGCCATCCAGCGGTAACATGCCACGGTGGGGATGGTATTTAATTATGGGAATCATGCCGTAGTGTTTTCATGGATGGCGGTGGGGATGCGGTAATCGCCGTACGCCGCTGCCAAGGGGTGTGCGGTAAACGCTGTCAAGTCACTGATGAGTGTACGGTAACCGCCGTACAGGGCTACCAACGGGTCTACGGTGAACACCGCACGACGCCTCTATCACAAGCCGACCCGCCAGCAGCCTCGCTCCGCGACAGGGGCCCTCTTGATCCCTCCCAACGCTCAGGGGCGAAGAGTCGATGGCGAAACCGACTTCTAAAATAGTGTTGCGGAGAGGTCGACAAGGTCAATAACTGCTTTTTGTGTTCGCAGGTTACGCACGCGAGTGTCTATTCAGGTTCATACAAGGAAGAACTATTAAAGAGTACGTCCTCGAGTTGTATGCTAATTACTAGTCGGCTAGATACCGCAGTTAGTTGCGTGCAGTATTTTGCGGAGCTTTGCGTCTCGGCATCTGACTGGCGACGCGCGTTTGTGGCTCGACGTGTGGTGCCTAAATATGTAGGTAAATACTAAGTCAAGTGAAATAGTGTTCATTCCACTGCCCAAAGAAACTAACAACTAGCCGTGAAATCGAGGCAACTCACACCCGTACCAATAGCAATGCCCTTGCTTCACCCCCCCCCCCCCCCCCCCCCCCATTTTGGCGTTTGGTTGTCCTACAGATCATGGCAGGATTGGACGACGAGTTCGAGGGCGAGTCGCGCCTTAGCGACTGGGCGAACGTGAGCGGTTGTTTTCCTATTCTGTCGCGCTATAATACGCGTTCAGGGGATTGCTTGGTTGCCGTAGTACCGTAGATACTGTAGCTGCAATATTGACAGGGCATTGGAGGCGTTCGTCGATCGGTTATGACGGGAGTGTTTTTATTCGCGCAGACGTACTAGTGCTTGCTATTGCCGGTGATGTTGGTGTTGGTGGTGTTGTTTGGTGTTGGTGTTGGTGGTGGTGGTGGTGCAAAGTCGATTACATTCTGCGCGTTGCTCGATGTGGCAGGTGGGCTACCTCGAACAAGAGCCCAAGCTGGACGACGGTGATACGGTGGAGTCCAACATAGAAGCGGCGGTAGTGCCCACGCGCACCCTCCTCAAGGAGTACGAGAAGGTGGGTGGGCGGCTCAACGAGACACGCCGGTGGTACTGTATGCATAAGACGCATGCTGCGTTACGGGTGTGTACCTATATTTTCTTGGGCTCCTCATTTGAGAATCTTTATGCATTCTGTGCTGTGCTGTGCTGTGTTTGGGGCTCGTCAGTTGGGAAACTCTAGATACCTCACCCAAAACCTGAACTCCACGTTTATGAGGACACGCAACTTAGAATTTGAATAGGATTTTTTTTTGCAGTAGTAAAAGGGCTCGCCGTAACCGAACCCCCCTCCCTTCCCCTCCGCCTTAACGCTCCAAATGATTTTATAAAAAAATTTCAAGGACGTCAGCCGTGAATTGGTTTTCTCCTGATCTGTCGGGCGTGGACGCCGACATGGACCAACGATAAACCCCCCTCCCCCCCCCCCCCCTCCCCTCCGTGTTAACGACTTCAAAGGTTTCTGCTGATCTATCGGGCGAAGGCGCCGATATGGACAAACTGTCGAATGAGATGGACCGTCTCCAAAACGCGATCGAGGCGGTGAACGGTTGGGAACTGGACCGCGTGCTGCAGCGTGCGATGGACGCTCTCAGATGCCCAGAGGGTGAATCTTTAGTGGCGAACCTTTCAGGTATATGGTGCAGTACAGGGTTTGATGTTCCGAGTCGATGTTCCTGGCCAGACGTGTGGTATGGTACAGGGTTTGCTGTTCCTGGGAGTCAGGTTTAAGGTATTTTGCAGGGTTTGATGTTCCTAAAGGTAGCCAGCCCGTCAGGTGCTGCATGCATATCGTCGGATGAAACGGTGGAATTAATCTGTCGAACGGAATCGTCGAACAAAACCGTGTGCCGAAACCCTCTAACGAAACTGTCTAATTAAACCGTCTGACGAAACCGTTTGACGAAACCGTCTGACGAAACCGTCTAACGAAAGCGTCGAATGAAACCTTCCAAGGAAACGGCCAACTCAAACAAAACCGTCGGACGGAACAGTCAAACGAAATAGTCTAACGAAACCGTTGAAAGAAACAACAATCGAAAGGAATGGTAGAACGAAACCGTAAAACGAAACCGTCGAAAGGAATGATAGAACGAAACCGTAAAACGAAACCGTCGAACAAAACGGTCGAACGAAACAGTCGGACGAGACGGTCGGGCGAAGCCGTGAAACAAAACCGTTGAACGAATCGGTCGAGCAAAACGGTCGGACAAAACGGTCGCAAGAGGTCGCCGAGCGAAACCGTGGAACGGAACTCTGAAGCGAAACCGTCAAACGAAACCATTTAAAGAACGTTAAACAAAACAGTCGAACGAAACCGTCGAACAAAATGGTCGGACGAAACGGTCGATTGAAACGATTGAACAAAACCGCCGATGAAACGTCCAGACAAGACGGTCGATCGAAACAGTCGCATAAAACCGTCGCACGAAACCGTCAGACGAAATCGCCGAACGAAACGGTCGGGCGAAACGGTCGGGCGAAACGGTCGGGCGAAACGGTCGGGCGAAACGGTCGGGCGAAACGGTCGAATGAAGCGGCCACACGACACCGTCGAACGAGACAATCGATCGAAACAGCCCAAAGATTGAACCGTCAAACGCAGCCGTCGTTTGAAGCAGTCCTACGAAAACGTGGAAGGGACCGGTTGGGCGCTTGAAACAGCCAAACTATCCCGTCGAACGAAACGTCGAGCGAAACGGTGGAACGAAACGATCGAA
Source organism: Undaria pinnatifida (assembly GCA_012845835.1). NCBI lineage: Eukaryota > Phaeophyceae > Laminariales > Alariaceae > Undaria > Undaria pinnatifida. Next base: position 19,098,894 of record JABAKD010000009.1, read on the forward strand.
CGAGTCGATCGAGCGAAACTGGGGTGTTTGCGAGATTTTTAATGTGGTTGGGTTGAAATCATTTGAAGCCAATTAACGTCATATCTCCAGCGCAACCCAAACCCAAGGGAAAATGTGTTAGAACCCCCCCCCAAAATGGGTTAAAAATGCCTTTGGCTCGTTTTATCCACAGCCCTGCCTATTTTTTCTTGGATTGGGTTGGCCTTGGGCTAGAATGTTTTGTGTAGTCTCCCATTCTTTCCTACCCAATCAAATCTGATACCAGGTATCTCGCAAACACCCTACTATCGAATGAAATAATCGAACGGAACCGTGGATCGAAACCGCCGAACGAAGTCGTCGAACAAAGTCGCCGAACGAAGTCGTCGAACGAAACCGTTTGGCCAACCTGTCGGTCGAAACGATACGCCGAAGCGATCGAACGAAAACGCCGAACGAAACCGTCGGACTAAACAGTCTAATAAATATGTCGGAAGGCCGGTTCGGTCAAGCGAAACGGTCAAAACGTCGAAACGGTCAAACGAAACGGCCGAGCTTAGCGGTCGAACGAAACAGTCGGACGAAACGATCGGACGAACGGTTGAGCACAACCGTCGCAAGCCAACGTCGAACAAACACTCGAACGATATGCTCGGATGAAATGGTCAAACGCAACGGTCGAAACAAATCGTCGGACGAAACCGTTGGACGAAACCTTCGAACACCGCGGTCGGACGAAACAGTCGATTGAAATCTTCGAAGGAAAAGGTCGCACGAAACCGTCAGACGAAACCGTCTAACGAAACGTGCAGACGAAACGGTCGAACGCAGCAGTTGACTGAAACCGCCGTACGAAAAATGTCGATTGAAACCGTCGGTCGGAATGGTCGGACGAAACGTTCAACGGAACCCGTCGAACGAAACGATCGAAGAGAACCCGTCTAGCGAAAAGTTCAGACGAATCGGTCGAAAGAAACCATCAAACGAAACCGTCGAATGAAACCATCGAACGAAACCATTGAACCAAACAGTCAAGAAACGCCGGACGAAACGTAGAAACGAATCAGTCGAACGAACCGATCGGACAAAATTGTCCAACGAAAACGTCGAACGAAAACGTCGAACGAAACTGTCGAGCGACAGTCACACAAAACCGTCTGACGAACCGTTTAACGAATCGGTCGGACGAGACGGTCTAACGAAATTGTCGAACGAAACCATCTAAACTAACGTTCGGACGAAACGATCGAACTAAGCTGCCAATGAAACCGTCCAACCAAGCTGTCGAACAAAAACGTGGAACGAAACTGTCGGACAGGAGGAGAGAGGAGGCGGGTGGCTCTCTGTAAGCTGCTCCTCAGGCGACCAGACCTGCTCCTGCTGGACGAACCAACCAATCACCTGGACGCGGAGAGCGTGGCGTGGATGGAGGACTTCCTCAAGGGTTTCCCAGGCACCGTGGTGGCCATCACGCACGACCGGTGAGAGGGCGAGTTTCTATCGTGTCGTGTCGTCGTGCCGGGTCGCCGCGTTAGTTTTCGCTTGATCCCTTTAGAAGTAGTGAACGCACGTTTTTCGGGCTAAACAACTTACAAATTGCGTATGCTTTTTTTCCCAGTTCTAAAGGGCTACGCCTGTAGAATCAGCTGCACGCTTGTTTTTTGGGGCCAAACTACCTGGAATTGGTGTACGCTTTTTCCCAGTACTAAAAGCAGTACTAAAAGGGTTGTGACTGCACGCACGTTTTTTGCAGCAAAAGCGATTAGAAAGAAGGTAGTATGTTTTGCAGAAGCGAAAGGGTTAGTCGATACCTGGTACTGTATACTGAAGCAACCCGACCTGTCACCGCATCCTTTCGATCTTGCCGACTTGATTACGAAGGTACTTCCTCGACAACGTTGCCGGGTGGATTCTTGAGCTGGACCGCGGGGAGGGATTCCCCTTCGAGGGCAACTACTCGGGCTTCCTAGAGAAGAAGATGGCCAGGCTTGATGCGGAGGCCAAGGTGGACAACAAGAGAAAGAAGGCGCTTGGAAAGGAGCTAGAGGCAAGCTAAAGGTTCCAGCCGTTTTTTTTTTTTTCTCTTTCTTGTTTTTCCCCCCCGTTTTGTCGGCTCTCTGTTAAGTGTGCACCATGAGCACAGAACCATACCAGTAGTCAGCGCTGACTATAGGCCAGTGCTTATGGTGCGCATTTAGCACAAGCACAATCTGTGGTCCGCTTGGCTGTTAACCCCTTCAAAGCCCCCCTATGTACAGTTCAAGTAAATTTGTCCCCCCAAAAAAGGGTTTGCGGTGGTAAAGGCGTCAAGCGCTGGACCCTAGATTTAACCCAAGGCTTGCAACCCCTTTAATCAGTGCTGCGGTTCGCGAGCAAGCATGGAACAGAGTTGCAAGGTTACGGAAGGGGGAGGTTTGGAGCATCACTAGCAGTTTCTTATCGGTTTCTTCAACTGGAAAACACGGTTGTTACCCGCTCGGACGGACCTACGTGCGCGAACGGGATTATAAGCCCTTTCTTGCCCCCGCCGCGTCCGACGAAGTCACACCATGAATTTCAGATGTGCACTTTTCCTGAAGAAAGGGTGAATGGCAAAAGAAAATACCGTGCACCACGGAATATTTCATGGTGTAGCCTCCATCACACGGATCGCCACGACACTATTAATAGCGAATGTTTGATCCCACGGCGATGCGCAAGGGAATGGCCTGCAAGCCTAGGTCACACGGACTTCTCGACAGGAGTGAGTACGCATCTGGCAAGGTGCTTATTAAGCCGCCAAGCACTTACACAAGAGAGACGACCTTGAGCGACTTAATTAAGGCTTTGCCAGACGCGTACTGATTCCTGTCGAGACATCAGTGTGACCTCGGCTTGCAGTGGGCCGTCTCTTTGCGCTTCCGCCGTTGGACCAAACATTCGCTGTTGGCGTGCCGACCCGTATGATGTAGGCTACACCATGAATTATGTCGTGGTGTATGGGAATTTTCTTCGTAGCGATTGCTGCGCAACTACCATAGCTACTTCTACGCCCATCACGACTCCTTCCTCTACATCTTCACTTCCGGACGGCATCGGCTAATCTTTCATCGCAGCGCCTTCAACCGACATCTACGCGAAGCCCATCAACTTGTCCACGACCGCAGACAGCGGAGCCTCCAGCCACTTCATCGGCAAGCAACTTGTACCAGGCATCGAACCAAAAAATGATACACTGCGTACGCTTGGACCCTCCTGTAGCTATCAATGATGCAGGCAATCATAATTTTCCCGCGTTGGCCAAGAGGTTCTGGTTATCGATGTATTGGACCATCTAGACTTCAAGCGCTCCTTGCGGCTTCCTGTCACGCGAACGTACCCGGGCCAGACCGGCACCTTTTTTCGGGAGGAACAGCAGCGGCCAAAAGGAGTCAGCATCATCATTGCCAAGCATTATGATAGCGTGAAACCGGACTCCCTACCTTCGGTACGCGTGATAGCGCTAGCAGTCTCCTTACGTGCTTCTCGCGTGTAGCGTGAAAGCAGTCTTTTCTCCCAAATGTTCCAGGCGTACTTGACGTACTCGTACATGTGATGCCTCTGTGTCGAAGCTGATATTGTTTTTTTTTATACATTTCTCATTTGAAGAAAGTGTAGATCCTTCCTTGAATTTCTCGGAAACGCGTGGTGAACTCTGCGAGACACCGTGGCTTGGCACCAGTAGATGGATAGATCGATTTGCGAGGCTCATAACCTTGTACAATGATGCGTCTAGAGGCTTTGCCTCTTGTGATAATGGCTGCAGCGGTGGGACCGAAGTGTCTGTTAAATAACTTGTGATGGAGAAAAGAGAAGATGGTTTGGAAAGGGGCGCTTGAAGCCAATATATGGAGACGAAAGGCCGTCCCTCTTTGTCACGGGACAATATCCATGCTGCGGGCAGCTGTACTCTACGGGTTGTCGTACTAGCCGGCAGTCCGACTTAAAGTAACGTTCCTTGCAGTGTTCCCTGCAACGTTCCCCGATACTTGTGGTGGCAAGCTAGTTACGACTTGAACATATAATGCACCGGCACGGGTCTTATAGCTTCCACGCACGGATTGATTATTATCACCCTGTTGACCTTGGCACAAGCTAACTGTAGTTCTAAGGGGAGTCGCCGACCTATATCCTTAATGAGGATACACACCCAGTAGTACGCGCGATCGGAGTATCACGCGCAGCTTGCACATATGAGTTCCGAAGAAATCTTCGATCTCACAGCTGGAGCGTATTTTTACTTGTTTTATAATACACCGGCGAGAAGGAACAAACCGAGTTTCCCCGCATGCTATATTCCTCCGCATCTAGAGTAAGATACTTACGTGTACTCATGCGTAAGCACTTCGAATCAATTGCATACTAGTGGGCTGTGGAGTCCATATTCCAACACCGTTGTCGTGGTGCTCGAGAGTAGGTGAAGGTTTTCCGAACCGGTCTTGGCAAAATGCGGATGGACAACAGGGAAAAAATGATATTGAAAGTTGCTAAATTTAGCTACCCGACAGATCAAAGAGAGAATTTTTCTTCGAGAGGAACAAAGAAAAAAAATAACTTTGGAAGGACGCAACCCGCGATTCGTGGACTAAACTATACAAACGAAACGTAGAGATGGGACCATTTTTCAGTAGTAAATCGGGTGGTCACAAATAGAAAACGGAGCAGCTAGAACGAACCAATGGCCTTTCCAACGCTATGCAAGCCTATTACTACTATTACTACTATTAATATTATTGGGACTACATTTCCCCACTGCCCTACGTAGCGTCTTTCTCACCCCCCCCCCCCCCCACTATGCACCAACCTAAACCTCCTGTGTTTTCACAGTGGGTAAGGATGAACCCGAAAGCGCGGCAAGCTAAATCTAAGGCTCGCCTGGCCCGCTACGACAGCTTGAGCTTGGCGGACGAGGCTGCGGACGAAGCTGCTCGGGCGTCGTTGGAAAGCATCTTCATCCCGCCCGGTCGCCCCCTCGGAACGACTGTGGTGGAGGCGACGGTGCGTGTTAGGCTTGTGCCCGTTATGCTAGCAATTATTCTGGCGTAATCGGGCCGTTTTCTAAAAGCGTAAACGTGTACTTAGCGTAGGTGGGCTTTATTTCGAGCATGCCGATCATGTTTGAGAGGATTATCGCGCCCGGTTCCGCCCTGGGAAATACCGTCGTTGAGGGCACCGCGTGTGTGTATCTGTATATTTGTCGGCACTGTATGAGCACTGCAGTGTAGTATCGTAGTTGTGAGTAACCGCTGACGGTTTCATGCGGCGTAACCATTGGCCAAACTGTACTGCGGTGTAACTGCTGTGCAATATTGCACCCCTCCTTAACGGGACTTCAGTACCCGCCGACGGTTTCATGCGACGTGACCGTTCGTCCGCACTGTACATGTACCACGTGTAGTGATCCTCGACGACTTCATGCGGTGTAACTGTTGAACTTTACAATGTGGAACTGTTGAATATGATTGCCCTCCCTCCTTCGTTACCCTCGACTGCTGTTTTTCGGCATAACATCATGCTTGCACTCTCCACACAGGACCTGGGCAAGGCCAAGGGGAAACGCCTGCTATACGACGGGGTCAACTTCAGTCTTCCCCGTGGTGGCGTTGTTGGAATAATCGGGGCGAACGGAGCCGGAAAGGTACCAGGCGATGGGATGGGGCGGGCCGGCGTGGCATTTGGTGGAATATGGGATGGGATGGGGCGGGCCGGGATGAGTTTGGTGGGATATCGGATGGGATGAGATGGGATGGGGTGGGATGGGATGGGATGGGATGGGATGGGATGAGATGGGATGGGATGGGATGGGATGGGATGGGATGGGATGGGATGGGATGGGATGGGATGGGATGGGATGGGATGGGATGGGATGGGATACTGTGGGATGGTGTGGGATGGAATATGTTACCGCTGGCTTGTGTTTGAACAGGGCTGATTGAACGGTAAAGTATGGCAATGTGTGGCCGCTCGCCTGTGGATGCGCACGAGTGATGGGGAGGTCGGCGAAGCCTGTCGAGAGTCTGCACGAAGAGCTCTTTTCTTCTGTTTTCCGTTGGCAAGTTGTGCCCAATGTTTTTTTATCAAGTAGTGTAGTGCCCCCCTTTGCCACTCAAAAAAAGCTGTGCCTACTCTAGCCCCCCGCAATTTCTACCAAGAGCGTGGGTACAATTCTAAAGGTCAATATCGTTCGTTTTCCGCAGCTATTGCACTTTCCACGGTGCGCACACATATCTCAATTGTCCTATTAATATGTGTACCCTTCCTGCTGCCACGCACCGCAGTCAACCCTCTTGAACATGATCGCCGGGTTAGACTCTCCCGACATGGGCTCGCTGGTTGTGGGGGAGACGGTGGACGTGATGTATGTGGACCAGAACAGGGAGGGCCTGGATGACCCCGAGCTGTCCGTTTTCGACGCGGTCACGGAGGGCGCGGACGAGATTAACCTGGGGCCGCGGTCGATTAACAGGTTAGAAACGCCTCCATCGGACCCTATTTGCACACCGGATGTGTACCGGGCGTGCATGTCTAAAACCCGGCACCGTTGTATGCTGGGTTTCAAGGTTGTGTGTTGGACGTCGAGCCGGAAAGCACTCTTTTCTTTCAGGTACACGTGCATTCAAAACGGTGTCTTCCTTACCGGCTATCAGGGATACTCCTGATTTTTTTTGTGCCCTTCGTTTACCTTGCCTGTCTTCCCCTCCCTATCCAGCCGAGCGTACTTGTCGTGGTTCAACTTTAAGGGCGGGGATCAGCAGAAGAAGGTCAACCTCCTCTCCGGTGGCGAGCGGAACCGGCTTAACCTGGCTCGCACGCTCAAGCAGGCGAGATCACGCGCTCGGCACCGCGCTAGGCGGGGCGGGGCGGGGCGGGACGGGGTTGATTGTTCCGCTACACTGGTCTGTTTGGTATTTTCCACTTCTTGCGCGGCTTCCGCATGCGGGGGGTGCAATTAAGACAGCACTCCAGACAGCGATGCATTCGATCTAACGTGTGTAGTCGGTGTTTCCCCTTCTCGCATTCATGGAGTGTGCGTAAAGTATGCGTTGGATCTACGCAGCACTCCAGACATGAAGGCGTTACGAGCATATCCAAGATGTCGTCTTGGCCGTTGTCGTTTTTTTTCCTTTTTTTATCCTCTGGCGGATGGGGAAAAATAAAGCTTGAGCTCACCACACTTCCACGTACTTTTAATACGCGTCGTGTGTCGATTTAACTCAGTTTCTTTCGCAGCCCAACGCTAGCTGGCGCACCCTTCGGATTCCACTGTAGACGGGTGTTTTTCCCTCTCCCTCTCCTCCTCGTTCCCTCCTTTTCCCTCTTTCGTGTCCTTTAGGGGGGAAACCTGCTGCTGCTTGACGAGCCTACGAACGATCTCGACGTGGACACGCTCAGAGCCCTCGAAGAGGCGATCGATGGTTACCCGGGATGCGCCGTGATCGTGAGCCACGACCGCTACTTCCTGGACAGGGTGGCTACGCACACACTAGCGTTCGAGGACGACGGAGGCGTGGTAAGCACGGGGGAGAGGCGTGTGTGTGCTCATTTCGTGCATAGTCGTAGTCATATGGCCAGTGACCTTCGCATCCGTACGATGCGGGAACATCACACGTCGGTCGGGTTTTTCACCGACCAGGCAGGTATCGCGTGTACCAAGCACGAAGCGCCGTGAGGTGTTCGACGAGTCGTGTGAAAGGCGAGCTGCATCCTACAAGAACCACTTGTTAGGTGGACTTCGGCACCTTGTGCTTCCTTTCTTGCATACCGGGGGGCAGCTTCGAATTGATTCATTTGGTTTCTGGTGTAGCCTGTTCCAGGGACAGCAATGGGTACGCTATGCAACTGCCTCGTGGGTGCCTTACCATATACCTGGTACCGGGTACTCACTGCGAGATGTCACCCCCCTTGAATGGAGTTAAGGTTGTCCACTCCGCATGGTATGATCTAACCCAACCACCGCCTCGGGTGCCGCCAAAACATAAAAACGACAAAAAAAAATACGGTACCCTGATTTGGTTTTCTAGCTCACGTGGTGAGAGGCGTGTTTTACAGCGTCGTTGCCATCCGACACCAACCCCGTGCAGGGGGGAAAGGGGGGTGTGTGGGGGTGTTTTTGGACGTTACGCCCAAAAATATTGATGGCTCGCGGTTCGTAGTGGAATTTGTAGCTCTTATTTTTTGCGGGGAACGACTATTTTCTCGCTACTATTTTGATATTTGATACTCGTGGCTGGTAGATTCCACTGTTGATGACATTATTTGGGTTTGTTGGTAATTATGGAAGTGCAAGTTTTTGCAATCCATTCTTGGCAGTCCCCGTACCCTGCGTGAAACCGTACCTGCGTGCATGCAACAATAATCATGTAGAGACTGCAAGCACATGTCCGAGCGAACATAGCAGACCGCGCACGAGCATAGGGCACTTCCAAGGTTCTAGCAGCTAAAAGTGTATATTTGACGGCGGGCGAAACGCGTTCGATACGATATATCGCAGGTTCGATACCGTGAGGTACCCGGTATAAGAAATTTAAGAGAGAGCTCCTCGGAACAGACCAGTGTTACCGCTCTTATCTCCGCGCCGCTCTTACGTCAGATTGGGTTTCACGCAAGTTCTAGTGTAGGCGTTCCAATCACACAGGTTTTGGTATAATGGGCGTCTCAAGGTGTGACAAGCCGATTTGACCGTTTTCTCGTAAGATGGACGCTCTTAAATCGGGTATCCCACTGTATTTCGATATACCATGTACCTTCGTACGGAAAAGTTCGATTCGACATGCATCATCCAACACTGTTATTTATGGTGGGGCCATCTCCTGGGGAACGGGCTGTATGCGCTGGATGGGCTCCGTATGGGTTCCTAGTTATGGTCCGATTTTTTTAGGCGTAGGAGTGGTGCTCGTGGCGAGACTTTTTTGGCCACTGCCAAGAAGTTGCTAGCGTGTGTGTGTTTTTTGTTGCTTTTTCTTTGTACGTTTACTCGTATGCTTTTTTTACTTTTTTTGTGTTTTACGTCTCGAGCTTTCTTGTATTCTTTTTCGCACTTGCTTACTTTTTTTTTTTAGAGATGTGTACATGGTTGGTATTTCATCTTTGTACCGTATTGTTTTTTCTCACGTCGTAAGCGAACGAACCGCGGTGAATCCCTTCATTGCTATAGCGGTGACTCGTACTGCACTGAACGACACGAAGCATCACGGTCGTAATGTTGCACTAATGTTGATACGCCGATAATTAACCGCCGATCATAACGCTCCTGTTTTCCGACCTATCATGTGCACAGGTGTGGTTCGAGGGCAGCTTTGCCGAGTACGAGCAGGATCTACGGAGAAGGGCCGGGGGCAACGAGCCAAAGAGGCCCAAGTTCAGGCCACTACCGACCGTCTGATCAACTGCCTCACCTGGTGGTCGTTTCCGACCGTATCAGAAGCGGGCTTTCCCTTGACCTATTACATATTTTTTGTTGTGGGGGTTCGTTCGGTCTTTCAAGGTGTCGCAACGCGGTATTCTATCATATTTGATCCTTAGCGGCAGTCGTGACGTTTCTACTTGGATTAGGGAGGGAGGGGGAGGGGGGTTGACTTTTTTGGGACCCCGATATTTTAACGACGAATAAAGCGACAAGAAAGTATCGTATTTTCTTCCTTCCAGGGAGAGCGTGCAACACCACAACCAACCATGCAACACCACAAACATCAGCACAAGCGTCGTCGTGCTCTGCGCGTATAGATCTCGTTCCGTTGCTCTTCCGATAAATTGCCTAGGCCAGCAGCTCGGGCTGCTTTGTGCCGGCCGATGGTGAAAGCGTCGTTGTTGCTCGACACTTCCTCCCTCTCAAATCCCGAACGGGTTCTTGGCCCGTTTAGCATAACCCTTTTAGCACCGCACTCTCGACATGGGGACAAAACACTTGGAGTTAGAACAGGAAAACATTTTAGGAGTTGGAAATGGGTTAAGGAGCGGAAAGGGTGCTAATCTTACGTCCAACCGTTCAAGGCGGTGTCTGTTTGCAGCAGTGACATCGAAGGCCATCGTGGCTGAGTCGCTGATTGGCCGAAAGCACCCTCCACCGCAGATTGGCTTCCTCTGATTGGCGAGTCAACACTTGAGCTGGGCGAGCGCGCGGCGCAACTTTAAACCTCCGACACGGCGGTACGACCACATGTCATGGATGGTGTGAACCTTGGGTTTATCCATATACTTCGTATTAATAGCACGTTTTTTTTGTAGTAGTAGCAGTTAGCAAGCCGGAATCGCGAAGGATTGCGGCTTGAGGAAAGTGACGCCCCACATGAAGACTTAATTCGACACTGCGGTACAGATTTCATGGCTCACTGGGATTCATTCGACACAAATAATTCTTGTATTATCCTACAGCACTTGTGTGCCAGGGTACGTATAAAGCTGTGTCGTCTTTATAGGTTGCAAGATTTCTGCACACTTTTTATTCCCGTTTTTTATTTTTTGTATTTTTTGTATTTCGGGTTGTGCTCATAGTTTCTATTGTTGATAGGAAGAAACACCCGACTAGTGATCCAGGATCCAGATATTTTGTGTTTCTCCTTGAGCAAAAAAAAAAAACTGCGCTATGGGGGCGGCAATCGTTTGGCAGTGTTCGAGGGAAAAAAAAATGGTGCATCTGGTGCAAGATTCAAGATGCCAGGCAGACAGAACGACGCAGACAGACAGACAAGACAGACAGGCAGACTGGAAACCGGCCTGCAAAAGCTGACTCAGCAATCGTCTTGAAATTTCTCGCTTCAGAAGTATATTATTATACTAATTACATAATAATACGATCGTGGCCGTTTTTTTTACCCGAGAAAGAGAACCAAAGAGAAACTCGTACTTACAGTAGGAAAAAGCACAGCAGCAGCGAGGGTGAAACTTGCTGCGTGATCGGTAAATAAATGTTTGCTTCTACGGGTGCCTGCCGGGCGGTCGTGGAAACGCCGCCAATAAAACACCCACTCCTGGCCTGTGCGACTCGGTGCGCAAGTTCGCCCTGCCGCGAAGGTTATCATCAATTCACCATCGTCGGGTGGGGCCAAGGTGAAAGGAACAAGGAGCGCGCAACAGCCCCACAAGCACTCCAAAAGAAGGGCAAAAATCATTCACGCACTTTCTACATGACTGCTGAGGAGTACGCCAGGCGATCCAGCACGCCGGGATTGTTTATCTTGCCAGACAGGTGTACTCGTATAGTCTACCCCCATGGTTTTGAACCGGGACATTCTCATACACTGAAACCAAATACATGTGTTTTCCACGCTTGTTCCCTTGGTCACGGTTTGGGGGAATTGGCAGCGGAGACTCGCTTCGCTCTTTTTTGGCGATAAATAAGAACTGAACTGCTTTCCCTGCATGGTCATAACATGGCCATCTTTTTGCGGGTACAATCCATCGCTCTTTTTTCGCAAAGCGAACCCGTCGCCGGCAACAATTAAATGTTTACCTGGTAAAATAAAGTGGGGGTAGCGGCCTCTTATCCAATCGAATGCCATAATGTCATGACATTAACGCCGCAGCGACCTGCAGCCCGCCGCCCAAACCGCGTGTAATATATTTGATATTTTGTTGGGAGGGATAGACGGGAAGATAAGAAAGAGCGCATTGCCTTATAATAATCTGCTGCTGCTGCTGCCGTCGCCTCTGCTAAGCTAATCTACCGCAGGGCGACGAGTACATTCTCAGCAGAACGGGCAGAACAAAAAAAGTTGATTCCACCACGAAGTCACGGGTACCTACAGTATAGGGTAGAGAAAAGCCTACTCGTACTACTGACACTCCTTATTGTAGCTGCCGCACTGCTGCATGCTGCAGCAGTCCTACTACGCCCCACTTGCCGGGAGAGTGCTACTACTGCTTTTATATATTTATTGCGTATATACCTCTGGGAGAGAGATAAGAGATGTATAATGACACCAATGTTACACAACAAATGTCAACAAAATACACGAGACCGCTTTTGATATTGCAGCCCCGTGTGCTTCGGTCTTTGGGCAACAGCACACGCCATCAACGAGGATACACACTCCCCCGCCCCTCCCTCCGTCCCCAGCCCTCATAGACTAAGCTATTATCGCACGAGTTCAGCGCGCTATTGCACGAGTTCAGCGCGCGCACGACAGCACAAAAGAACACAACAAAATACGAACAAAACTATCAGACAAAAAAAAAAGGTAGGAAAAATGCTAAAACACATGGCATGGATGGGTGAACAAGCGTCATCGTCAGTCGATCACGATTGTATAGCCTTCTCCAACCAATACTAACGGAGCTACCCCCCCCCCCCCCCAACCCCCCCCAACCCCCATTCAAATCCACTCCCGCGTGATTAAATGCAAAACATGCCTGCCCTGCCCAACCTTCATCCCTATCCCTCATCCCAACATCCCAACGAGCATACAAACCAGACAGACAGGTGGGCGCACGCATTCCATTTTCCAGTTCTCCCGCCGAGGAACGCCTATCTGGTCTCTAGAGAAAAAATACGAGAGCACCAAATTACGCCGCTTGCCACGAATGTTGTACAACCTCCCCTCCCCCTCTCGCGAAATGCCTCCAAAACCTCCAACAGCCTTCCCGCCCAAACCATCTGTACGGCGAATATGATAGCATACTACATTCTGGAGTTGAATGATAGTACACTACATTCGGGAGTTGAATACGATGGTTACACTACACACTAGAGTCGAATACGTTAGTCTACTACATACTGGAAGCAGAGAAAGAACAAGCATCCATCATGTAGAGAAACATGTTGCTTTTCTGTACGTCGAATATATCAGTATACCACACGTAACTGCCGGATGCATAGGAAACGAAGGCACGTACCACCAGATAGAGAAACTAAGTGCTATTCTACCCACACAAGCCCCGTTTTCCCCACCCGGTGGCACCAAAACATCTACCCACCACTCGAGTACGAAAAATTAAGGGCCGTTGGATAGTAACACGAAGATAAAACGGTCCTTACATTTTACTCTGGAGTGGATTCTGCAAGGGGTTTCTGTTCGCCAAAGGCGGCAGTACCCAGGGGTCCGAGGTACTGGTGGGGGTGGGGGTATCGGCCGGCCCAGGCGTACGTGGAAGGCGTATACGGACGGTGGGAGGGGGTCTCGCGGACTACACACGAGCAGCACGCTAAAGGCTTGCAGATGCTGTGCCACAAAAAAAGGAGCCTCCTATCGTAGTCCTAGTATACTACCCACTGCTCGGCAGTGGAGGGAAGGAGGGGAAGCAGAGACAAAACAGGAGCTCGGGGAAGGGGAGCTCGATGTCGCGGCTCCCCGTCAAAAACAGAAAAAAATACGCACCCACGGATAGACTAGGTAGCTAGCACAAAATAAAAATACAGACAGACAAGACAACACTGAAAGACCTAAATCGAAACAAGGAGAAATAATGCAAAGGAAAACATAATACAACAAAAGAGATTGGAAACGAAATTAACAAAAGTGAAACACACCAAAACAAAGCGAAACCCAAAGAAAAAAAAAGGAACAAAAACGAGAATAAAACGCGCCACAACTCACCACAAAATGAAAACATCACATTATGGCGTTGGCCTTAACCCCTCCTATCCTCTCCCGAATTAACTATGGGAAACCCATTTCGACAGCGTGTTAAAAAAAAATTCCAATACTTCAAACTGACCGCGAAAAACAACCAAACGATACGGACACAGACGACCTCGTTGCGCAAGCGCGGAAGGCGTCGGCGCGGGGGGGGGGGGGGGGGGGGGGGGGGCTCAATTTTGTCCCCGGAAGAGGAAATCGAACGGAAACACAAAATCACAATACAAACCTGCTCGCATTGCCAATGTTAATGCTCCCTTACTTTTTGTCCCGCGTTTTTTTTCCAGCCGCCTTGCCTGACGCCCTGCTTGCTGAAGAGCAAAAAACGTACAAAAACCGCCTCCCTCCTCTCCTTCCCCCTTCTCCCGTTGCCTGTAAATATTATCCAGCTCGACAGGTAAAGTTCGCACTCTCCTGCCGCCTCCCTAGTTGCGGCTGCTCCTTCCATCGCACCCCCCCCCCCAACCTGCCTCCTCCAGTAAAACGCACATTACACTATTAATATCAAGCGCCGTTTTTCCAAACGACTATAAGCTCCACCCAAAAAGTCCCTCCGCCAGTATCCCGACTGCTATCTCTTCAACCACCAAAGTCCCTCCGTCGGCACAATAACGCCCCATTACACTGCCAAAGCGCCGTTCGTACCGTGTACCAGTAACGTACAACAACCAACAACAAAATACCGGGTTTTCTTCGGTTTCTTCACTTCACTTTACTCCTCCCGCACCACAAAACAAAACCGTCCTTTCCCCGCCCCGCCGGTATCAGTCGGTATAAAAAACACCCAATTCCAAACTACATTTTTAATCCAACCAAACCAAAAACCGAAAAACAAAAACAAAACAACAAAAAAGGCCGTGTCACTAAAAACACCGCCACAATCAGCCAATCAACCAATCAATCAATCATCACCACAACGGCTTCTTCCCTGAATCGTATACGGGAGAAAATCGGGGCATCATTGGACCCCCCCCCCCGCCCCGAGCCCCGTTACTCGAGCCCGTCCTACGATCTCTCTGGTCGCGCGTAGGGGACACCAAGACCCCTCCCCCCACGTCCTCGCCAGGCCTCGTGCTAACAAATACGCCCTCGACAGGAGGGAGTCCGTTTGACCACCCCCCTCTCCCCGGCACCGTGCCTGCAGCTGCTTGCTCCAAAAACCTGAGGTGGTTTACACAAATAGGCGAAGCAAGCATCAAGTGGGCGGTGGAGGGCAGAGGGGGGGGGATAGCTTCAGAGGCAGTATTAGTACGTGATATGAGCTAGATACGTCCAGAAATACAAATACCCTCCTACATAAATCGTTGCGCGGTATAGAACAGAGAGATGCGGGTTTTGTTAGAAACACCTCGCGAATGGTGCGCCTTCTTTCCCGCCATATACACCTAGACAACGGTAGGACTACCGCCGATATTCATGTACAACAGACCTCTCCTGATCTCTATTGGTATATTGGCAACTCAGAGGATGCTTGCGATGGTTCGCGTACGTGCACGTTAGCGTCCTTCGCGGAAGCAGGGCGCGGCTTTAGATGCCACAGACCAGAGACCTGATTTCATCGACCTCAGATCATATCAGTAGATCAAGCATAGATCAAGCACAAACTGAGCCTAGACCGATCACAGATCAATCAGGGGTCTATCATACATGATTGGGAGCAGACACTACCATCACATCACACGTAAAACAGGCTCCCTACATTTAACGCCAACCACCAGCATTTATGCCACCGGTCTGGCCCCACAATGCCTACCTACCTACCCCCCCCGTCACACACATGCCTACTTACATCCCGCTTCGGTCCTGGCCTTCTTCGACCTCTCTTTGCGACCAGGCGTCATAAAGAGCTCGCTTCGAATCGTCGGGTAACGCGTTTCGAGAAAGGCTCAGCAGCTTCAGGGCCAGGTTCATCTTGATCGCGATGCAGATCACCTTCGCGCCAACGTCCGTCACCTGCACGACGTCCAATGTTGTTTCATGTTGAGATAACGTGTGCTGCTGCGTGTGGCCGCGAGGCTTAGGCGTGGCGGTAGGGTTGGGTCGTACGTGGTGCGTTAGGCATGGTCACCTACGATTCGCGCGTCTTTATAGGCAGCAGCGGCGTAGCAGCAATGCTTAGTCGGGATGCTCGTGCGCGGAGGCAGGCGCCACCACGAGCCGCTACGGCGCAGTCTCGGTTTGCATGGAGGGAACTGCGCCGGCAGGAGGCTGGATTCGACGACGAAGGAGGAGGGCGACTGGTCGTCGACGGGCGGGGAAGAGACGGACTGAACTCTCCCTGAGCGAGAATTTTTGTTTCTCAGATCAGTACCGCAAGCTGCGTGGAGCATTTTGTTTTTTTGGGACATGGGAAAAGGGAACCGATTGGAATTGAGTGTCAACGAGAGCAAGTGCGAAGGAGCGGGCCAAGTGGGCTAAGGCAATGAGGCGGCCATGGATGACCACAGCAGGAGGATGGCACACGGAGACCCACGACCCCCACGCACACCATCACGAGAGCAGCGAACATCTTTTCTTCAGATTTTTTTACGAGGCAGTAGTACAACATGTTACTTACGTCACTGATTTTTGTAGAGTTTGTGGAAGAGTCGTATACCCTTCATGGGGAACGACCCCCCGCAATTTTCAATTTTTAGGCACGGGCGTCGTAGCTGCGCTGCAACCTGTCAAATAACTCGAAGGCGGGGCGATCATTGATATGTGTATTGTGTTTTTTGGTTCGATTGCTCTTGTTTCACTGCATGCCCACGGGTCGTCACTCTGACAGCACTCCAGACAGCAGGCGCGTTCGTCTGTACTCACGATTACCGTGCGGTTCATACGGGGCAGGCAGCCCAACCGCTGTAGTTTGTAGCCGCGAGTTGGTTAGTTGTGGGAACGGGGGAATTCTATGCTGCAGTTGAGTGGATACCCGTGGCCATGTGAGTTCAGTTTGCGCATTGGACCTTTCCACTTGTGCGCGTTCTTCGTATCGTGCGTTTTAGGCGGAAAAGCGTAGTATTTCCCGGACGAATTTTGATTCCATTTGCTTTTTCGGATCTTCCTAGGGCTCCAGCACCTTTGTGTGACCACGGACATTAGATGTTTGACAATAGTTACCGTGAGGCAACAACAACAACAACAACGTGTCAACTGTTTTGCTTTGTTGTTGCAGTACTGTACTACTATACTACTACCTACTGCCTACTACCTACACCACCGCCACCACACCACCACTACCACTATTAGAGTACACCACCGCCACCACACTACCACTAACACTATTAGAGTAATAGTAGTACTAGTACTACCATTAAGTATTTCGCAGTACTACTACTACTACTACTACTACTACTACTACTACTACTACTACTACTACTACTACTACTACTACTACTACTACTACTACTACTACTACTACTACCACTACCACTACCACTGCCCACGTACTGCCACTCGTGTCATATCACAGCTACTGATCCTGCTCCTCCTCAATACGAAGACATCAACATATGCTGACCTGATTTCCGTCGAGGCACACGGTCCTCAACCGTCCATTTCGCATCAACGCCTCGGTCATCGCGATCACCCCGTCATCCCCAATCGCGTTGTCCTTTATACGGGGGGGGGGCGGGTGCAGACGTTCGAGGGGGGCAAAACGTTAAACCACTCAACATCAACGAGTATCAATTTCAGGGAACGGGTGACTCGCGCACTCAACAAAATAGACAGCGTGAACTACTTTCAAGGGGCGAACGAGTCGCGCCCCCTACAAAATGGTGCCTGCTATGTGACCCCGGATCCGAGTCATGGAAAGAGAAAGCAGAAGCACGAGTGCACAAATACTAGACAGGATGCAAAACATAAAACAGATACAAATAAGTTTTTGCATCTTCCAATGCGGATGGTACGACCCAAACGAACCGATCATGTAGACAATTTACACTCCTGGTACTGCGTACGAGCAACGTTTCGCGCTTTCTATGACGCCAATAAAATTCCAATAAAATTCCACGGTTCCAAAGTCAAGGTTCCAAGGAATGCTGTCCGTTTGGTGGAAGCAAAATCACCCTCCGAAGAACACATACACAACGCAAACGACAACGCAAAGTTTCAGAAAGCCCAAAAATTGGGCGACCAAAGCGTGACCCCAGCAAAATACAAGTTGTGCGCATACATGAAAGCTGCACTGCTAACTCGCAGATGACACTATGCGAGGTACATCTCTGTCTCGTAGTTGGTAACCATAGAGTTGTCTCTATTTTAAGAACGATGAATGGGCACAGCAGTAACGAGGTTAGCACCTGTTATTCGATAAAATAGGTGAGGTGAGGCACACTGTGTACGAGACGAAGGGGTTATCCCTACATTTTGGCTGATCGGGTGTGGTTGGGGTAAGCTTCACTGCGTACACTTCGATGCGTGGTAAGGTGCCCTCCGGAGACTGGTGGTGCTGGGCGTCGACGGGCGAACACAACGAACCCAACAACAGTTTAACGTGAAGAACACACATGAACCACAGAATACACTCTTCATAGAGGCGCCATCTTAAACTACCAGCACTCGACACAAAAACAATCAACACACGAACACGCGAAGCACATCGTGCACACATGTGTGCATATCAGGTACGCACACGAAGGACAACGAGCGCCCGACCAAGGGGAAACGAGATTATGTTGTCCTTCCTTCGAGGTTTTCATACAAAACTAACACAAACCACAAGTTACGTCCTCGACGGGGCAACTTAATGAGCGCAAAAACCAAACCAAACAAAAAAACACAAAACTGGGAACAAAGGGAAATTAAAAAAGAACAAAATACACCATGAAACGAACAAAAGGAAAGCAACTAAAAAAATCGGAACAAATAACCAACACAAGAACAAAAAAAACACAAAACCGATATTTGCCAAGAGGGAGTTGGTTCCTCGCTTCGCACTGGTGTACAAGTATATACCCGGTATCAAAACCTGGTGTATCAAAACCTGGTATCATACCAGGTATACAGTAGTGGCCCCTCTCTCTATAGTGCCGGTGTGGTCCCTCTATAGTGTCGATATGTGCACTATAGAGGAAAATACCAGCACTGAAGCGGCAACCGGCACTATTCCGAATACTGCCACTTCTGGGGGTTCCCATCTGCGCCAAGCGATTTACAGGCGCTGCAGCTAGAGCGGGCGACCGACACTAATCCACCAGCGCTTTATGGTAACCGCTACCACTGTAAGTGAAAAAAATACATCAAGTCTCTACATTTTCTTAGATAAAGTTTTTCTTGCCGGCGATCGTTGGCAAAACTGCTTTGGTGCCTCTTTCGCTGTTTCGTTCGCTACATAATAATATGGCAAGGCAGTGGGCATGCTTTGTGGAAACACGGATCTTGATCTAATCTTGTCTCCAGATCTTCACAGCGGAACATTAATAGGGAGGGAACGGCACGATATCTTGACATCTTGACAGCTCCCCTCGCCCCAGCCCCACCCCAAGCCCTTCCGATAATGAGCGCTTTACAAAAAACGTATGCAATACAGTCAATCGGGGTATACGACTATACTAGTGTTTAAAATGCTGCGTGTGACAACGCAAAACCACGACAGCGTAATTAATGACGCAATCACGCAATACGGCGATAACGCAACGGCGATGCAACGCAACACCACAATAATGCAACGGTCAAGTCACCTGTATTCGCAATGTCAACGTGTATCTCTGCTTTGTAGTTTGCGACCACAGAGCGCGTCTCTCTAGGAGAAGGTAACGGCACCAACACTGAAGTATCTCCATGTATCTTCAAGACGGGTGCAAATGTCGGTTTAAATGTGAAGAACACACCGTAACAAATCTATCTCGATAACGCAATAATGCGATAACGAAATTATGCGATAATGCAGCACCACGGCAAAACAACGCTGCTATAACGCAATGACGCGATGTAACGCAGTGCCGCGAAAACCCAACGGCGAGATAGTGCAACAACGCAGTGACGCGATAACGTCATGTCATACTGAGACACTACAACAGCGCCATTACACCATAACGCAATTACGCGATAACGCAATACTGCCATAGCGCAACACCGCAATAACGCAACAATGCATTACCGTAACAAACCCTAAGCGCTAACACAATACTGCGATAGCGCAAGACCATACCGCGACAATTCGATTATGCAACATGATATCGCGATAACTCGGCAACGCAATACCGCAATGACGTGCATGACGCGATGATGTCATACCACAGTAACGCAACAATACAAAGAGGGAACACGATATCGAACAGCAATAACGCAACACGTCGACAACTCAACACCTCGACAACGCAATACCACGATACTGCCATCATCGACAACGCAACGACGCGATGGCGAAACACCGCGACAACGAACACACAATAGCGCGATAACGAAATGCTGCGATAGCGCAATAGCCTCTAGAGCATGAGCAACGACGCGACGACCAATAACCCATAACCAATAACCACGATAAAGCGATGGTGCCATAACACGCTATATCATCCAAGCCCGCTGACTACAACTGCGCAAAGGCGCAGCCGTGGAGGAGAGGGCGGGGAGGGGGTCGATTAACTTGCAACGATCGATGCCCCGTGCTGTATGCGACAAAACGGAAGCGCTCCGCCGCCTAAAACTTTTGTCTACTGCCTTTTGCACTACTTGGGGTGGGTGGGTGGGGTGGGCGGGGTGGAGTGGGGTGGGGTGGGAGAGATTGGTACCTGGACGGGTGGACAGAAAGGCTCAGCGCGGCCCCCCCCAAAAGGAGAAAAACACATACCAGGTATAAAACAACGAATACGTACAACATAAAAACACCAAGCTTACACAAAAGAGCGTCAGCAAACTTATCGAGCTCACAGCTGAGGTGTTGAAAAAATAAATATGCGTACGATTATTTGGTATTAGCTGATACCTGGAAGCTGACTTTTCACGCCGGCGACTGGTGTTATTGGTATGCTTCTTAAAAGATCGGTGTCCAAAGTCGAGTATACCCTGAAATACCAGCGGCCAAAGTCGGGTACATTCTATTTCAGTGGCCGCAACGACCCCAGGACGTCATCTGGTTGGCCAACACCGCCACCACTCGACGATGGCCACATTTCCGCCGGGTAGACCCATTTTTTTTGGCTTCTCACCCCCCACAAGGCATCGATTACTATACCCCCTGACCCAAAATGGTCGGGCTGTTCGACCATAACGACGTAGGACGAGTCGAAGGGTGGCTCAGAAACTACGCGCAGATGCAAGGGCTAGGTCCAAATGGGGGGAATTCGTCGGGGGTACATTCAACGTTCGCACGCTCGCGTTCAAGGGCACGAACGGCATAGGCCACGCCGAGGTGATCCTGAAGATTTTTTTGGTGGATGTAGGTTGGGACGCCATAGGACTGCACGGAGTGAGGCGCGATGAACAAAGTGTTTATAAGGCGGCGGGATATGGCGTGTCGAGAGCAGACAGAGGCAAGCGCGAGACGAAGGGAACCACGGGGTATGGCTAGCTGTTAGTCTATGGTGCAACGGATGGATAAAGGTGACCTCGCGGTCGAGGTCATCAGTGCTAGGTTGATGAAGGTTCGCATCCAACTTAAAGGAGAAATCCAACGGTGTTTATTTTCTTGCAGGCTATGCTTCCACTCTCAACAAGAGCAGCGGAGAGAAAGACCATTTTTGGAATTCGCTTGACGAGGTGGTCAAGGCGGTACCCAGAAGGGACCAACCTTTGTCCTGATGGACGCGAATGCTCGTACCGGCATGCACGATTTACCACGAGCGGGTGTGGCATAGTACGCGTTGAGGAGGGCGAGCTTGTTGTCTATTGCGTTACGCAATAGCCGCTCTCCGTTATCGCTCAGTTCATCACGCCCGTATGCACCCATCACCTTACGGTCGGTCCACCAGTCAACAGTGTTACGGTCGGCCCACCCGACAATTTATTGTCGGGTGGGCCGACCATAAGATAATGGGTGCATACGGGCGTGATGAGCTGAACGATAACGGAGAGCGACTATTGCTTCACGCAACAGACAACAAGCTTACCCTTCAAAAATAAAAATAATACTAATAAAAATACTACTACTACTGTGGGACGGTAGTCCCTTCGCAGGGTTTTCTTTCTCAGATGGAGGTGTGGAGACACACCGAGGTGGGTTATGTGCGCAACCGCACGCTCGAGGGTCAACGATGAGGAAACACCTCAGAGTCTGCCTCGAGGAGCCAGGATGATCTTGAAGTATTATAGTGATAAGGAGGCGGTACAATCCAGGGAATAGGGACTGGTATCCACATCACCCCCCCCTTTTTTCAGACGTGCAAACGTGCGCGTCTTATAAGAGGTGTCGACTTGGGATAACAGGATCTTAGGAATTCCCTGGAATACGCCGATAATCACTATTATTGCAGCAGAGTCCGAAACTCGGGTAAAACAATTGGTCAATATGACTTCATATTCGTGTCGATAAAACACGTAAATATGATTATGACTCTTCTCAAGTATTAACGGACTTCCATGCTGTACAATGTTATCGCTGCTTCGAAACGTTTCGAATCGCGAGACAATCCTTGGACATGTTCCTACGGGAACGACAATGACAGTTTAGAGCTAGCACGAACTAGCTACGAAACTTTCAGAGAACAGGTTTACTGCTAAGCCTCAGCTTGCGCGACTTTGCTGGGTGCAGTTGTGACCTGTAGTACGATTGACAACCTAGGACCTTCTTCAAGTGTGCTCAGACTGCTAACACTTGGCACTTCATGAAGATTTTGAGATACTGATAAACAAGGTCCGGCTCCTCCATCTTGCTACGTAGCATGGTGGGATTGCCATGGTATATATCATGGTGTTACAGACTACTATCGAAACTTAGCTTGTCTCAAGATAGTACATCTCTCAGTGCTATCGTCGAGATATGACAATCTAAACGATAAACAATTGGTAACTCTTCGAAGAAGCCTCGTTCGAGTTGAGGGTATTATGCCTGTAAACAGACATGCACCTTTTAGATATGCAGAGCTTTAACTCTACAATATTTAACGTACCTCGTTTATTTATTGCACTGAGATACAACTTAGTATCTCCACACCCGCACGTTCAGCCTGTACCAAGGGCAGAACCTGCTATGCAACAACCATGATACAATCTGGTGTATGACGACGACCAGATGGGAATTAGACATCTCTGTATCTTGTACATCAGCAACTTGGCGAGTTGATATTACATTCGGAGCTCGTGGGCGTCCCCATTCGCTCTAAATGTGATCTTCCTCCCACTGACCACAATTTACAGGAACACAACATGTCTAACTCAAAACGATTACCATCAACGGACTTGCAGACTGTATACAGGGGATCAGTCTGTATATGCAAAAATCTGCTGCTTGACAACGACGATCGTCGAACATCGATGATGTCAAGTATTTCCTCACAAAAGGAAAATAAGATAATGGAGAGGTGGTTGACGACCTACCCTGCCCATTATCGACTTTGGTATCCAACTCATACCGCGGCACAAACGTGATGGTACCGTTGGCTCTGCCTCGACAGTTTGCTAGACTGGAGACGCGGGAGTTGTTGGTGTTTGCGGATCAGGAGGGACGTCCTGGATGCTCGCAAAATATGAGCGAATAAATTCACTGCAGTGGGGAATTTGGCGACGGTGATACCAGCCATCGCTATTTGGACCTTCCCCACGAAAACGGACTCGGAACTGAACATTAAACGGGGATGTTTCTTCATCTAAATTTGGTATTGGTAATTTAGTTCCCGAAAAGATTGAAATCAAGATCTACGACAACTATGAATAAATTACTCGCGGATTGAAGTGTTTCTCGTCGCGGAAGGGGATAATGGTAAGTATCATCTAAAACCTTGTATGTTCTAAATTCTAATTTCTGCCCTTCTATTAACTTCTCCGGGTCTAATGCACGAAATACTGATACAATACTCGTAAACAATTCACGATCACTCTCGACTAACTAAGCAGTGTTCATTAAGATTTTTTTTTTTTTTTTTTTTTTTTTTTTTTTTTTTTTTTTTGAATGTACTTTATACGCACGTGGAGTTGGTGGGCAATAGGGTAGCCCATCTTGTGGTACATTGCGACAGATAGAGGTTAACCTGGGTTTCGGCGGCAACACATCAGAAATAGACGTCTTTCCTTGGGTTGTGTCCTCTGGTATGTCGCCAAACAATCGGGATAATGTGTCCGGTACTACGTGTAATTTTCCCGGCTTATGCTCGACTGTAAAATCGAAACTTTGCAAGGCAATGGCCCAACGTGTTAACATGTTGGATGTGTCTTGCATATAATATAGATGTGTGAGAGCAGCGTGGTCGGTGACGCATTTGAAGTGTTTGCCCCAAAGGTACGGACGCCAATGCTGTAGAGCGAGGACAACTCCACAACACTCTTTCATCGTTGCTGAATAATGTTTTTGTCCTTTCGTAAACGTTTACTAAAGTAAGCAATGATTTGTAGGTCTGGTTTATCAGATCCTTCGTTGGCGTTTTGGGCTAAGAATGCTCCGACTCCTGCTTCACTTGCATCTACATGTACGATAAACTCTTTAGAATAATCAGGGAAATGTAATACTGGAGGGGAAGATAACAACTTCTTAATCCGGGTTACTGCTTCAGATTGAGTTGTTCCCCAATGTTTCTCGAATTCCCGCCGTTGCTTATACTGCTTTTTAGTAAGCTCGACCAGAGGTGCTGTAACTTCAGCATATTCTGGTACAAACCGGCGAACGAAATTGAGTGTGCCTAATAAAGAACGTAGTTCCTTGATATTCTTCGGGTCTGGCAACTCACTAATGGCTTTTATACGGTCATCGCCAATGGTGATACCATGTTCCGATATTATATGACCTAAATATTTAACTTGTTTCGAACCGAACTGTAACTTGGACGGTTTTAGCGTCAAACCAGCTGCTTGTAGAGCTGAAAACATGCGTTCGAGTAACAACAGATGTGCTTCCCACGTAGATGAACAAGCTATTAAATCATCCATATAACACAAAAGACCATTGGCTGAACCAGTATCACCAAGGGCGAGCGACATCATATGTTGATACAACCAGGGTGCGTTACAAACTCCGAACGGCATGCGTTTAAAGCAGTACTTGCCTTTAGCTGTGACAAAAGCAGTTGATTCGATGTCCGCGTCAGCAACAGGAAGCTGATGAAAAGCACTCTGGACGTCGGCTACTGTGATGAACTTGGCTCCGCCCACAGAGTCGAGATGAGTTTCGACGTTGGGCATGGGCCATGTTTTACGGACGAGATGACGATTGAGAGTGTTACGGTAGTCAACACAGAACCGTGGTGACCCATCAGCTTTGCTGACAATAGTAACGGGACTACCCCAGGCACTTGTGCGTTCCTCTATTATTCCCTGCTTCAGTAACTTGTCGACTTGGTCATCGATTTGTTTTTGAAGGCGGGGTGAGGTACGGTACGGCGCACGATCAACCGGACGAGTGCCTGGTTGTAACGGGAATGTAGCTTCGGCTATTTTACAACAGCCTAACTCATCCGCTGACAACGAAAAGACTGGGCGGTATTTTGCGCATAGGTTTATAACTTCCGAAACTTGTTCGGGTGAGAAGGTAGTGTCGGCAAATGCTTTAGCAAGGGCTGGCTCTAGTGCTTCTCGCGCAGCTGCTAGCTCATCCTTATTTTTGGGTGATGCGGCTACCGCACTTATCCGTAATTCAGGTGTATCCGTCACACTGGCTGTTGATAAGAGCGCAAGTGCTAGATGTGCGGGTATAGTGACACCGCGCGTAGACGGATTGGCGATTTGCAACCAGACGGACCCGTCCACTGCACGCCATGTTGCTACAGTACGTGCAACAACAACACGTTCGAAAGTTTGGAATTTTTTTGTTCCAATATTTTCGGAGAATTCGGATTGAGATACCGTACGAGGTTCTAATACGACGTCAGTATCAACCGGAGGTTTTGTATCGGTGAAAACAACAACCGATGCCTCAGTTCCTGCTGGTAAATAATAACAGGATTTTAGACTAACAGGGATAGCCTCAAAGTCAGCATGGACGGATGCGACAGACGCAGAGGTTACTCCTGCTGGGGAAATTGATGATCCAGTGGTACTTGAATCAACACGATGAACAGCGGGTATTGTTGTTTCGCTTGAATGAAAAGTGATACATTGATTTTTCCAGTCAAGTTTCGCACCAAATAAAGACATGACGCTGTTATCTAACAGGATATCATCAGGACGTAACGATGAAATGACAAGCGCTTCTACTGGGCGAGTGACGTCCCCCAGTTGTAAATCAAAGCGAATGAACCCTAGTATTTCCATCACTGATCCATTTGCGGCTTTCAACGTGAGCACAGCAGGTGGGATGGCATGTATCGGTTCATTTTTCAAGATAGGGTGGCGTTTCACAAACGAGAAAGCCACACATGGAACATCGCTTGCCGTGTCAACAGTGACACGAGGCACCTCGAAGCCTCCAATACGTCCACATATATGAACGCGATGAGACGAGAAAGCAAGCGTAAGCGGCGATCGCGTACGACGCGATAAAGCACAGGCGTACCATTCTTCATGTTTATTATTATTATGAGTACTGCTCCTTTCATGACCAGGGCAGTCTTCATTGACATCCATAGACACAGACTCATCACTCGCTGGCAACGAAGAATCCACCTGCTTATTACCTACATCCCTAGACACTGATTCACTAGGTACTGGCAATAAAAAATTCGCCTGCGTATTGCCTACATGGGGGTCTGCGGGACACATGTCAACCAACGACCTACCAGGTACACTGTCTGCAAAACGCACACGCTTACTTACAGGGGAAGGATCTACGACTGCAGTATCCTTACTTGTCTCATCACAGATGGACATACCTTCGAGGGTGAGCGACTCGGAAAGCACGTGCTTCCCTATGTCGTCCCTCGGGTTACCCGACCTTACAGAAACCGATGGACAATCAATCTCGGGGGAAACCCTAAACGAACTCCCAACTGCGGGAACGACTTCCACAACTGGGCACCGTCAGGTGGACTTCTGACGGCGAGCTCTCCTCTCCCGATACCGGGCTAGGTTAGCCTCCCCAAACAAGGGGTGGTTGAAACAATCATTACTGGCGTGACTGGACTTATCTCTAGCCGTACACCCAGATACTGAACAGGGTGAATGATCACGCGTGATGTTCAACCTAGACGTAGACGACCTCGCTGCAGGCATCTTCGAACTGGACAAGTGAGATGCTGCTGCTGCTGCTAAACCGTGGTTCTTACGAGAACCGCTGTGTGAGCGTTTACGTTCAAGACGACTCTCAGGGCCGCGTACTGCTCGCTCCTGAGCTCTAGAACGACCGCGCGCAACAGTCGACCATGACATGGCACTGACTGTGCCATCGACTGCTGCAAGGGACGCAGCACTACGCTGGGCCCTATCGACTGCCTGCTGCATTGACTTACAGTACTGGCCAATGCGTTGTAGTTCCAAAATTTCTGGGCGTAACCCACGCTCAAAAATTCCGATCTGCAGAGCTTCTACAGGCTGTACATGTCGTTTTTGAACTTGACGGTTCAAATTGTTAAAACTGTCTCTAAGACGATTTACGTATGACGTTACTGACTCATTTGGACCCTGAGTCAGAGTGACAATCTGCTCTACTGAGCGTGCCAGAGCGTCTGCTGACAAGTACGACGCTTCAAAAGCAGTTTTCATTTCCGCCCACGAGGTCGGTTTTGCGCTGCTCTCGGTATCTGACAGTTGCCGATCTCCATCAGCACTACGTCTCCACGGAACCTGCCCTCCTACCAGCTGGGTATAAAACTGGATTGCCTCATCCTTCAACACGAAGATGAAGTACGTTACTAGGAGGTCATCAATCATGTCCTCGGTGACGCCGGGACGTGACTTTAACGACGCGGTGACGAATGCTTCATACTGTGACATGACATTAAGGATGCTGTTCTTGTCGTTTTCGTTTCCTGAAAACTTGGAGATAGCACCGAAGTCAGACATTGTCATCCTCGTGTTAACAGATGACACAGACGGGACTGAACTGCCTATTTTAAGACTGCTTGAATCAGACGGAGCTAGTTGTACTCTACCCGTCAACGTAGACAACAGGTCAGCAATATTGCTTGTAAGTCCTTCTTCAGTCAACGACCTATCAAGCAGTTCGTTCAACTTAGCAATGTTACTTTCGCTAACAAGCGACTGCTGTTGTTGAGAACTACTGACCATGTGATGAGGGAAAGAGACCTCACCAGCTGCTCCTTTCCCTACGGGGGAGAACGACCGGCGGCGGTGACGCCCTCGACGACTACGGTGGCGACCATAACGGTGTCGCCTCTGCTCTTCTTCAGAAGAATCTTGGCCAGGTGACGGCTCGCGGGGGCTGAAGTAGGTTTCTTCTTCTACCTCTTCCTCCTCCTCCTGGTCTTGATTCGAAGAGCCTTCCTCAGGACGTGAGAGAAGGCCACCTCCCTCCTGACGTGGGGGAAGGATGTTTGGGTCCGTACGACCATCCCCGGGACCAGGGGGGTCTGCCCCGTCTGCCATATGGCAAGCGGGACAAACGTGCGGAGTTTTTTGGAATTGAAGCTTACCCGCTCTCTCGGTGGGGTTTCTAGCACCGATCAAGCTTCACTGCCTCGACGCCAATTGTGGGACGGTAGTCCCTTCGCAGGGTTTTCTTTCTCAGATGGAGGTGTGGAGACACACCGAGGTGGGTTATGTGCGCAACCGCACGCTCGAGGGTCAACGATGAGGAAACACCTCAGAGTCTGCCTCGAGGAGCCAGGATGATCTTGAAGTATTATAGTGATAAGGAGGCGGTACAATCCAGGGAATAGGGACTGGTATCCACACTACTACTAATAATAATAATAATAATAATAATGATAATAATAATTGTCGGGTGGACCGACCATAAGGTGATGGGTGCATACGGGCGTGATGAACTGAACGAAAACGGAGAGCGACTATTGCTTCACGCAACAGACAACAAGCTCGCCCTCCAACACTTACTATGCCACACTATGTCACACCCGCTCACGGTATATCGTACACATTTCAAAGCCCAAACCGAGAAAAGGCCCCGTACAGGCTTGATCACATCCCGGCACTGCAATATGAGACGACCGGTACGTAACATCACTGGTGCGGACCTCACCCAAGGAGAACGCTGAGTCGGACCACAATCTCGTCTTCGGAAAATTCTGCTTCTTGGGTCGCGTTGCACCAAATCGACGAATTGGAGTCAGCAAGAACCAGGCTATTAATCTACCAAGGTTAACGGTGGACCCGGATCTCGGATTGGACCTCAATAAAGCGAAAGCCAAGATGCTCATCTCCCCGCTACCCGGTAACAATACCAGTAGCGCTATGACATGACCACGGTGCTAAACGAGAACCTGCTGCCGACGTCGGCCGACATGGCGCCTCCTGTTCGGCTGAAGCAAGCAAGTGACGCGTGCTACGATAGAGGCTAACCACTTTTTTTTTGAGGTTTCTCAATTTGGGAGCTCAAGACCTCTCCCGAACAATGATTGGAGAAAAATAAAACCGCTTTGATCCCGGATGAAGAATCAAATGGCCTGATAGGTATACAACGAGAAGCATGCAAGAAAAATCTTGTATAAACGACCATTTTGGGTCAAGGAGTTGGAGTCCCGTCATTCATAAACCATTTCAGACGAACAGAGCAACCTCTATGGTAGCATGCGTCCAGTACCGAGGTGTTCGTGTGTGCGACCGAGGAAACGAAAGCAGAGTTGGATAAGGGATGGCAGGCTAGGGAAGACGCGAGGAAAAAGCTTCGTTATGCTCCAAACGATCGCAGCCTATTAATACGACGATTCTTGAAGATGCCTAGCAAGCAGCGTACACGCACGCGGGCGGAAGCTGTACGGAGGTTCTTCGAAGAATACGTTAGCCAACTCGAAGGTATCATCCGAGAAAGTGATCACTGTGGATTCTACAAACATATCCAAGAGATGGATGTGAAAGGGAAGAGGACGTTTAACTCACATTGCATCAAGGACGAGGAAGGTCGATTGCTTCGAGACAATGCCTTCATCCGGGAGCTTTGGGCGAGGTGATTTTATAAAAGGTTCAACATTGAGTCGCCGACCCTTGATCCGACCATTGTGGGCGAGCTTTAGGCGTGGCTCCCGCGCAGGCCACTGGGCGATGTCCGGTCTAGGTGCGAAGTAGGAGAAGCGATCCGTGCGCTGGCGAACCGCAAGGCGGTCGGGCCCGATGGTCACCCGGTCAAACTCCTGAAGGTCTCGGCCGACCAAGGAGAATCGAACACGATCGGAAAGTTCCACGAGATTGTCGTCTCTGTGTGGAGGGGAGGTGGCCTGCTACAACAACGCAAACATGCACCGATCATCGTGCTGCACAATAAAAAAGACCGGACGGAGTGTGGCAACTATCGTGGCATCTCCTTCGTGACTGACGCCACGCCGGCACAGTACTCCTGAAAGTCATCGCGGTCGTCTTAAGTGACTATTCATACTGCGAACGCAAAAACATATTGCCGGAGGAACAGCGTGAGTTTAGACCCCAGCGCTCGACGGCTGACATGATGTTCGCAGTACGACGCCTGCAGGAACAGGCGCGGAAGGACTCCCCCTTGTACTTGGGCTTTATCGACCTCACCAAAGTATATGACCCCGTCGACCGAATCCTCCTATGGGCTGTCCTTGATCGTTTAGGCGTGCCACTGAGACTGATTGTCGTCATCCGCCACATCCACGGCGTCATGCAAGCATGCGTGCGGTGGGATGATGGGGAGCGCTCGGAAAAGTGCGACGTGGGGTAAGGTCTTCGGCAAGGGCGTGTGCTCCTGCCATTGCTGTTCAACATGTTTTTCAAGGTACTCCTACTGCAAGAGGCCCTGAAATACTTCCTCGATGATGCAGCCATCATGGACAACATGTGCAGCTCCACAGAAGAGAAGGGGGAGCAGGGCAAACCGCGAGCGGGCAAAGTCGGCCGGCGGAAGGGGGAACGAGGAGGAGGAGGCGCACGGGTTGTGGGGCATACTGTACTCTGATGACGCGGGCATCGTATCGCGATCACCAGGAGGGCTGTGGAGGATGGTGACGGTGATCGTCACTGCATGCTCGGCGCTCCGGCGCTCAGGCTTACTGTCACCGAGGCCATAACGGACATGATGTGCCTGCAGAAAAAATGTGTGGGGAAGGTGTCGTTCACCTTGACTGCAGCCGATCGAGTTTGTGTACAAAAAAAACGATCGACTTTGTGCACTTGGGGGGGGGCTATCAGCTCAGCGTCGAGATAGCGCGGCGTCTTAAGAGGGCCTGGGCGTGCTTCCAGCGGTACAAGATGGAAATCTATGATCACCCGGGAGTGCGCTTACGGTTGAAGGTGCGGATGCTGGAAGCCGGTGATTGAGACACTACCTTACGGGTGCATGACGTGGAACCCAAACAAGTCTGACCACGACAAGCTACGGCAGCTTCACCACTCCATGCTCCTCCGATGGGTCGGATGGCGGAAACGGAAGCGTGAAGATAACAACCTCCCGTATGCCGATGCGCTTGCCACGAAAGATTCCGAGAGCATTGAGGCGACAGCGCGAAAACGGAGGATATTGTTCGCGAAATTCGTGGCACGTACGGGCGAGGAGCGTCTGCCCTGGAGGGTGATGTTTGAGGAGTTGGTTGGGGGTAGGGCTTCTCAGAGAGGCAAGGTAATAATGGGATGGTGCGCTTGGAGGAATATATGAGGAATTTGACATGAACTTCGAAGGGTGGCGAAAGGCTGCACAGAAGGCCGGCAGATGGTTTCGACAGGTCGAGAAGGGGGAATAGGCATTCATGTGGAAATGGCATGACACGGAGAGCTGGAGAGCTGCAGAGCGACACGGGAAGGCCGCGGCAGCGCCAACCACCGTCGGCATCTATACGCGGCCGTGACGTTTTCAGTCAGACTCTAGGAATGGCTATTATGGTGTTTTCCCGTTCCTTTATTATATTTCTTTCTGACATCTCTTCTTCTCTTTCATCTATTTCCAGCTGACTCCTTGGGTCTTCCGTACGCATGCGTATTGATAGCATAGGCTGGTGGAATTGGCTGATATTGTTTTGCCACCCCCGCCCTGCATGCGAGCTTACGTATATATTCACTTATTACGTGTAATGTATACGTGGCTGTCTTAGTTCACGTGGCTGTCTTGGTTCATTTTGTTTGCTGACATCGGACGATCTTTTTTTTTGTAGCGCTGTGTAGCTTGCCTTACCTCGTTACACCCCCCCTTGCTGGCGAGTTCACCTAACCTATTTTGTAGGTACATGATAACGTGATATTTCCCTTGCTTCGTTCTGCATCTCTCTCGTTTTTCTTCCTTATCATTTATTAGCTTGTTTTCATCTCCTCGGATTTGTACATTAATTTGGGTCCCTGGGAGGCACGCGGTGTAGTCGGTTTCAGCCGCGAGTCTTAAGACGTGAATACCAGTATGGACCTGTTAAGTACGCACTCTGACTTGCGATTTCACTGTTACATTTTAGGACGGATGAACGACTTGCTCAACCTATGTACATACGCGTACCACTTTCGGATTGTTTCATTTTTTTCCTGGGGTATTGTTCCACTCCACATCTCCAGATTGGAGTCTGTCCGGTGACGACGGACTTGATTATGCGAGTTAATGTGAGACCAACAACAACCTGGCGTGCACGTATCCATGGCTGCTGCAGCAGCTACTGCTGTCCAGCTAAAACCAACAACTGATGGATGGATGTGCGGGCATGCTCTTTACTATACGTGCAGTAATCAGATGATGGATTGGTGTTCTTCATCTATCTGTCATATGGTACAAGAATAACGCATGGACATCAAGCAGATGGTTCTTGTCCGTCTTCGTCGGTCGTAGCAGAGGCGTGAACTCGGATGAAGCTCGGATAGTGTGTGGCAAAACATGTCAGTAGATGGCACTTTCAGCCCTTGACCGACTGCAATTTTCCATCTACGTTGACTGACGCCAAGCTACTGTGTTTTAGTGTGGAACGCTTGGTGTTAAACCCTCGACCGCTGTACGTTTTCCCTCCACTGGCCGTTTCCTGACATCTTTGGTATGCCGTGGGCCGTTATGGTCAACAGCCCTGGCCGTTTTTGGGCAAGGGTATATACTAATCGGGTATCGGGTGCCTTTTGGGGGTTGAGTCGCCAAAATCGGGTCTACCCAGCGGAAATTTGGACATCGTCCGGTGGTGGCCGGCGTTGGCCAATCAGACGGCGTCCTAGGTTCGTCGTGGTCACTGAAATAGAAAGGTACACGATTTCGGCCACCAAGGCACCGGGTATCCCCGATTTTGGCCACTGGTACTTTCCAAGTATCAATCACGATGTTACTCATCTGTCGGGTCCGAGACGACAGCAGCTATAATACGAGTAGCACTAGTAAGTATCGCACACTTTTTGGCGAACACGACACGAAACGGCACACAAAAAGAAGAAAACAAAGAAGAGGCAGCGGACAAGAAGACGTAAACTAAGGTGAGCAAAACTGAAATAAAGTACAGTACGTCAACACCAAAAAAAAATAGCAGCCGAAACCAGAAAAGGAACACCTTCCTTCGGCCGATGAGTGTAAAATTGGTCCAAATGTAACACGTATGGCCCCACCATACGTGTAAAGCTATTACACCATTACCAGCAGTTGCACCAACAGCAGTTACAACCCATGAGTACAGGCCGGGCACGATATATCGTGACAAAAAAAACACACACACAATTTGTGAATTCTTAAATAGGGGTTAAGCCACGTTTTCTTTGTGAAACACATACCAGGTACCTGGTAGCTTTTTCGTCACGAATCTCTCGGCATCGACTTTTATGGGGTTCTGCTAAACTTTTCGCTGTCACGACTCGCGAAAACGCCACCAAAATGTTGTTCGTTAGGAACGACCCTGACACAAAAATTCAGTCACAGCGAGGGCAGTCACAAGCAGCATGCAACAACAAAACAAAACAAAAAACAACCACCACAACCCTCATCCCACCGCAATTTTCATCCCCCACTAATTCCACGTAGTTTGTCTCCAAAAACACGCACCTGCAAGTGCAGGCTCCGCATGCTGTCGTTTACCGCCAGCGCATCCGCGATCGATTTCATTCCCGCGGGCCCAAGGCTGTTCTCCCTCAGGTCTATCTCAGTCAGCGACTTGTTATGTCGCAGAGCTTCACCCAGTTGCTTCGCTCCGCGAGGCCCAATCTGAAAACATACAGCATACAAGGTACATATGTATCAACACCATACCATATTGTTATAAATATCGTACCTATGCTATACGACTACCACGTGAAACGGAGAGCGGCGATATAAACAGGACGCCACGACCAGGGTTGTTGTTGCCGTTGCTGCTGCGCCGTCTATCACATGCAGCTGCCGCTCAAAACGAACCAATCGCCATTTAGTTCATTTATTTGGCTAATCGTGACACCGGGGGGGGGGGGGGGACTTTGATCACTCAGTTCCCCCCCCCCCCATCCATTATCTTCGCATTTTTTGTTTCTCCTTCTCCCTCCGTAGATATTAACTTAGATCCGGGGTCAGAAAGCAGGCTCTTCCCCCCCGTCCCCACCACGATACGAGCCTTCCTCTTTATCGCGAGAATACTTGAGCACTTTCTCTCCTCGTCGACTCGCGTCGAACTGTGCTTACCCACGCTATCAAGCGCTCTCGGCAGTTGATCTATCTAGAATATATACATATATACATACATACATACCAATGTTTGAATCCCTGACTCCAACCTTAGCAGTGTTCGAGGTTAGCCACTAGCCCACGGGAGCGATCGGCTATCAATCACCTACACGTATAGTATCATACGAAATATTTGATAAAATGTTGTGGTGGTTTCGTCTCGAATAAAGGGAGTAAACCCAAAAAGCATGCAAATGTAAAACGACGTACTACACCAGTTTCGACGAAATTCTCAATCTTGCAGCTGAGACGTATTCATATTTATGGTCCTGTCCCCCAGATGATACCGCCTCATGATTACTATAGTTCGTCAAGTCCGGTCACCTTGGCAAGATCAGTCTGAGAATATTTCCGCAGCTGACCCTCGAGAGAATGGATACACCAGAAAAGCCACCTCGGCGGCTCTCCACACCTAATCCTGACCAGAGACCTACCTGCTCGCGACTACCGTCCCACAAAATAACAAGCAACGCCTCTAGTAATCAAGTCAAACCTCGTTGTGGGTGAGGTTAAGCCGGGTTAGCGACTTGTGGTCCGCTAGTGCCGACGCTATCGATGACAAATCTCGAACGCCTTCCCACTCCAGCTCCAACTCCTGGACAAACAACGAAAAGGGGCGGTAGCCATCACGGGGGGGGGGAGGGGGGAGGGGGAAGAGGTACGTCACGCACGAGTATCACCAGCAAGTTATTTCTTACTACCGCAAAAATGGTCCCACATCAATTCCAAGTAGAGGTATGCATCATACAATATGCTACCTGGTACAAGCTAACAAAACCAAAACATCTGAGCACCAGCCCCAGCCTGCCGGCAGCCAGCAGGCGGAGCTGAGCAGGCGGACGGATGTGCGGATAAACAGACCAACTTTCCGCCAAGGACA
The DNA here is from genome assembly GCA_012845835.1 of Undaria pinnatifida. NCBI lineage: Eukaryota > Phaeophyceae > Laminariales > Alariaceae > Undaria > Undaria pinnatifida. The sequence continues at coordinate 19,134,073 of JABAKD010000009.1, forward strand.
TCGGACAGGAAAAACTGAAAAAAAAATCGGAAGACGATGATCAGACACAAAAAAGTGAACGCGACCAAAACCGACGAACCTACAAGGTACCGTATCTCCTTTTTTTTTTTTTTTTTCGCACACTTTTACTTTCCAGCTTCTGGACAAGCCGTGGACATAGGTGTCGTTCCCTCTCCCCCCCGATTCTTGCCTTCAATTTTTTTCGCGCATAGGGTTCAGCAATCCCACTGCTCGTCGATTTTTCATCGAGTGTTGCTAACTCTCGCTCTCGCGCTTTCCGCAAGCCAATTTGTCCACAAGAAAAAGTCCCAACGAATTTATACGAGTATACACTCGGCGGGGCTCGAACTCACGAAACTGACCTATACCAGGCTCGAAGATAACCTGATGCGCCACCGGGGCGACCGGCTATATTCTTACAGAGTACCAGGTGTTTTCACCTCAACGCTTTTACTTGCGTATATGACTGTACAGAAACAAATTTGGTATAACTAGTATGTACCAGGTATATTATAAAAATAAAAATACACTCCAGCTGTCAGATTCAAGATTTCGTCGAAACTCATCTTTCCAAGCTGTGTGTGATAAGTATCTATGTCCAAGTCTGATTATCAAGTTATTTATTTATCAGAATACTCCGTTCGGGATGTGAGACGTCAGGAGAGGTGAGAGGGGAAAAGAGAGGACAAAAAAAAAAAACGAACAGTAAAGCATCAAGCAAGCTATCTATTGGATTGGCGGCTAAACTAGAACATCAACGTTGGCGTTGCGTGTTCGGACTACAACGCAATGATTCATATACAGGGCATACCCCCGTTCAACACAGGGGGTACTCCGGTTTAAGAGCGCCCGGTCCCACTCAAATGTGATCGTTCTTATCTCCGTCAACCGCTCTTGTCTCAGATTGGGTAGCACGTAGGCTTCAGTGTAGGCGCCACAAGGCCTAATAAGCCGATTTGACCGCTTTTCAGTCCCGAATGCGCTTATACAGGGCGTGCTTAAACTGGGGCACCCTCTGTAGACGACACGGGCGCAGAGCGATCCCATGCGCACTGCTGGGCGCTCACCTTACTCGTATAACATGTACGGTTGATAACACGACGTAACTTGTGTCGAAGCGTGTATAACACGTACGGTTTACAATACGAAACCCATTGCTAACACGACGTAACTTGTGTCGAAGTGTGTATAACACGTACCGTTTACAATACAAAACCCATTGCTAATACCACGTAACATGTGTCGAAATGTGGGGTTCCAAAAGGGCGGTCTAAGCTTGAGACCCAGAGACAGCAAACAAACACGTGCCATGTTTTGTCTGATCAACCGTCTAATGACGGTGTGTGAGCGAGCAGCAGTACGAGCGGATCACGCCGCACCTTGTGTCATACGACTTGCGTCAATGTCCTATCTAGTACCAGGTGGCTATTATTAGCTATTAGTCTACACCCAAGAGCTATTGAATCCTGTTTCGTGAACACGAACGAGATTATGACCGTGAGTTAGTGTGAGAATACCAACAACGACAACACCAACAACGAACAACGACAACAACAGCAACAAACAACACCAGCAGCAACAACACCAAACAACACCAACAGCAGCAACATGATGCTTCGAAGTATCATATTATACGATTACCAGTACGACTCCTTGAATTGTACTTGAGTTGAAGCTCGGACACCAAATGTATCAGACCCCAACAACCCACAAGAAGAGCTGCCAGCAGTTGCCGCTGCAGTGAAGCACGGGCACTTTTACATCGCTTGGAGCCACCACATCCGCAACAGTCTCGCAGTTGCAAAACGTGCCATATCGACCACTTTGCTCGTACTCACGGCGGACGTATCAGAAATAAAAAAAACAAGCATATACCTGGTACAATATCACAGACCGGAACCGCTGCGACTGCTGCAACTGTGCGTTTCTGCACGGACGGGCAGTTGTACGCCGCTTGGAGCCAGCATCACAAGCAGCCAAGGCAGTCTGGCAGATTGCAAAAAATGGAATACCGACCGATTCAATGGCACTCACAGCCCACGAATATGTGTACAGTATAAATATCAGAAACAAGAAGGAAAAAGAAGCATGGAGACCGGAACTACAGCAGTAGTGCGACTGCTGCTGCTGCGCCATCAAACATACGCAAGAGACCGTAAGTGCCGTTGCTGCTGCTCTTGTGCCATCCATAATCATAGCCGTTCACGTGCCACTGGCTGACGACCGTATGACCGCCATGCGTCAAGCACAGCAGCAGTACCATCACGTCTAATGGACTGAACAAAATATTCACGGTCGTGGGTTGGGTTTCCTAGTGGCTTGGGTATGAATCTACTACTGGTTTGGGGTAAACTGCCAGTAGGGTTGCTAGTAATTTTGTTATGCTGTCAATACTGGTTTAGTCTAGGTTCGGACTTGTTCTCTGTAGGGGGAATAAAACCAGCACTACTGTAGTTCGTACCTAGTACCAGGTATTATACTGCAAGGCAAACTCAGCGCAGGGAGCTGACCCTGTCAGCCCTCTATCCCCTGGACTCCCAACCAGTGTTTTGAAACGCTCTCATGTCAAAACTGCAGGGCCAACTACGGGTAACATCGGCATATAAACTAACTACCGCGGTCGGGATATATGAACCCTTAAGGGCTTCAGAGAGAGAAATTGACGAAAAACTGGCCGATTCCAGAATCCGACACACGAGGTAGCCCTGGACTCCGGGTAGAGGGTGTGTTGACTATTAATAGTGGGGTCACGAGTGTGCTCACTGGTGTGTGGTGTGTTCAAAGCGCAACGATAGGAGCTATATGACACACGCGCCGCATATTAATGGTACTGCTGCAGGCTCTTCCTACTAATAGAGCATTAAAAATATCGCAAAATCTCTTCTTGGTCGATATAAACGGGCCTCAAAAGGGTTCAACCCCGTCAGACTTTACACCCATGATATTAGGGCAACTACAGCAGTAAGTGACCCCATTTAAGAGCACCCTAGCTAACAGCACTCGGGAGTTAAGAGCAGCTAACTTGGCATGCCCCGCCACACTAAAGGCTATATATTTCCTAATACAGAAAAAAGCGCCTTGTAGTTAAGCGCGCATGTTTCGGTACGCCACGAGGCGCGCTTAAATTGAGGTACCCACTGCTGTACTTGGAGTTTGTGAGTTGTGATTTCTCGCAGTTCCAAAACTGTACTGACGTGGTGTCATGTGAAGTACCCTACAAATCCTCCCCCCGTTCAAGATATTGCATCAGTTTGTACCGGCCGCTGGTCACCCCCCTCCCCTCCCCATCCCCTCCCCACCCACCTTCAACATCGGATGACCGCGGAGGAACGACCCCACTCCCGCTCCAGCGGTGTGGGAACTCCCGATCGTGAGAATCGCGAGCTTTTTCCCGGCGACATTGACGGCTTTCAAGATGTTCTGAGAGCGAAACGAAACAAAACGCGCGACAAGACTGTCAGTTGGCGTTATCAATTACCAAGACGCATCACGCAACGCAAAGGGGCGAGATTCTGGAAGAACGCGGCGGGATTCCGAAAAAACGCCATACGTATCTGTTAGTCTGGTGTATTGAATGACAATTTGACAACTTGTGCTTTATACGGTACCCGGTATTTGATATGCTTCGGATCATGCAAAACCCTCCTTTGGAATACGCGCGGCCCAAGTCCCAATCGACACATCATCCAGTTCGCGGATGTAATGTCAATAGTTGAATACTGACCAAAAAAATGGTCCAAGTGCCAGCACAGCTCACGTGCTGGCAACCACAAACCAAATACACCTGGTAGGCGCTAACTCAAAGGAGCGCCACCGTCCGTAAAAAACTGTCACACCACCACCACCGCCACCGCCACCACCTTGCCAGAATAAAACACGCGTTCGTGTGCGGGGGCGCGCCGCGACCCCCACCACTAAGCCCCAGCCCAGCCATCACCGCAAAAAACGCCTCGGCGGTTTCCTACAATAGCTTGTTCGCAGAGCATGGACAGGGGAGAGGACAGAGGGACAGGCAAGGAGAAAAACAGGCCCAGCGAGCGCGAAACCAAAAGTTGGTACTCACCCGGCTGTCATCGGGAGAGAGATCTTTCATCCAAAGATCAAGGTGCCCGGGGGTAACGAGGCTCTCCTTCATTACCCGTCCCACGAAGTCGCGGGGCCGGCTGGGGCAGAAGTAGCCGCCGCCCACGGAGACTGCAAACAAGAGCAGGTTCAGGGCCGCCAGTCGGTCTTCTGTCGCGGAGGGGCCCATCGCTCCCAGGTACTTCCAAACGCCGAAGAACTCCTCGGCCTGATTTCAGTATTGTAAGAAATGTCAACATAATCAGGTGATAGTTGAAAAAGAAAACTTGATACGCACTACCAGGCACGTCGTACTGGGTATAGAGTAGAAAAGTTTGACAGTTGTTCGACAATTGAGAAAATGAAAAAGAAACGATAATAATCGTCAATGTAGTAGGTAGAGGTAACCAGCAACGTCGCCCCACTCACGTCAAAAAGAGCGCCCTATATACCCCTACCCCGTACCTCCCTTCGAAACTCCATCCCTCCCCCCACGCCCTCCGCTCTAGACTCCCTCCCTTCCCCTTGCCTTCCCTCCCTGCCCGTCCGCACCTGTTCCCTCGAAACACTCATGGAGCACATGGCCTGTTTTAAAGCTCCCTGCGCTTCGCTGAACTTATCGACGTCGTCGTTGGCCTTCCTCAACAGGTACGATGGTTGGAGCACGCCCCTCCAATTCCGTTCCGGAGGGGTCCCCATGCCGTTAGCTCCCAATCTGACACACGAGAACCGCGCGAGTAAAGGTCAGGGGCCACGGGTCAAGGGTGCAGCCGAGAGCGGAGGTGTCGACACGGTCGGTGTGGACGCTGCTCTCACTGCCAAAATGGCACTACAGCAGAAAATGTAATACACGTGCGGCAGGATACCAGGTAAAAAAATAAAAACAAGCACACGGAGGCCAGCTGCAGACAGCGCTGCATGTGCCGTAGCCTTCAAATAATTGGTCATGCATACATGCAGAGAGCGCATCAAAGAAAAGACAAGGAAACTCGGAAACGCACTGAGAGCCAGCTGCGCCATCACCACCGCGCTGAATAAACCACCTCCAGCTACTGTATAAAGCAGGAAACCCCGTGTGCCTCCGTTAAATCGCCTTCACCTATTCACGAGCAAACACACGTATCCCCGTTAACTCGCTTTCACCTACTGTGTATACCAGGAAATCCCGCGGGTCTCCGTTAAAACGTCTTAAATCTGTTCACCGGGAAACCCCACGTGCTCCCGTGAAACCGCCTTCACCCACTGCATACACCAGAAACCCCGCGTGCCTCCGTTAAACCGCCTTCAACTGTCCACCAGGAACCCCCACGCGCCTCCGGAAAAAAGCCTTCAAGTATATACCCGAGAAAATCCGCGGGCCTCCGGCAGCGCTAATTGCACACCGGATGTGCAAATACAAGTCTGCACACCCTCTAGTTTGTGTTGATCGCAGGCTGTACTTTTCGCTGTGACCGTTTTTTTGCGGAAACCTCCCCGATTTTGGTGCATTAGGTTGGTGGGAGGTCAGTTTGATTGGTGGACCCTGTCGGCGGCTAACTACTGTACGAAGTACATGCCCACGGTCAGTTTGGAGGGATAAGGTCTGGGTGGGATCAGGGTCCCAAGCGGGAGCCGAGTAGAGGTGTGCGAATTTTAATTGCATACAAACCGCTTAGCAATGAGGAGTGGTTGCGTGCTTCTGTTAAACCTCTTCCACCCATATACCAGGAAACCTCCGTCTCCGGTAAACCGCCTTCACATAATCACCAGGATAACCCCCGTGCCCCAGCGCACCTACTCCTTGATATCTCCCTTTGTATATTTGGCACCAGGCGGTACAACGGCAGTCGACTGGCGCCCTCATCATACACCCCCCCCGCCCTTCCCACAACTCCCCCTCCACTCACCGATTCAACGCCTCGCAGACCGCCTTGTCTAACCTCGAGCTGTCCGGCCCGCCAAACTCTCTTCTCCTTCTCAAACCCCCACTCCCATTCCCAGTCCCATTTCCCGTCCCGTTCCCATTCCCAGTCCCGTTCGCATTGCCGTGGTTTCCCGCGGACGACCACGACGAGGGCGTAGTCGTAGACGCCGACTCCCACTCAATCCCATTCCACCTCCCATCCTCCACGTCCTTCTCCGGCTTGGGGTTCCAGCCCATCCTGGAGCCTTTTGAGAGAAGGGCCTTAGCAGCCACACTAGCCGCTGCTCTAGCTCTAGATACCGGAGACTCCGAGGACACTCCCCTGCCCCCTCCTAGGGGGCTTTCCCCTCCTCCGATGACGGACGGGGGGGCGGACGATCTCCGGGATTGGTCGATCGGGGAGGGCGGGGGGTGATCTGGGTAGGTGGGCCCGTACGGTCCCGCGAATATGAGCCTATCCCCCAAGCGAAAGGAGTAGTAGGTGACAGTGTCCATCAGCTGGGACACCGCTCCCTCCAAGGCTTTCCATGGACTCATGCTGGGAGGCATAGAATGGGGGAGGGGAGGGGGAGGTAAGGAAACACAAAAAGAGGTGGCAACGTTAATGGTGTCGTCGCTCGCGTGAAGGCTGACTGCATCGGCAAAGCACACTGCGTATTCGTAAGGCCTCCCAGTTCCGCTCTCAAGCCAGCCCCCGCAGGCAGCGCCGGTGTTGTCATCACAAAACAACCGTGCGAATAAAGCCTGAATAGCCGCCACGCCGCTAGCATCCCACCCGGTCCTCCCCTGCTTCCTCATCCCATTTTCGAAACGCAGCAGCCTTTCTCTCATTATCTAAGTCCCTCCTTCCCTCCCTCCTTCGTTCGCCTCTCTTCCTCCCTAAGTTTCCTGCTTCCGCTTGCCCCCTCTCTCCTTGCCTCCCTCCCTCCCTCCCAATCCCGATTTTGCCTGCGGCTATGATTGGAGTCTAATCTGACCACCAAACAGTACAACGAGTATTGATAGAATATCACTCTCCCACCCCCTCCCTCTCTACCATCCCCCCTTCGTCAATGGTCAAATGAGTAAGGCAAGTAACAACTGAGTACGCCCCCCCCCCCCCCCCCGTCCCCCCCACTGGAAATCGCCTGCGACCGGGAGTCTATCTCGCGACCAACAAGCAATCAGTACTACAACAGTCGACAGCACATAGCTGACACAACAAAACCAAACAACCAGCACTATCCACACCAGCAGCAAACATAGTTAACATAACAATAAATAAAAACAATACAAACCACCAGCGTAAGCAGTTGACTAACAATCTTCACCTGTACATCTCAAGGTCCGAGTACCGCTCTCGCTGCTCCGGCGACCACGCCATACTTTCCCTCTCCGGCGGCGCCACAAGCACCGCATCGCACGCCAGCAGCGCTCCCGGGTGCAGATGGTCAAACATGTTAGACCCCGCGACCACCGAAGGCAGCGCCCCCCGCCACCTCTCCTGTCTAAGTCGCGGCGGCAAACACGAAACCGGCACCCAAATATGCATATACTCCGGGTTTTCCACTAAGAACGCGGAGGCGGTGGCGTACAGGTCCGACGCCTCCCCTATCGCCGACGCTCGCTTAGCGATCGCAGCACAGGAGGCGGCTTGAGCCGCCCCCGCTGCTGCCGCTGCCACCGCCACCGCTACCGCGCCACCGGCAGCCGTAGCCGCCGCGGCAGCCGCCTTAGCGGCGACCTCTACCGAGGTTTGCGGGGTCGTCCCAGGTACCCACCGGCGCTCTAGGTGGTCACCGACGAGGTGGGATAGGTAGACGGTTTTCCCGGCGCCCATCGGGTACTTTTTTTTGTCCGTCAGCGTCAGCACGGGACGGAGGTACGGCTGCAGGTATTGGCATGGGGGTCGGAGGGGAGGTCGGACAGGGTATATAATGTAATCGAAACGCCTTTCCAGTATCTGCAGACAATACAGACAGCGATATTAAACAACAAAAGGGACCGACCGCACAGGCGTACAACAGGAGTAGCTCCACCCGTCGCGTCTCGAAACAAGAACAATGGCAAACGTAGAGGTCCTCTCTCGAGGCCCTCTCTCCCATCACGCGTCGATTCGTTTTGCTCCACTCCGCCCAAACGTATACAGATCCGAAAACCGTCTCCAACTACCGAACCGTGAACCTTCACGACGCCCCTTCCTTTATGAGCAAACCTAGACCAAAACAGAGTAACACTCCACGACAGCGCCCTACGACAGCAACGGTGCGAAAACGCCTTCAGCGAACTATCGAAACCTTGGCGGATTGGGATCCATAAAGTTGAGTCGAAAAGCACCACCTCCGACGAGCTAGTCCGTTGCTTACTTGATAAGAGCGAATGCAAGTTTCTAAAATCCAGCGCCCCAAACAATAGGGACTCCAGTCAACCTGGCTAAAACCGTTTTTTAGTTTCTACAACAGAATTTCTCCGACCGCCGAGCGAGTCATCCATCCCATTCTCCAAATTCTTCGGCAAAGCACACAAATTGACAACAGCTAGAAACGTCTTGCTCCTCGAGTTCCTACAGTAGCGACAGGTTATATCATATGATTTTTCTGACCTCGGCTTCGTCGAAGGACGGTATGTGTTCGAAGCGAAGCAGCGTCTCCCGCGGCAATAGCATTACCGTCTCTAACCCCGCGTCGGGGAAAGAAATCTGCCCGAGGCGGTGGTGGGAGGGGGGAGGGGGAGGGGGAAGGGGGGGGGAGAGGGAGGTTCAACATAGGCGCAATTGCGCGCTTTTCAAGAGTTGTACGAGCAAGTGCGTGTTTTTTGGGGGGGAGGGGAGCGGGCGGGGGGGGGGAGGGGGGCGAAGAGAGACAGGGACGGGACGGGGGGGTGTACTCGACATTCATGCATGGCCGTAGTCGTATGACCATAGCGGTATGACCCTCGCATCCCTACAATGCCGGGACGAAGAGGGACAGGGGGGGAACAACATCAGCGCCCTAGCTTTCCTCCCAGGAGATGTACCAATATACGTGTTCATGGTTGGGGGGTGTACTCAGTTGTTGGGGAGGGGGGTATGATAGGGGGGGGGGTTGTACTCACTTTGTGCAATACGGGGGGGTACTCATTTGTTGCATGCCTTAGTCATTTGACCATTGACCATGCATTCCTTTCGAGACGGAGGGGGTATCATAGGGGGGTATCATCACGATACAATTGCTTGATTCCCAGGAGTTGTACGATAAATTGTGTGTTTGTGCGCGGTGTCTGGGTGTGTGTCAGGGCGCCCCGCCATTTGTGGTGTCAACAGAGGCGACATCGACGTCGCGGCAGCATGTACGTTGAAAAAAGGAAAAAAAAAAACACGTTTCCGCTGTGCTTCGGCGGTGCACGCATGCCTAAGATTTCAAGAGCTGTGATAGCTTGGTAGGTTCTGGGAGGCGTGCGGGGAGGGGGTGGGGTGGTACAATAGCGGTAAACCACGCACGAGTATACAGGCAAACATCGGCGCGGGAGCGCCTCAGAAACGCAGCCCTTTGTGCTCCATCATACCGATACCGTGGGCGTGAACAAGCAACTAATGCAGCCCTGGGACAAGAAAACACTCGCCCGCCTAACCACGAGCTCCGCCCAGGAGTCCATTTATTGATTGATCAATTGATTGGTTGGTTGATCGATTTATTGATTCATGGCAACGTTTTATGACATTGGTCGGTGAGATTGGTAAATGAAATTGGTTGATCTGTTAATTGCTATCATTGATTAGTTGATCGATGATTGACGGGGAATTTTGGTGAGAAGCGTGGTTATGGCGAGGTTAAGGTTGCTGGCACGTGCTTCTTGACGCATTGGTTATCGTCCTTTGAACTGTTGAGCGACGTGATTGTTTGGTTGTTACATCGTCCCTACTATTGCCGCTGCTTGTTCTAACGCCAACGGCATGGTGTCACAGGGCGAAACTGCCCCTCCACCAACTCCTTTGGGGATTTGAGAAGGAAAAAATACCGACACCAATTGACGATGGCAGCGCCAACCAAACGAGAGCAGTCTGGGTTGCTCGGGGCAGGGGTTATGCGCGACCTGCACCGTGAGGGCCTGTACGACATGCACGCAACATAGTTATGCTCGTGCTGTTGCACGTTCTTCCTAAACGCTTGATAATAACGCACTCGTCGTTCTTACGTGCACTCGTGGTCCCGCTTGCGGTGGCCCTTGGTGCGGGGCCCTGTATAGTGAGGTGAAAATCGCTTGTCACGACCTCGTCCTATAGCGTAACACCCTATGCCTGGAAAGTTCCGCCTTAGTACGGGTATTGCCATCTGGCAAGACGCTGCGCTAATGAGGGACCGAGATTGTCTCGTAGCTGCCGTACACCTGGGCCCCCAAAGGGTTATTCGAGCATGCCGATACCCCGACGTGGACGTCACCGACACTCCACGATCGTCATGGACAAATCATGACCGTCACGGACACGTCGTCAACGTAACGGACACGCCATTATCGTCACGGACACGTCACGCCCATCACGGACACGTCATGAACGTCACCGACACGTCATGACCGTCACAGGCACAACTTTGACATCACGGATGTCGGGTCCAACGCCTTCACCTCCCGATCAAACTCTATTGGTGCTACTGTGGGTGCTACAGACTACCGAAAAGAAGGTCTCCTTGCCCGATGTTACCGTCTTAAGCCTGTGTAGAGGCAGCAGTAAGACTGCAGTAGTACCACAACCCGCCGCTCGACCCATACCGCTGTACACACTGCCGCGGTAGCACCACAATCCGCCGCTATTGCTGCACACACTGCTGCAGCTTCATCACTAGCTGCAGTAGTATCGTAACCCGCCGCTCAACCCATAGTTTACTGCTGCTGCAGTTTTATAACAGTATCTTAATCGGCCGCTAGAGTAGTGACTGCTGCTGCTATTCATACTGCTGCTTCCGGCGAAGGCATAACTCGCCGTGCTGTGTGCTGTATGCGACCTTGTTCTTGGCGATGGTGTTGGGCACTTGAGCACACCGCAAACTGGGCAAAGTTTCCTACTTTGGTCATTGGTCGATGCGGCGCAGATACGCTCTCTCCATATATCGCACCCTCCCGTCTAACCGAAAACTACAGCAACAGCAGCAGCAACAGCAGTAGATCACGGCCTGACGACCAACATGTAACATTTCAATCCACCACCACAATAATGTTAATATTGCACAACATACATAATGCGGTAGATGCACGACACAAACTGTATATATGCCCAAAATATACCTTCTGGACTTGGTATTAGTATGTATTAATATGTATTACCATGTATAAATATCATAGCACTGCGGGGGTGCAAACGATAACAAATTCCATGTAAGATGCACCTACGTTATATTATAAAATTCAAATACACTTGGCTGTGAGATCCTTTTTCTTTCGTCGAAACTCGTCTTTGCAAGCTGTGCGCGATGCTCTGATCGCGCGTCTTACTGGGTGTTTTCATTAAGGATATAGCTCGGCGACTCCCCTTCGAACTAGCTTGTATCTGGGCCAACAGGGTGATGCTCATCAGTCTGTGCACAAAAAACATAACACCCGTTTCAAGGGAGACAAAATCTGACGGACCTGGTTCGACCTTTGGTGGGGCGGCGGGGGGGGGGAGCGGGGGGGTGAAACGGGAGTGGATGGGAGCAAAATATTCTACATGCAATCTAAACAGCCAATATCTCTAAGATATAAACGATGAGGTGGATGGGAGCAAATTATATGGGAGCCAACTATACGCGGTGGTGTTTGCATCTATGTTATGAAAAACTACAGTACACTCGTACAGCTGTGAGATCGAAGATTTCGTCGAAACTCATATTTGCAAGCCGTGCGTGATACTCCGATCGCGCGTGTTACTGAGTGTGTGTCCTCATCAACCTTCTTGGGATTTCAGTGGGAAAAATCGACGGCAAAAAATGACGATCCCAGCTTCGACTACTGCGTGAATGGGGGACGACAGAGAATGGATGCCCGGCCTACAACGCAAGGAATTGTGCGACACAGGTGTAGCATAGACCAACCCGTACTGCTGGGCGCTCACATTGCTTCTAGACGGTCGATAATATCAGAGTTTAGTTTGTTTTATGGCAGTAATGAGCCCAAAAAGGGTTAAGGGTACAGGCCGGCAACCCACCGTACAACAAGCTTGTACCAAGGTCAACAAGGTGATGTTAATCAGTCTGTGCACGGAAACGATAAAACCCTTGCACCTATATAGTCTCATCTGTATATGGATATAACCAAGAGCTCGTAGATGATAGATGTACGAGTACGATACTCATCTGCGACTCTGGTAAAAAACTTATGGCACGTCTTACCCCAATTTTCTGGCCCGCCCACCAGTTACTACGTACAGGCGGCTACTGACCCGCCTGACTCGACCCATCGTGGCCCCCATGGCTGTTGCTGGGTACCCATGCACAAACTTGAGGTCAAAAAATAGTTTGTTGTCGGGTCACGCGGGCTGCGTAGAACGTTCAACACGTCATTGATGTATAAAAGTCACTAACGTCATGTTTATGGAAAAAATGTCCTTGGTGCACGCGATGTCTGCCTGCTCGGTAACCCGGCGTGCTCCGTCCCAGCATCGTAAGGATACGAGGGCCTATGGTCATACGACTACGGCCATGCATGAAATGGGTACAACCCCCCCCCCTCACACGAAACGAGGTAGAACACACTGAAGACATTCCCGGTTTACAACCGCTATGATAGCGAAAATCATGAACCCTTGAACCCTCATCGTCGGCGTCTTCTTCGCCTCCAAACGGAATGGCTCGACCCCTCCACCCCCCGTTGAAAATACCATGAGGTTCATTATGTTGTTTGGCCGCCATCGATGAGTTCCAAAAGGGTTACAACAGCCGTATGTAATCGTTTCGTGTTTCGAAGGACCTAGAGTACATTTCGACCACACGACCGAACCAGCAACAAATGCGTTGCCGCACTATGGCGATGGGACAGTCCTCTCTGGTGTGTGTGGGGCGGTTCCCCCTCCTGCAACGATCAGTTTTGGTTATATTAGTAACGACGCCGGGGTAATGACGAAGACGGTGACCGTGACCACCCCCTACCAATTTGTCGATTGTTGATATGAATCAACAAGTATCATAGATATTGCGAGTAGGGTTCTGCAAACAATAGAGTCATGAAGGATTCGGACATATCTCCGGTCCGCGATATCTCTCTGAATTAACGCCTTTACAACTGGAAACCCGTTTTAGGGGACAAAACTACTTGGAAATAGTATAGGAGGGAATTTTGGGGCTATGATGGTCATACAAAATCTCACGAGTATTAATAGAACGCTAGTATTTACTTTACACCAGTATCTCAGTGCGGAATATACCAGAGGGGGGTGTGTAAGCGTTAATCCCTTTAGAATTACACCCACGCTCATCGGAACAAACTACTTCGATTTCGTACATGAGAAAAAATATTACACCGTAGACTGCCCGTAAAACTTTATTACTGAGTATTACGTTTTCCTTTTACCACTGCACCCACGTTTTGACGACTCTACCATAACGTATCAAAAGTCGTAGAAATGAGGCCAGGAAAGTCTTTGTCCCGACACTCGAGTCCTCACGGTGGACGACTACTGTCCTGCAGCTGTCTCGACAGGCGAGTCTTTGTGGTGACTTGAAGATTGGCAAAGGCGGGGACGCAGATACACCACCCCATCCCGTGCGGCAATGCCAGTAACTAGAAGCAGTCACTCCAAAGCCAGCAGCAGTATTCCTCCTGTATGTACGAAAAACGTCAACAGATTTCACGCTCGTAACATTTAATCAGTAATAGGAACATAAAACCAGAGGCAAAATGCGACGGCAGAATAAAATAGAGCTTGCAGTTTCCACCTTCCAGCTTCCAGTCTCCTTGGAAAGTGGGAGTAGGGATATACCGTACTAGGGGTGCAAAACAATAAGCCGGCGGCGAGACTCGATCGGGGACCGTTCTGGGCTCTTGAAGGTTACCATCTGACCATAAAATACCATTTTGTAATATATAATGACCCTGGTACAAGCTACACTGCTGTAGTTCCACGGGGAGTGGCCGACCCATATCCTTAATGAGGACACACACCCCGTAATACGCGCGATCGGAGTATTGCACACAGCTTGCAATGATGGGTTGCGACGAAATCTTCGATCTCACAGCTGGAGTGTATTTCCATTTTATTAATATGGAATGATACCATTCCACTACTTGGAAAGTATGAAGTTACAGTAACTCGTACATAGTCATGCTTATCATTGCCGGTGTCAGTTGTCACGTTGAATGGGGAAGCGGATGTTCGTGCACATAATCGTCTTCCCTCGTCCTGCGCAGCAGCACTCGTGTGACAGACCACAAAAACGGTACTAATTTCACCTGCCCCCACGTGTTTTGGGACAACCTACATAGAAAGACTCGTACGGATAGTGTTGCACAATATTATACCAGGTACTAAACAAAGTACATGCATGCGACAGTTCGCGGCAAACCTATTATTTCACTATTTCGAGCGATGCGGGTTTCTACTTTGCACCACGCCTGCACATGAGAAAGGGACATAATCCGAGATCGCCGAAGCCAGGTTATCGGACTATATCATAAGACCACCGCCGCTGACCAACAACGCACACAAGCGGACGGCAGTTACACATGTATAGCCTGCTGCGCTAGTCCCACGTGTGCATTGGTGGGAAGCGATCTCATGGCACCTGCTGTTGCTGCTGCTGTTGCTGCTGCAACTACCTGCAGCTGTTGTTCTCGAGGATGGGGTGTTTGAGAAAAAGAACTCGACGGTTCCTCGGTGTCGTATTTTGAATTGAATTGTCGGAGATTCCGGTGGTCGACCGGGACAGAGATTCGGGCAAGCGAGACTGGAAATGAGCCCCCATTTGTGTCGCCGTCGTAAATCAGAAACTCGCTTTGCGCAAAACTACTTTGCACACTATTTTTACAATGTTATAAAACTAGAGCTGTTGCTACTGCTGTATCGTTACGCTTGTTGGATGTGACCCAAAGGCCGAGGACCCAAAGCACCATAGACCCAAAGGCATGCGCCCGCGTTGCCGCCCTTTAACCTATATGAAGCATCAACCCAATAACCCCTTTGGGATTTATATTTCAGAGGGAGAAAGTGTTCAAAACAGCATCGGCGACAAGAAGCCCGGGCTGCTGAGTTAGGAGGCGTGTCCTGAGGGCAACTTAAGGGTGTGTACTTCAGAGGTTTGTGTGCGACACACGATCAACATGGTGATACTTGCACTGCTGCACGCTGTTCCTACTGTAGGTGGGCGATAAAACCTGTCTCCTCGCTTTTTAGGTCGTTAACCTGTATCCCAAACGGGCAATAGCTACCAAGCAATAGCACTCGTACGAGTATCGTTATATAGATACTGCGTGCTGTTGTGCTGCGCGGGCTCAAGGTAGTGCCGACCCGATAAAATATTCATCGTCATGCTGTGCTTTGTGCTCTATTCTGTCAAACCAGCAGCATGGCAACAAGCACCAGCGACACAACATAGTTTCTGCTTCTGCTGACGCTACAGTAGTACACATAAGTCAGACGTTCACATAAGAAGGTAATGCAAGGTCTCCTACTCGAATTCCCCGCTGTCCATGGTGAAGAGTACCAGGTAGTACGTAGTACCAGGTACTAATAATAATAGCACCAGGTAAATTATTAGCACTGCACTCTCGTTTCGAGCGACCAACTACTTGGATTTAGTGTGGGATGTTGTACAATTGAAAGGGTTAACGGTTGTATAGCAGCAGCAGTACTATATTAACCTTGCAGGTAAGGGACCCAGCCAATACCGGTACACCAACCTGAAACACGTGAACAGGCGTCATCATGCTGCGCTTTTAGTATATTTATCTCCCTATATAGAACTTTGGCTACTTTGGACACATCCCTTATACCCCGGCAGCGTACGGTGGGCTACTTTACGTCGCCAAACACGTACTCGTAATCGTTGTTGATGTTCGACATGTTGTCCCTCTCGTACCACAGCAGTCGTGAAGTCGTTACAAAGGGGTAATAGAGTACATACCAGCAGCAGTTTCTGTTCGGAGAACACGCCACACAGCTACCAGGCATTAATAATACAAAAGTAGTGCCGTAGTTGTTTGGCCACTTATAAACGCATCCCTATATAGACGAGGTAAGGCTGGTACGCGTGACCTCTTATACCAGTCGACTACACATAATCTCCTACCAGGTTTCGACTATTGTACTTCGTGCCAGAGGTCGCCCCGGTGGCGTATCAGGTTACCCTCGAGCCTGGTATAGGCCAGCTTCTGGAGTTCGAATCCCCCCAAGTGCATAGACTACTCGTATAAATTCGTGGTGACTTCTTCTTGCGCACAAATTGATTTGCGGAAAGCGCGAGAGCGTGAGTTAAAGCAACACTCGATGAAAAATCGACGAGCATTGGGATTGGCTGAACCCTATGCGCGATAAAAATTGAAGGCAAGAACCGGGGGGGAGAAGGGACGACACCTGTGACCACGGCTTGTTCAAAAGCTGGAAAGTACATGCGTGTGAAAAATAAATGAATAAATAAATAAAAAAAGAAAAATCATACGTAATTGTATTACAGGCGTGCAACACAAAAACGTACTGGTACCAGCCAAAAATCACAAAGTTTACGTTGTGGTTACTTGCTGTCTTACTCGTGGAATATTCGTAGTCGTGCCAGGTATCATACAAGTACCAGTGCACAGCAGCAGAGAACCTGTCCTGGTACGGTAGCTGCTACTACGGGTGTTATTACGACAGGAGCTGCGTTGAGGTGGTGCAGCCCGCCCCACTTGTACGAAACAGCAGGCAAGCTCAACCTAGCTTTCTACGTAGGCGTTCATTCGTCTTCCGTTCCTCTCGTCTCGCCCTAATTCATCAACTCTGATGATGCTTCTTCAGTCAATCAAAGGCAGTAATCTTCCACTTTTTAATATTAATAGTACTCGCACAAAATCTTGGAGACGCAGTAAATGGTACCGCTGCTACCCCTTGTGTACTTCTCTGGTAAAAAGGATGCCACACGTGACACCCGTGGCTACGAACGGTGTAGGCCTCGGCGCGGCGTGGGCCAATAGGTTCATCATCCCAACTGCCAAGGACAGCTGTAGTAGCAGCAGGATAAACACAACGGCATGCCCCCAGAGGGAAGGGCAAAGAGCCTAGAGCTAATGACGAAGGTAAAAGCCAAGACAATCAGTTGCAAACAACATCGCGTATTGATTCACGATCGTATCATATCTGCCACTACTGCCGCCGCTGTGACCACACCGATTATCGTCTACTGCTGTTCTAGTCCATGCAGTCAGTATGTACCGATATAAAATGCTGCCTACGTACGTACGACGATATCCGTTGCCTATTTTCGTTGTTCTCACATTTTACTCGCATAATCAAAATCCCTGGAGACAGGACAAGCTTCAAAGTGGTAGAATACCCCAAAGAAAAAATAAAACGAACCAAAAGTGGTACCTGGTGCACACGTACGGTATACAACATGACTTCTCAGCTTGGAAGAGTCCACATACATTTTTTTACTGCTGTGCTCTCGTGCTGCTTGCTCCAACGAGTGCGACCGATTGAGCATGTCTCAGCTATTGCAACCCGCGTGGTATATACGTCGGCCGCACGTGCCCTGCATCGCTCCTCGTGAAGGATCGTATTTCTCTCATGATTCTGTCGAAAAAAAAACATACGAGTACTGGTACCGAAACGAACCACGTACACAGCAGTATGTATGCGTACAGCAGACTTGAAAAAAAATAAACAGACATTTGAAAAAAAAACGAAAAGGCCGGCGGTACACGACAAAACTAAAGAGGATTGCAGCAAGCGACGTCATAGAAGCATGTTTTTTTCGTTTCGTTTTTTTTTCGCACACTTCTACTTCCCAGGTTCTGGACAAGCCGTGGTCACAGGTGTCGTCCCTTCTCCCCCCCGGTTCTTACCTTCATTTTTTGTCGCGTATAGGATTCAGCAATCCCACTGCTCGTGGCTTTTTAATCGAGTGTTGCTAAACTCACGCTCTCGCGTTTCCGCAAGTTAATTTGTGCGCAAGAAAAAGTCCCCACGAATTTAAACGAGTGTGCACTCGGAGGGATTCGAACTCACGAAACTGACCTATACCAGGCTCGAGGATAACCTGATACGCCACCCCGGGGTGACCGGATCCATGCAGGAACCAGCAGCGCTTGGCAAATAATAATCGGAAACGTCAATCTGATTTTCTGCCGCACAGCATATACTTTCAGCGACTGGTGGTGGTGGGGTTGTCGATACGGGTTGCGTGCATGCATGTTCGGTTCTGGAAGAAAGCTCAGGACGAGATGGGATGGGACGGGAGATGCTGTCATATGATACGTACGTTCCGGATTGTAGCCTGCGTCCATCACAGTGTCGGCATCCTCCCCGTGGTGGAGTAAGGCGGTTCTGGTGTCTACTAACGTCTAGGTCGTGGTTTCAAGTCTCGCAGTGTGCTCGTGGAGACTTTCTCTTGCGTAAAAAATTGACGAGCGAAAAGCGCGCGAGCGGGAAAAAATGATGCAAATCGACGAGCATAAAAGCTGAAAAGTGGGAATGCTGTGAACCCTGTGCTCGACAAAAATGAAGGCAAGTATCGCGGGGGAGAAGGGAAGATACCTGTGACCACGGCTTGTCCAGAATATCGCTAAAGTGAAGCCTCTTACCATGAGTACAGAGTAAGAATTGTGCTGCTGTGGAGAGCAAAAGTGATCTGTTACAAGTATAAAGTTGTGATGTCTAAAAAAAACAAAAAAAACGTAGAGATGGTCAACGACAAAAGGTCACAAGTCAGAAAGCTCGTTAAAAACCAGTGAGAAAAACAAAAATTCAACCGCAAAAAAAAATGATGTCTTCGTGGTGAGATGTGCTGGCATTTGCTCCCTTTCGTTGTTTTTAGTTGCCTGTCCCTCTCTCAAACAAGCTTGAGGCGCAACGGGAGAGCGCTGCCGCACCATGGTATTGAGGCATGCACCGGGGAGGGGCTGTGCCACCCACAGACATGCTAGAGGGAGAGGGGAGTGTATGGTGTGGGGCGATCTGTTGACACAAGCGAAGCATGACAAAGGGTCTCGATTTTCCGACAAAAAGCAAGAGAAGAAGCAGCAGCAACAGCAAAGAACTGAGCCAGCACCAGCAGAGGGCGCAGTCAACTGAAGTAGTCGGATCAGCAGGGTCAACCAACAACCAGCAATGTTCCCAAACACAAAGCAAAAAAATGCCGACGCCAAGGCCGTCGAGCGCGGTCTGCCCACCTGCAGCAATGCCACGCATCGCTTCGCCATGGCCCAGCGCTCTGCCCTGCTCCGCACGTGACCATCATCCCCATCGTCGTTGATAGAGCTTAGATTGCCCATAGCCAAGACGTGATTGAAACCTCCCCAGTCCAGTCCAGCCCTGTCCCAAACTCACGGCACGCCGAATGCCGCTCGCTAACTGATCAGTTCCTTACCCTCCCGCGGCAGGCACACCGCCTGCCTGTGGGAATCTCCGGCTGACCAAGCTAATTTCCTGTAGAGGGGAAGAGAGGGAAGTGGCCGCCCGCCAATTCCAGGTGGGTTCGTCGTGGGCAGCTCAAAGAACGGCAAATGAGAGAAGGGGGAAGCACAAAAATATTTCCCGCTTTTATAATGCATTCAACATGTTGAACTCCTATTCTAAAAATCATGAGAGGCACGACAGCAGACAGCAGCACAGCAGCAGCAGCATCAGTAAGTACAGCGAAGTTTTTCTCATTGCATCAAGCCCCGTATCACCACGTACGGTGTGGGGAGACCACGGCCTGCCACTCGACGCACCGCCTAAACGGTTCCCGGCATCGCATGGGTCCATCTATCAACCTCCACGAAACCTCTCATAGGCAGCCGTTACGAGAGAGACGCGTATTCCCCAACGTCAACGTCGACATTGCGCAATACCCATACAAAGAGGGTTGTCGACAACTACGACGCCCTCATGCTCCTACACCGTCTCACGGCAAGGCTCACCCCGCACGATGCGTGGCGAGGCGAGCCATGAGGGAAGGGCAGGGCGCAGTGCAATCGACAGAAGTGTTGGTGGGGAAGCATCGGGAAGTGAACGTCAACGTTGATAGCTCCACCTCCAGGCCTTTAGTTGGCACAACCACAGCTGCTGCTGCTATCAGGGCAACGCCCGAAGATCTTACTGGAGCGTCGCAGGCATTGGAGGATGGTAGAAGGAGACCGAGTTCGGGGACCAGTGTATTGGGAGACGTCCGGGTGAGGCTTGCTAGGGTCTTGTTGGAAGCGTGAGCGCTCTTGAAAGTGTTTGATAGAGCGGGGCTCTTCGAAATGTCGTCGTTGGGACCTGTCAGGAATCTTGCTCTCCGTTGTTTGCCAGTTTGGACGTCTTTTGTATCGATCATGATGCCATACGGCGGTCATGTTACCTCTCCTATCAGGTATCATATCTGTCCCCAAGCCTTGCTATGACTCCTCTTGTACCAGGTACGTACGATAACACGAGCTGTACCTGTATAATATGTATCGTGGTGTCTCTATGTAAAGGCTTTGCCTTCTGCATCTCATGATACCTCCTCCTGGTGGTGCAAGGCCCGGCTGGGGATCGAATATTGTTGTTGCTGTTGTTCTCACATTAACTCGCATAATCAAGTCCGTGGTCACAGGACAGGCTCAAGGATATAAGAGATCCAGTCGAAGGTCGCTCGATCGTCACACGCCATTTTACACCTTACCACGTGGACTATCTTGTCTCCGTCCCCCGTCGATACAGGACGGGCTTGAGCACTGGAGGAATCACTATAGCCGGTCAACGATCGGCTCGCACTTGTACGCCAAGTCCCCTCTTGACATCGTCGCCGCGACGGACCCAGCCGGAAACTCTTCCTCCGCCTTGAACGCCGACCCCGGTCGACGAAGGCATTCCCCCCGCCTAGCGGCGGGCGGGCCCGGTCTTGACTGCCAGATTCGACCCCGCCGCCGCTGCTGTATTTGCGGACCGGAACGTTCTCACGGCGCACGGGAGGAAATATCAAGAGTCCGGGAGGGAGACATTGTGGGGGTAAAACACCGACCCGCCTGGCTTGCGCCACCGACTTGCACCACCCTTTCGCTCGTACGACCTGCTTCGGCGCAAGGTTGTTGGTTCTGCCAGGGAGAAGAAAAGGCGGTGGGTGAGAAAGCAGCCGGCTTAGTAGTTGACTGCTTCAACTTAATGGCCGCGCCGAGTACCACCGTAGGGAGGAAAGTTCGTTTCTCGAGTGGACAAACACCGTTCGATGGCCGCGCTGGTGAACCTACGGTCGGAGACAGCAACAACGGGAGCGTGGAACGCCGTCTGGAAGTAAACGCCGGAAGACAGACCGAGAACGGGGTGGAGGGACGTGTGGGGCTCCATACCGGGATGCAGACTGGAAGCTGTGTCGATGATGTCGGAGAGGAGCAAAGTAGGCGGGAGGCCCACGCCACTGGGGGCTGTGGGGCATGCAAAGAAGCGACCCCAATAGGTAGAGGATGCCCCCCGGCACCACGGTGTGCTGCGGGGGGACTGGACGGTCGGTTGCCGAAAGGCAGAGGTCAAGGTGCAGGCGAGCAGCTCGGCCAGTGGGAGAGTGCCGTGGGTCGGGGGGAAGGGTAGGGCGAGGGCTGGCAGAGCGCCTTGTGGGTGATGGGCTTGCCATCCTTCGTTCGGATTCACATCGGCGATTTCTAGATCGCGGGGGGGGGCAGCACAAAGCCACTATTATCAAGGACGGCAGTTGTAGGAAGGCCGGTGTTTTGGAGGGGGCGAACTATGATGATGGTGCGAACATCCGCGGGCGTGGGGGCGGTGGTCGTTGCGAGAGAAATAAGCGCAATAGTGCAAGCGCTGACGCAGAGATTGTAAGAAAGGGCGCTCCCCAGAACGGGCCACGGGGGGCGTCCGACCCGATACCAAGGGCCGCGTGCTTCGGAGATGAGGGCAAGAGCCTTTCTTCCTCTCAGGCGGGTGATTTTGGTTACCCTTTGTGCTGGGAGGTAGAAGGTGTTTGGTGGTTTCGCCCCGTGTAAACGACGCTACGCACAATAGCCACACTGCCGCGATTGCCGTCTCGCTTGATTACCGATCGTAAACCTGAGGTGAATAAAATGAAAAACTTCGTTTTATTGAGGGGCATGCAGTATCTGCGGAGAGTTGTGCGAGCCAAGGGCTGGTGGTTTCGGAGGCACAGCTCGTGCGATGAACCCGCCCCCCGGCGGTTGTTTTTTTTTTGCCGCAGGTAGGTTTTACAGGAGTTGGCTTCCTGGGGCTCCGTTTGCCGTACAGTAGTGTCGCGCGCGAGCCGATTCATCCTCACCACGTGAAGCCTAATTTTTCAAAGGCGAAAGCGATTCCTGCCCGAAGCCTTGCCACTGGTATTTTTTTATACGGAACTTTCTGCTTGGTGGAAAATGTCTAGTCGACCGGAGACGTCACACAGGGTCACGGATAAGCGGAGAGCGCCGCATATAGCTGGCGGTGGCAGCAAGGTCACATGTTCTTGGCACATGGCACGTGGCTAGCGATAAGGTTTCGCTCGCTCTCTTCCACAGCGCTACTCTAGATAGTTGTCATCGTGCAGAGGCCTCGATCACTGGTGAAGCAGTGAGCACGGCTCTCGCAGACTCTATTTCAAGGAGGCACAAGTAGGCACGATCTAAAATCTCGAATGTGGCTGCACAGTTACTGTAAGTCTTGATTGTTCCACCTACAACGAGATACAACGAGGTAATCTTTGTCGGAACCCTCAATTTCTGGTCCTAGCTCAAACTTTGGCAGCATGGAAACTTTGTATGAACACAACGAAATTTTGGCGTGCCAGTATGTAGTGTGTGGAATGGTCGAGCATTGCTGGTAGTTAACACCGGGATGCGTAACAAGATATTAGAGCTGACGGAGAACAGCACCAGCTGTACGCGTTTGGGAGCTTTCGCCTCACAGACACTTGCGGTACGACATAGCCCCTTCGTGCTTCAGAGGTCCCCTAGACTTTGGGAACGACTGGTGTACGTTGTACGCATCGCGATCCTTGAACCTCAGCGGGTGTACAATTGCGTGCGATCATGTTTTAGGGTGACGAAGAGCTCGAAAAGGCACCACGGGAATCAACCGCAAGGTAGCGGCCTCGTGCATTCTGTAGTGGTTACTGGGGTAAAACGTAAACGAGCGAATCGCGCTAACACTAGCTACGCTAAATATATAGGACAACGCTGACCCAGGGCAATGTTGCGAGCAGGTAAGGCTGGTTCCAGCCTCTGGAGCTAGTCCCGTCGTGCCAGTGATCGATGTCAGCCGATAAACCAAAACCGATTCCCATGTTATCGACGGGCGTTTACCCGTGTCTCCAATGATGGTATCAAAACAAAACTTACATTCACCGTGCGTGGTGTTTTCTCCGGCGCACGTCGAGCCACGCTGTTGATCTTGTGGTACTTGGCGGCGTGTAACCGGGTGGGGTCAACGCGTCCACAATCAGCTGCACACGAAAGGATCAATGCTCGCCCAAGGTGTCATTCCCGTGGCTGACACTCGGTGTGCTTGGGTCATAACGGGGTCGTGTGCCAGAAAACGTATACGGCGATGGGGGGGGTGCTCTCATCTTCGTTCCATGGATCACAGCAAACAACTTGATCGCGGTGTATTTCGCCGAAAAGCAACTTGGGTCGAAACGAGCGATTTCGATAGCGGCCCAAACTGCAAGGCGCTACACGTACTTGGCCAACGAATCGGCGGCCGAATATCCAGCCGGCGATGTACCGGGGTTTATCCGTGTGTGGAAGGACACACTGTGGTGGCACCCCAAACATATATTTTCTCGCCCCGGCGTCAACCGAAAGCCTTGGCACTCCTCGCACAGGGAGCAAAGCATAACTGATTCCTGCAGGAAGATACAAGACATTACCGCGGGATTTTCGCAAGCGTTGCGGCGGGTGGAATAGCGGGGATGGGGGTGGAGAGGGGCGTGGTGGGAGGGTGGGGGCGGGGAAGAGGGAGACGGGCGGGGGAAGGAGGGAAGGGGGTGGGGGGTGGTCGCTACGAATAGCTGCTTGCAGTCGTGAATAGCGGGAAACCAGCCGAGCACATGCTTTCACGGACTAGAGCTCTACAGACGCATTGCTAAGGGCATGCGACAACATATTTAATGCACTCCGAAGTACGACAGGGCGACATGCAGGAGGCAGCGCAGGGGTGGGCAGCGCTCGAAGCAAGCGAGTGACCGGCAGAAGCAGGCAGCATGCTCGTGTTACATATATCAAGACCCTGTACCCCTGAGAACAAGGCAGACTATAATCGAGTCTGTGGAACATTCCAATCGGCCCGCATCTGCTGCACCGCACCTTCCGTTGCATTGTGGCCGCCATTTCCGCCGTTCTTGCCGCCTCCCTCCCTGCGTCCTTTTCAGATTTCTGTGACACGAAATTCCCGAATGAGCAACAACAACAGGTTGTTAACAGCGCAGGGGGAACGCCGGTAGCCGTGGACCGGCTACCCGTGAGATACACATCGCTCTTATGTTTCAAGGGTACCACGACGTTGCGTATCACCGAATTTCATGTGCCTGTCAAGCGTTCGCTCCAGTTTTGAGGTCGCCTTATCAAAAACATTCAGCTTGGAGAAAGGCTTCGCGTTCATGCACAGCATCGGAAAACTGTGGGCACGAAACAGACTTCTTCTTTTTCACACTTAACTAATCGCGAATGTTTACGAGTACCCTAATTGTGTGTGCGGAAACCATGAGCCGCGAGCAGTGCAAGCCGTAACGATATCAGCGTTGTCATTTTCGCTCTCTGATAGCAATGTTGCGAGCCTAAACGTCTGACCGCGCATCGATCGCCATAGTAGGCGAACACTACAAAAGCTGTTGGTTATATAGCACCGCCCATTAGACCACAAAATCACGAAACTTATGCCGCCCCCTTACGAAGTGAGGATTCCTAGATGCATAGTGCGGCTGAAACGTCGCAATCGGAGATACGCATCCGACCAGATCAACCCAAAAATATGACCCAGATATGTATTAGCCGCCCAATGCTTCCCAATGCCGCGCGCGGCGCAGACCGGGCGCCGACCGGGCGTGTGCGCCTACCTGGTTTCGACGGAGCTCTTCCTCTTCAACAAGCCTGAGTCCCTCCTCTTCTATGGCCGAGGCCTGCATGATTTGCAGGGCAACCTTGATCGAACGAAAAATGTGGCAAGGAAAGAGCGGTACAGCACAGGAAACCAAGCAAGAAACTGGGTCATAAGAAAACGCTAACACTAACAGGAGCATAATATACCCGGGGGTCGTTTTACTGAAGTCAGTGTAGAACACGCCCTCTCCCCACAAAGAAACCCTGCCTGGGTCAGTGTGTCTGTTTCCTGTTAGTTGTCCTGTACTGCAGGGTGGCGCCAACATTGGAAGACACCCGGCAGGATCCGCAAGAGTTGACGCTCTTCGTTTTCCAGGATCACAAGGAGCGAAGCGCACCGTTGAGGGGCAATCTAGAACCGGTGGGATCGTGCAATCATGCCACGCGTGAAACATGTAAACGCGATGCGTCGCACTCCACAGCTCCACAACGATTTTCCTGTTGGAACCTGGTTCAGGCCATATACAAAGAGCTTCGTGTGCCAACGGGTGACCTTCACGTACATTACATGTCAGGACCCTGTATGATTGCGTGTTGCAGTGTGTAACGCCACACGATACTCGTTCTATTCGGTGGCCGCTATTAATAGAGATGTACACTGCACAACACTGACCTGCTTTTAGCTAGTTCTAGTCGTAAATAAGATGGGTAAGACGATGTGGGAGCAGGAAATAGGAAATAGCAATGTCATTGTTCATCTCTCCGTGTAGAGTACGTAGGAGTCCCTGGCAGCGTATCACAACACCGTATTTATGTGATGTCCACCGCGCGACACAAACAGTAGAAGGTAGTGAAGACTCTTCCCCATACTACCGAGTCGATCTACGGTAGCCCCCCCAACTTTCCCTTGCCGAAATCGCCGGTTTCAAAACCAGCTCCTGGTTGTATCTCCTAAAGTACGGTGCCCCTCGACACCCCGACGTCGTCGATCGTTAGACCTTTGCACACAGGTGTCGATCAGCCGCATGATGAAACGTTCGTTAAAGAAAATGGCCGGTTTTGGGGGGAGCTGTCGTAGAATCAGTCTACCGTCAAGCGTAACGCGTGTGAACAGCACGTTACCATCAACGCTCCCCCCACGCAGTCCGCTCACAATAGCAGTGATGGCATGCTATAACAATGGGAAATACAGCGCGAGCTATTGAGCTTCAACACAGGCAGATAATCTGCTAAAGCGTACCTGGTAATATTTGACAAATGCAACCAAGAAACTAAAACTGGGAGGTACAGCTCTAACTCTCGTGGCATCCTCTTTCGATCGTGCTATACCTCCATGATGGGGCCTTCGTAAGGGTACGTTGCGACCAGGGTGAACTCCTTTCCGCATGCCACCGCTCGCGGCAAACCCCTGCCGACGCCGTCCACTAGCACCCCGAAGCACCCCACGTGACCGGGATCAGCAGAAAATTCTTCGTCCTCTTCTCGTGTCGTTGCGCGCCGTGGCAGATTGAGGTAAAACATGCGAAATACATATAGATGGTTAAGCTCAGCTCACGGAAGAGGGGTAGGGGGGGGCATTCATATATAATGCTTAGTCATTTTTGCTTTCGACCACAGCACGTGGATCAAAGGCCCTCGCATTCCTACAATGCGGGGACGGAGAACGTCGCGTTGTCACCGACCAGGCAGATATTGCTTGCATCAAGCGTGAAGCGCCGTGAGGTGTTCGACGAGTCCCATGACGGGTGAGCTGCATCTTGTTAAGAGCCGGGGGAGAGGGGTCCAGTCCGGGGGGGGGGGGGGTTCTTTCTTCAACATATCGTGGGCTCATTACGGGCGGGAGCCGCGAGAACGAAACCGGCTAAAGAGAAACAAGGGGACGGTATTTAATATTCCTCTAAGGTCGAATATTTGAGTGCAACACCCGAGTATCTAGCTGGTTTTCAGCGAAGAGCGTAACACCTCAGACGATATTTTTTTTTTGTGCACCTCGTAGGCGATTTCAGTAATATCCAGGTTCACAGCCCTACTCGTTGGAGTTCAACGCGAGATTGGTTCAGCATGCCTGCGGTCGCAGAGTGCCGCCCACTTTTCCCTATCAACACTGGAAATGCCCCAACCAGATATTGAATAGCCGCGTTCCGCCAACCATTTTTCGGTTTGTACTGCAAGGTTCAGGGGAAGCTCGCCACGGCATCAGAAAATAATAAATCGCTGCCAAACACGAACCACGAGTGCAAAGAGTATCGAATTTTGCACCACACAGGGTACGTCGACGGACATATGCACAACATGGAAGCAATGATCTATAAAAATGGACGACGATTGCTCCTTTGGCACAGGACGGATGCTTCCATGAAGCTGTACGCCGAACGTGTGGCTCACGCCGGAGGCACGGTTAGCTCGGACATACTGAACAGATGTAAAACGTTTTGTGGCAGCGCCATACTGTTTTCATGCTTGTTGGCCTTCCAGGAACATACTTGCGCTCTTCCTAGAGCTCCGTGTCGATGTCACTGCGTTCTTGCCATGTGAATGATGAGCTGTCGGTATGATTCTACTTGTATAGACTATGCATCAACCAAAAACGACAGCTCTCGGGATGACAACACTGTGCGTCAAGCCACGCGCTGCACACAACGCGAGGCATACCTGGTAGTACTCGACCGAGGCAACCGGTCTTGTTCGCCCCCCACGTATACAGCTCGCCATCAGTTGTGACCGCTGCGCAGTGGTGAGACCCGCACCAAACCTGCCGCACAAATTGCTGCGTCGCTAGGAGCTTGCTGACTATCGTGGGCGTCGGTTGGACTTGTCGCGTGCCCAGCGCTAGTTGGCCGTGATATCCCGAGCCCCAGGTGTACAGCTGTGGATCGGGGAAATAGACGGTCAGTACTTGCTCGATAGTGCGAGAATTCTTGCACGATGTTTAGATGGGCTGTCGGGCGCCTACTAATAGGCCCAGCACAAGGGGGGCCATCACTCTCGTAGACCTTGGTGTCATTGGGAGCAAGCCTCAACGTACATATCATGTGTCGTGCTGAGGCAAGGTGCTCGGGAGTAGAGCTGTCCGCGAACTACATCGCGCGTGTTGTCGATTCCTGACTTACATATCCTCCGTCCTTGCACGGCGGCACCAGAACAATGGCTGCGCAATGCCACGTCCCGCATTCCACCTTCAGCGCATCGAATCGGAGCGACAAAGGTAGGTCAGACGGCACAACAGACGAAACATTTTATGTTTTCAAACGCGAGGCGAGGCGCAGCTCTTGTTGCCGACATTTTCATGGCACGCAAGGGATTAAATGACTACACGATCCATACTGTGCACATTGCGCTCGAACGACTCGATGCCACGAATATAATCACACTTGTAACGTGTTTCTCAAGCTGAAATAGCGAGAAATGTGCCAGTGGCGAGCAAGATCAACTCCACCCACACCCCGACCCCTCAGCCCCCCCCCCCCCCTCCCCTCTCCGCCCCCTCTAGTCCCTACCCCCTCATTTGTACCTGCAGAACTACGCTGCCCGCGAAGATGTCTATTGGCACGGGGGTTTCTCGCTTTGCCGTGTCACCCAGTCCCAGCACGAACCCCTCGCCGGCGCCCCAACCCCAAACATTGGAAGGCGTTATCGCCAAGCAAAAGCTGGGCCCACACGAGACCTGATAGGATCACAATTTCACAGACTCAGCGTTTTTGCGGGTGTCAGAACTAGCCAAGGTCAGAAAGGTAAGATGCAGTATATGCGATGGGGGCGGGAAGCTACCCAGCAATTGGGACAACGGGTTCCGCCGCTGCTCGATACTTGCGGATATCACACCCAACAACTGACTGTGAGAGATAATGCAAGCTAAGTCCCATATGCGATGCCATGGGCTGCATCTAACTAATAACACTGCAAAAAGTATATGTATATGTATACTGTATACGTATGTACACGGATCCAAAGGGTTCGGGTAGGTCCTGCGTTTAGGAGCCCGTCCGCGGGAAGAAGGTTGGGCTAAGAAAACATCGCCCCTGCCGAAGCCTGGCTGGGCTGCCAAAAAATAATTGCGCACCTCGTTGCCGGAACACGCTCCCCCCGTCCCGCAATGTTGACAGCCTCGACAAGTCAAAACACAGACCTCTGCACCCGGACTATCAATCGCAATGTCACCACCCATGCACGAGCAATGCCTTCATCGTTCGAAGCGAGCAAGACTCCTATCGGCCAGGCAACTTTTCTACAGACGTTCGTCGACTATACTATATTTTCCGCCACCGCTGCCACTCTAGTGCACATGTTGCGCTATCGTCCCCGGCATGACGAGTCGACGGTATTGCGTTGCCACCCCACGGTATCGCGAGGACCCCCCGCAGTCAAACCTCAGCACACCGCTTGCGCGCCTAAATAGCTATAATTTTGTTGTTCCTGCCTTGCAACGACTCCCGTTTCTTTCTTTTTCTTGCCTGCCGGACCACCTCCCTGGAGAAAGCATGCAGCAGCATGGGCGTGGGAAATATGCTCTTGTCGGAATCCGGAACTCCTACTCTGCGGCTGGTGCCCACCCCTAACCTCCCTCGGTCGCCGTGACCCCAAGAGTAGAGTTCCCCCGCCTGCGTCAGGGCGAGAGAATGGTTTTCTCCGACAGCAACCTGGCACGTTGTGACCACGCAACGTGCGTCACGGAGTCGACGTGGCGAATGTAGGAAGACCGTGAATGATACAGCTGTCTGAATATCACGCTTGTACAGACATCTACATGTGTTTAAGCTTACTGGTTAAGGTCCCCCCGCATTGTCTCATGTTGCGCCGCATTTTTTTGGTGTGATGCATCTACCGGATATCCGCGAGTATAGAGTTCGAGGTCGGCTATCCTCGCCCAGTTCTTCGTCCGCCTTCCCTGCGAATGTGACGCGCCTTGTCTATGTTTCCCTGGTTGTGACGACGTGCTCTACCAAGCGGCTCCACTTCATTGACACAGGACGAGCATCACGTCATCACGTCATCGCTGTCATCATCTAGTTTAATTTGTATGAAGTGAAGTGGAGTGAGGGCATCAGGATACCGTGCTTTAACAACCATCAGGTCCTAGTCTGTTGAACTGCAGCTGTGGTATCACCCACACATACGCAGAAACCTGTGCTACTGCAGCCCTTGGAAGCATCCCCGCTGGAAGCTACGCACAGGTACTATCCAGGTTCAAATTACATCGTCAGGTTTTGAGCGATAGTGTGCGAGAACCTGAGACTGTTTGTGTACTATCTTCTACGTCTTTGTTGTTGCACAATAACGGCAGGAGAATCGACACATTTTAGTCGAGCGCACATCCTACGAGATGCACCCATGTTCACATCACATCGATAACATACACGGCTACAAATACTACGCCGGAGGAGCGAATACCATCAAGCAGCGCATGGATGATACGGTTGTGGCTACAAATGATACACGGGAGGAACGGGCCATGTCAACCAGCTCATGGATGATACATCTACGGCTGGACATGGTACACTGGAGAGACGAAGAATGTTAAGCAGCGCATAAATTATGCATTTATGGCTTTAAGTGGTATACGAGAGGAATCCACAATATCAAGCTACGCGCGAGCCACTGTATGACACGCGTGCGGGTGGAGGAGGAGGGACTACCCTCACCGCTGCACGGTTTGATGTTGTTTGAACGCTCTGGCTGTAGCTCGCTTGTGGAGTCCAGTTTTTGCTCACAATTCAAACCCGACGAAACCGTGACCTTTTTTCTCGGGTGCAGAGAAAGTCCCAGGAGAGAATATCGACCCTTCCCCCCCCCCCCCCCCGGGGAGTTTCCTCAGAGGTTTCACCCCCGGGCGATATGTGGAAAAAGAACGGACCGAGGTTCACGGGCAAAACCTGACCTGGGCCGCCACCAAACATCAAAAGGTATAATCCTCATCCCGTGTTTCTGACCGTCATGCCACACCTGTGAAACCTCGGTGCCCTCGGGAAAGGTCGCCAGAAGAACAGGGGTCTGCTTCGATTCCCGTTCCCCGAGACCCAGTTGTCCGCAGTCCCCTCTTCCCCATACGTATAGGTCTCCTCCCTTTGACGCCGCGAGGCAATGGCTAGCACCTGCTCGAACCTAGGTTTTGATTTCACGATGTCCTGGGTGGGTCAGGAGGACGCGATCTTGCGTTTTCTCTTGCGGAGTACCCTATCGACTGCTTGTGTACGCTTAACCCTTCACGGCTGCAAGCATGAATAACAAATAATTCCAGGAAGTGCCCACGCCCAAAAAAGTGGGTGAAGTTCTGAAGGGGCGCAGCGCCTCATTTATCTTCCGCAAAATTTGCATCCCAAGCACATAAAACCCCCAATCCGAGTTGGTGGATGAAAAGCGAACTAAGCGATTGCACCGGCGACGTGCGCGCTCACCGCCACGCGTACACTCCGGTACTCTACGCGCGCTGGTTCATTGTGCCCCTCAGCGACTCGGAGGAAAAAAAAAAACGATCGGAGCTCCCACCAGTGGTTCAGGCTTACACGGCTCGACAACGCTACAAAGGAAAGACGGTGGCGTGGTTTGATCTGCTCAAGTTCCGCGGCGCGCGGGAAGACAACCCTCACGATAGGCGACCAAGCATCTGGGACCCTCGGCCATTGCTGCCTTAACAATTTCCCATCTTCCTCTCGAAGAACTTTGTCCCCAAAACCTGTTTGCAGTTCTAAACGGGTTACGCTCTTTTCTCGATCGATGGGGATCGTTCACGCGCCTACCGCAGGCGAACATATGTTGGCGGCAACAACTAACTTTGGCGTGGGCGGGTGATATGTCCGTACCTCTAGCATTATGCGTCTTTTGCACTTCTAAACAGGCTACATTTACATTCTTCTCTCATTGAGCGGGGATTGTTCACGCGCCCCACGCAGGCGTACAGCTGTATGCAGCAAACGAACCCTGGCGTTGGCGTGTAGCATGCCCAGACTTCCGGCAATAATTTGCAGCTCAGTGCACTTATCGTCACCTGACATACTTCTTCCCCCACAAGATCGCGGACGGGCTTCGGTTCCAAGTACGCGTCCTCGTCCGGATCGTCGTAGGACCCGGTGCCC
The DNA here is from genome assembly GCA_012845835.1 of Undaria pinnatifida. Taxonomy (NCBI): domain Eukaryota; class Phaeophyceae; order Laminariales; family Alariaceae; genus Undaria; species Undaria pinnatifida. Next base: position 19,166,209 of record JABAKD010000009.1, read on the forward strand.
AGGCGGTGCCCGGTCGCCCCTGTCCCCTTCGCACCCCACGACAACACATCGTGGTCCTCCGTTACGGCGAACGAGATGTCATACCCCTGGCATCCGGGCAAAGCCAGATCGCAACGGGGTGAGCAGGAGGGAGAAAAACGGTTGGGGGAAACGCACGTAGATCATCTCGCCGGCGGACGCGGAGTACGGCGCGCTGGGATAGAGAAACAAGCTAAAACTTCATCCCGTTTATTGCGCTAAACACAGCCGGGCCGTTCTTACAGAAAAAGGGTCATTTGTGCGTAATCTCCGCGTTCGAGGCCTGCAGGTGGGCAGCGTCCGCAGAGAGAGGCTGCCTTCATCGAAGACATGCAGACTACAAAAATAATATGCGGGGACATCGTCGTTCTCATTTACACGTTGTTCGATATCTAAATTCCAAACTTTGGGTCGGGGCGTACCTCTGGAGCTGGTACACTGTGATGTTCCCTTGGGGGTAAATCGACGGCAAGAGAAATTTGGTAACACTGGTTTGCCTCGCCCTTGCCCTCCCGGTAACTCTAACCCTTCGCGAATCTTCCGGCTTGGATAAGGCAAAAAAGGCAAGGTCAACCACTTCCCTACCGCATTAATAAAACTATCCCGCAGCATTGATTCCGACTAGTTTGTCCCGGACAGCATGGGTGCAGTTCTGAAGGAGCTAAGGGTTAGTCTATGCTCTCACCGCTGCTACAAAAGAAATTCCGGCCCCTCTCGTCTCCGGCACTACCACGAACCGATCGCGGGGTGCCAAGTCCCCCAGGCCGAGCTGCCCACTCGAGTTTGCTCCGACCGCGTATACAGCTGGTGTCAGTCAGGCGCGAGCGAAAGGTCGAGCAACGCCAGTAAGTACAGGATAACTCGTACTCAGCTTGTCGGCAACGTGTGTGCTGCTGCTAGGACGGACTAAGGATGGGGTCGGAAAGGCGTCAGTCAACGACGACTGGACAAGAATCGGGCAGGCGACCTAGCTGTATGAGCACCGCTGTTTTTAGGCCGTCCAGAATGAACTTTCCGTCGTTTTTCGTATGCTTGGTTGGAACGGCGCTTCGATCGCACACGGTCTATGTTCGTGAGAATGGACTATCCGTTGGGCTACTCAGTCAGCGCTGACAAATTATTAATAAGTGGCCTAGCAGGTATCTGGTAGCTCTTTGAAAATAACAAAATGTGTACGCGGGTTCGATTCTTGTCAGCAAGTTTTTCAGGCACCATATTTTAACGGACAAATCTTAACCAGACACATTCTTTACTTCGTGCTAGGGGCTGTGTTTGCGACAGTTCCGTTAGGGCAGTACCTCCTCGCTCTTCCAGGTCTGCTCCCAGCTGAAACTCCGCATCCTCGGCATCGGCGTACGCCCTCGTCTGCGCAACAGGAACCGATAGCAAAGCGCCAGGTTAGAAGTGCTTCACGTGTTCACCGCGATGTGCTCGATTCCATTGCCGATCGATCGACAAGATATCGTTGACGTCACGAAGCCTGCTCGGCTACGCAGCAGAGTTCTTGCCTACATCCGGAGGCCACATTAACCTTTTGTCCTTGCGTTTGAGACAGGCTTGTGTATTTGGCACAACGCCGCAGGTAATCGGCTGACAATCAACAAATGCAAGTCAACGGTCACATCAACCTATGGCCTGCGCGAACCACGGTATACGCACGCGTCGCATCATCGATGTCATCCGCAGAGTGTTGCCGTTGAAGCTTGATGGTAAATTCACCCCTTCATATCCGACGAGGACAAGAAGAGCCTGCGGCGCAACGACCCCACTACTGGAGGAAGTAGCTGCTTTTGTATTGCAGCTAAACTGGGCGCCATTCGTGCACTATCTACATGCTGTTGTACGTTGGGGTTGCGACGGTAAATTGTCGACATATCGCACCTTCGTCTCGGAAGCGAAACCTTTGGACGTAAGTGGAAGCTTTACAATTAGAACCATCCGCCTTTTTCAATTTTCTGTTGGTCATTCGGGCGGGTTGGTCGCCGATTTATCGAATCGTTCCGCCTTACTCCGATCGGCAGCGGCTGTTTCAGCAGACAAATCGCTTAAAAACGTAGCATGCCACGCTGACTGCTGTTACACTATGGTGGTGGGGCAAACACCCCCCCTTATCCTCTTGCCTGCTCTTCTTGCACGGAAGCTTGCAACCGCCCCGCCAGCTGTCTCTTATTTCCTGAGGTGGGGAGACCTCGCGCCTCCAGATGATTCCGTAATTCTTGCCGTGTAAGCTTCGTGGTGTCCACTCCTCGCAACTCCTGAGTGTTGGACCAGCGGGATTGCATGATTATCGGGATGCTGTAGTACGACGAGTCGGAATTGAGCGGTGTGTAGAAGGAAGACTTCGGCTAGCCGAGGCGGCAGTTGCAATGCCTTGGATACGTCAAATACTGCTGTGCAGCGTTGGGCGCCCAAATCTCAAGCCTATGCCAGGACAAAAAACGAGCCTTGGGATTGCAAAAAAAAGTTCCTTACATTCGGCGTTTGGTACAGGGGTGTCAACCTTGTCGCTGTTGAGGTTGAAAGGACCCATCTCACATACCTTGACAGGTCATGTATATGCCTATTCGATAACACACCCTAGCCTTACACCTTGGTTGATTCGCCTAAAAAACGAAAATGTGAAGAAACCTATAACGTCAAACATGATGGAAACCGGGGTTTTGTCAAAAACCGACCCGCACAGTTCTCTCTGGCTCATTCAGCACTGTGTGCTCTTTCACCGGTGCCGTGCTCTCCACTGGAGCCTTCAAATGACACACCCACGCCCGTAGGAACCCCACCAAGCCGTGCCATAGTCTGATCTGTAGTTGGTTTGGCCTTTATCCTGCTAGAATAGGAGAAATTCGGTGCGCCGCGGCCATGTAGTGCATCGTGTGTTCCGTTGCAAAGTATGATCCCAGCAATCGCGCCGCCAATTCAGGCACTTTTTTTGGCCACTGTCGCGGTGGTACACGTTGAGGAAATCGCCTACGATTTGCCGTGTGCTCGTGTATACCGGCAGGGAAGATATTCCAGGGTGGTGGAATCAGGGATTTATGTTACCGACGCTGCAATCGCTGAAGACGTGCGCTTGTGCCTAAAAAAAACAACGAAATGCGGACAGAAAAACACTGCGTTGTAGTGTCGTAGCGCTAGGTCACAGAAACATCGTTTTTTAAAATTACTCGCACATGCGTGCTGTTTTGGTGTCACCTTTTTACCAATTACCCGGTTACTCGCGAGTATTATCCGGCTTGGCAATACCCGTCACGGATACGGGTAGCACTTCACGCTCGCCGAGTATTATGGACCCCGGGTACCCGGGTACTCGTTGGACTACGTTCGAAATTCCGGGCATGACAACATATCATCCCCTAAAGCACGTTCCCTGGGTACTATTTCGTACGATATTCTCCAAGAAACCCTTGTCAAAATGAAAATTCTGTCTCATGCCTCACGCTTCACTGTGACCTATACCAGTAGCGCTTCATACTCGCCGAGTGTTTGGGCCCCAGGTACCGGGGTACCCGGGGTACAAATACTCGTTGGATGACGTTCGAAATCCTGGGAATGGGAACTTATCATCTCCTAAATCACGTCCCCTGGGTACTGTTTCGTACGATATTCTCCAGGAAACCCTTTCAAAATTAAAGGGCTGTCTCATGCTTCTCGCCTCACCCGCCTGTGCTTTGAACCCACAAACATATACGTATCTACGCTGCTTTTGCATCGCTACGGAGATTCATTGATAGTAGGATTAATTATCAAACAAAAAAGGGGGCAAAAAAGTACATGCCTTTGTTACATAGTAGTGACTTACTCAAGTTTACTCTTGTTGGCCGGCTTCACCAGATACGAAGTATACAGAACCTCGATCGAACACAGTCGTAGCGTAGGAGAGCTCGCCTGAAAGGAGGTGGTGCTTTCTTTTTCGTGTGATTTCACCCTGTCATGTTGTTAACTGATTTCCGTGATAGTCTGTTTCACTCGTGTATGGAAAAGTCATTAATTAATTGTGACAGGATTGTTATGCCGAATCCCGTACCCTTCGCGTTACAACAACTCTCTTGACAATTTGTTCGTAGTGGCTGATTCTTAGCAAACTTAAGGACCGAACTTAACGAGAAATAATGCCCTGGCTACCCGTGTACCCGGCTGTTAGATGGGTACCCGGCTGTTAGATGGGCGCCCGTCTGTTAGCCGGGTACCCGGATGTTATACGGGTACCCGGGTACCCCCCCAAAATAGCCGAAAATACTCACGAGTACCCGGGTATTTCCCCCCCGAAATTAGCGGGTGCCCGTTTAAGACGAGCACTCTTCGGGGAACACCTCCAGCGTGGCATTGATCATCGCTACAACAGTAAAAAACATGGCCACAGTATGAGAAAGAGAAAATCCAACGACCTGGAACCACATTTTCAAACTTCAGCGACCCTATCGCGATGCTTACAGGTCCCCAAAAACTGCTGCCGCTTTGCTACAGTTGTGGTGAGAGCACCTAAGACCCCATCGCAGGGTAGTGCATCTTGGGATGATCTGTAATGCAGGAGTTATGTTAGTACCGCGGAATATCGTGCACAAATATTTGAGTGATAGCGGTGCTTCCAGACCTGTATTTAGGCCTACTTTGGCCCTTTTTTGGTAGGTAAAGCAATACAGGCGTTTACTTCACGCTTGGCGGGAAGTAGAGCGGTGGTCGGTTGTGCCGCTCAATCTAAAAAATATGTAGTGCTCACTGTACGTGTGAGTTGTTCACATTAATAGTGCTTGTTTCACCCATCTACATCTAGCACAACCAGCGTCTGTGCCGATGCCTCATAGAGAGACGAGCTCTGTGGTCACAGACAACGAGAAAGAGCAAGGGTAGGCGAAAAAAACACCGTCCCCCCCCCCCCCCCCCTTCCTCGGCCGGCCCAAAACTTTTATTTTTTAAACAAAGTATGTATTTCGAAGCGCCTTTACTGACGCCAGGTGGTCAGCAAGACGTTGTCGAAACGACACATCTAAGCCCTACGTGCGTTGCTGTTATTATTGTTGTTTGTGTATTAGTTGGTTTGTTATTGTTTGTTATTCAAGTTCATTCGGTTCATTTACCGTTTTTTTGCAGCTCAAACAACTGGCACAAATAAATCGAAATTTGCAGCTTGAGCAAACCAGCGCCAAAATTTAGTCGGCAAAAAGTTGCCAAAAGGTCTTGCTTGATAATAGTACAACGCTCATCGTGTGCCTCATGTTAACGTACGGCCTTGAAAGGCCTGCAATTATCTGATTTGACAGGTAATTGGCCGTTTTCGTATGATATGTTGGTCTTATCTATTAGGGGTAGTCAGGAAATGAAACGGAGGCATGCGCCTCGGCTCTCAGGAGTCATCCGGGGCTCTGGTGGATTTTAAGGAAGCTATGTCTCTGCTAAGGCTAATAAAGCGAGTACTCTCGAGGATCAGCTCAATAGGCAGACCTGCAGGGGACACTCTGTGTCCCCGCTCAATACCCTTACAATATGGCGTCGTCGGCAGGACTACCTTGTATTAGCGCCTGTGTTCCTCTTCCTTTCGAGAAAGGTTTGCCTTGCCATAGTGCCTTTCCTGTGGTTTGCTTGCCGTAGAGCCTTTTCTGCCCCCCCCCCCGCCACACCGGCGGTCCGCGACAGATTTTTGATGGACGGTTTGCCTTGTTGTAGGGTCTGCGTCTCCTTGCAACTGTTTTTCTTGTCATTTTCCTGGCTTCATAGCCAGCCCGTTGGAGGTGTGGGTGTGGGTTTTGAGAAGCCGCATCTTCGACTCATAGTCTAGTTCGTAGAACCGGAGTTTCCCCGAATCTCCCATATTTCTGCATATGCGGCTCATCAGGGTGGGCTAGTGTTAAGGTACGGCCTTGAAATGCCTGCAATTATCTGATTTGATAGGTAATTGGCCGTTTTCGTATGATATGTTGACGTTATGTAATAGGGGTAGTCAGGAACCGAGGCATGCGCCTCGACTCTCAGAAGTCATCCGCGGCTCTGGTGGAATCTAACAATGCTACGTCTCTCCTAAGGCTAAGAAAGTGAGTACTCTCCGAGGAACTGCTCAATAGGCAGACCTGCAGGGGACACTCTGTGTCCCCGCCCAACACCTTTACACTCACCCAATTTCACCGCGTTTTCGACGGTTTAAAAAGAGCAGTCTCGCCGCATTATAGATTTAAACGTCTACACCAGTAGCTTGGTAGCTCCCCTGGCTTTCAAAGCAGAGCCTCGTGGTGTACTGAGCCTTGAGTTACCTGCCTCACCTAGGCTGCCTAGGCTGCCGGATTTGAGCATCAGGTTGCATTAGGCAATTGATCAGACGGCTTTCATTCGTCTATATACACAATTCAAAATACACGGCTGTTTATTTAATATCTGAATGTTCTCATCAATGGTGAAGTGACTTGTCTAATATCCACTTCAAGTACTTTCGTTCCCAGTTTAAGGTCAAGTGATTTATTGCGTATAGGAATTAGTGTTGAGTCGTTGTTTTTTAATTAGTATATGTACTTCGTATACGTATAATTGTCATTTTTATTTTTATTTCCTTCTGGTATATCTCTTCGTGCTCGCACCTTTGTCCGAAAAGTCGGATGGGGTGGGCACAATTCGACCGTCGAGGTCACGATGCCGGAGGTTTGGGCGCGATCCGCGCAGTGTGTCGCGCGTGGCAAGCATTTAAAACTTTTTTGGCCTTGGGCACACATGAGGCAAACCCCCGGGGATCATTGTTTTTTTTATAGTACAAGGGCTCCGCATCGGCGCCGGCATTTGCCGGCGCCCATGCTTCGGGTAGGGAAGGGCGGCACTCGGACGAGGAAAAGGGGAAGAAGTTGTAGCTGTTCGATTCGACATTATTGGAAGTTTAAAGTAATGCCGAGAGTTTAATACGAATATGAGGTTCTAAAGATGATAATTTGACATTCCATGGCGCCCATTCTTTGGGTGAGGAAGGGTAGTACTCGACGAAATAAGTTGTAGTAATAAATAAATTGAAGCTTAAAGTAATGCCAAGAGTTTAATACGAACATGAGATTCTAAAGGTTTAATTTGATGGAAGGAAAACATATAAACGAAGGAAGCAAGCAAAGGCGAAACACTGTTATTAAAACCGCCGCCGAGTAAAAGTAGGCCAGAAATGCCGAAAGGAGAATTTGAGAACCTGCTTCGCTTCGAGGCTTCGAGGCGAAAGGAAAGGGGACATGTCATGAATAAAAATGATATCGGACGGAATGAATGGTTGAAAATGTTTAATTTACGGAAGAGAAAAAGGAAGGCGCCGTTGATTGTGCCTTGGAAAACCCCTCGGTGTTTACTCCCACAGTAGACGCAGAACTTTCCATGTTCGTTTCCAAAATATACGAAGAACTCACTCACAGAAAAGAACTAAAGACGACACTGCATGCCCTCAATTAGCTACTTCAATGTACGCGGCACTTACACTGGTGAAGATATACAAATTAAAAACGAATTATGCAGACCTAGAGAGGGGCGCTAAAGGGGACATAGAATGCCCTCGATCCAATAGAGGGGATATAGAAATGCCCTCGACCCAATTGGTAGTTTCAACGCAGATAACTTACACCAGAGAAATGGCAAGCTAAACGGGAAAAGGGGGATAATCAAGCCTCACACAAGACAAACAAAATAATCCTAGACCGGTATGAAATAGTACCACTATCACTAACAGCCCCCGACTCTGTGGAAGGTAGGCCCCAAAACAACTTAATCCGTATGACAGAACAGTATTTGATCGTACCATAGTCACAAAACAGCTCTCCGACTCGGCGTGAGATACACGATGGGTCCTCCGGGCTTACTTGCACAGTGTACGGAGAACTCACTTAGAGAGGAGCCCTAAAGGGGATATAAAAAAATAATCCTAGACCGGTATGAAATCGTACCACTATCACTAACAGCCCCCGACTCTGTGGAAGGTAGGCCCCAAAACAACTTAATCCGTATGACAGATCAGTTTTGAGCCTATCTGTATCTACAGACCAAGCACGCTCAAAATGATGAACACTCCAACAGCACCAAACGCAATAATATAAAAAGGCAAATTGTTAAAGCGATCTACTACTGGTATAACACGCGTTCTTCTGGACGTATCATGTGTCGTCTTGCAGCCACACCTTCAGCCACATGGCCAGCACGCACACAGCACATGACAGCCCAACAGCACACACGCAACCAACCGCTGCACGCATGAAGCCTACAGCGCGGCACCACGAATAACGAACGACCGCGACGGCTGGATTAGCCCTTTGACAGACCGGCGCCCCTGCTCTCGATCCCGGGCAAGATGTGTGTCTGTCTGTTGCTTGGTTTCAGTTGATGAGGGCACTTCACTGCAGTAGCACCACACGCAATAATATAAAAAGGTGAATTATTAGAGCGATCTACCACTGGTATAACACGCGTTCTTCTGGAGGTATCATGTGTCGTCTTGCAGCCACACCTGCAGCCACATGGCCAGCACGCACACAGCACATGACAGCCCAACAGCACAGACGCAACCAACCGCTGCACGTATGAAGCCTACAGCGCGGCACCATGAGTAACAAATGACCGCGACGGCTGGATTAGCCCTTTAGAGTTATCTAAAACTCGGAGTACGCTGATACTTAGGTATTTGGCGAGGAAGCAAAATCAGACGGACACCCTTCACAAACAAATAAAAAAACCCTAGACAACGTACATGACGCAAATGACCAGCCGAATTGCGACCGCGCAAATAATTGCGATCTTAGAGTTAGTAGGGTTTGACCCAATAGGCCAAGACAGACACACATCTTGCCCGGGCTCGAGAGCAGGGGCGCCGGTCTGTCAATAAAGGTGTATCCCCGCTTTCGTTGCTGGCCGAGGGAAACCTTTCGCAGATGTCGCAGTATGCACATTCGTCTACGAAAAGCACGCCATCGCTTACGCGTTATTTGTTTATTTTTTTTTGTAAGTTGTCCGTCGTTGTTGTACTAGACTAATATCTTATCAGACTGTAGCAGATGTAATTGTTCATGTGCGTATTCACCCGACGAAGTTATACACATTCTTCATACAGTAACTCCTCCTGCAGAATGTTATTGCGTAACGTCGCGCAAAGGAACGGTTTTGAGCCTATCTGTATCTACAGACCAAGCACGCTCAAAATGATGAACACTCCAACAGCACCAAACGCAATAATATAAAAAGGCGAATTATTAAAGCGATCTACTACTGGTATAACACGCGTTCTTCTGGACGTATCATGTGTCGTCTTGCAGCCACACCTTCAGCCACATGGCCAGCACGCACACAGCACATGACAGCCCAACAGCACACACGCAACCAACCGCTGCATGTATGAAGCCTACAGCGCGGCACCACGAATAACGAACGACCGCGACGGCTGGATTAGCCCTTTGACAGACCGGCGCCCCTGCTCTCGATCCCGGGCAAGATGTGTGTCTGTCTGTTGCTTGGATTCAGTTGATGAGGGCACTTCACTGCAGTAGCACCAAATGCAATAATATAAAAATAATTAGAGCGATCTACTACTGGTATAACACGCGTTCTTCTGGACGTATCATGTGTCGTCTTGCAGCCACACCTGCAGCCACATGGCCAGCACGCACACAGCACATGACAGCCCAACAGCACACACGCAACCAACCGCTGCACGCATGAAGCCTACAGCGCGGCACCATGAGTAACAAATGACCGCGACGGCTAGATTAGCCCTTTGACAGACCGGCGCCCCTGCTCTCGGTCCCGGGCAAGATGTGTGTCTGTTGCTTGGTTTCAGTTGATGAGGGCACTCCACAGCAGTAGCTAGCTGGAGCAAGATGTGTGTCTGTTGCTTGGTTTCAGTTGATGAGGGCACTCCACAGCAGTAGCTAGCTGGAACACAGCATTCAGTTATTCCTTCGTTGTGTCAACCCTCTTGCCTGCGTTCGTTCCTCGGCATCGATCGCTTTTAGATTGTGCCTATCCACAAGCTACCCCAACAGCAGTAACCACGTAAAGCAAAACTCAAAACATGACCCATGGCGGCTTCCGCGCGTTTATACTGTGGCGGGCAGTTGTTGCAGGCAACGTTTTCTAGCCCATGCCGTGCATGCCTCGTCTCACACCCCTGGCAGCTGGTGCCCTACGCTGCTCTGGGTCTCGGACGGGACGGAGCAAATAACCTTGCTTCGTCTCGTCTCGAGTCTTGGCCCTTGATGACACGAGTGTGGAGAAAACACCATATTCAGTTTTAGACAGGACAAAGTGGTGCACAATCTGTGACCAAACAATAGTCTAATAAGTTGTATTTGCGGAAACATTATCAAGTACCGTTCGAAAATGATGCCAATTTTGTAAATCATCCAGGCGCTGCAGACATTAAGATTCAACCAAAACCTCCGAAATTTCTCCTCGACATGCGGTATTTTTGCAACTTCTCGCTTGTCTCGCTTGGCATCCGTCCGCGTTCACGTCGATGTGCGGAACGGACACGGTAGGGCGAGGGTGTGGAGCCGCCCCCCGAAGGCGGCGCTCGAACGAATCTATATTCGACCGAGAATTCCAGTTCCGCGAATCGCATACTTCGGCCGAGACAAAAAAACTCCTGACTAAATCCCTGACACCAAAGAATGATTTTATGTATATGTATATGAATACGTATAATTGTCATTTTTTTTTTTCTTCGGGCATATCTCTTCGTGCTCGCACCTTTGTCCGAAAAGTCGGATGGGGTGGGCACAATTCGACCGTCGAGGTCACGATGCCGGAGGTTTGGGCGCGATCCGTGCAGTGTGTCGCGCGTGGCAAGCATTAAAAACGTTTTTTGGCCTTGGGCACACTTAAGGCAAACCGCCGGGGAGTCCGCGATATCCCCGGGGATTGGGTTTCTGCATCCCCTATCTCCGTGTACGCACGTAAGATTTGGATGCAAACCGGGTTTTTCTGCTCGTAGAGGGTCATATTTTTGCACAGAGCACCACGCTACGATCCTACCGCCCAGCAGCAGTCCAGCTCCACAGCAGCAGCAGCCTGCAACTCTATGCGCGTGTAGCTGCTGTTGTAGTAGGTGAGTACTTTGATCGGAGCCTGCGATGCTCTACCCGCCTATATGCCACTACCTCTCGCTGCTGCTGCTTCTGCTTCTTCTGTCAAGTGACATGCCGGCGTAAAGTGTGAGGATCGTTTGCATATTACATTAGTACTCAAACGCTCCTCATATTTATGTTCATGTTGGCGTGCTTCTTATATGATCTCGTACCATAGCAAGAGAGCACAACGCTACAACTCTGCCGCACAGCAGCAGCGGTAGTCAACACCATTTATGTAAGATCGCAAATGACAGACAGCAGACAACATGCGGAGAGCACAACGCTAGCCTGCGATGCTCTACCCGCCAATACGCGACTACCTCTCGCTGCAGCTACTACTGCTGCTTCTGCCAAGTGTCAAGTGACATGCCGGCGTAAAGTGTAAGGATCGTTTGAAAATCATGTCAATAATCAAACGATTCTTATATTCATGTTCATGTTGGTGTGCTTCGTATATGAAATCGTACCATACCAAGAGAGCACAACGATACAACTCTACCCCACAGCAGCAGCGGTAGGTAACACTATCTACGTAAAATCGCAGATGACAGACAGCAGACAACTCTTTGCATGGACAAAACTATTTAAAACTGAATTGGAAAATAAAGAGGGAAACATGACGGCACGACCAAATTAAAAACAAAGCAGGACGGACAGACAGCAACTATTAATCGCAATACGGCAGATAGATGACGCCATCCAACCAACATCGGGGGGGCAGCAACCGTATTGGCTTTCGAATGACCCTGCTGTAGGAGTAGACTATGCTCTTTGCCGCATTGTCGCATGGTCTATCAACTGCGCACTGTTTTTGACGACAGCAGCAGTGGTACCAATACCGTCAATGTCGCCCCCGCACCAAATACAAAAACGAAGCCTAATAACTGAGCAAGCAACAACGCAGCAACAAAGCAGATGCCATACAAGTATGACACCACACATCCGGCGTCGTGGCGGCACCCAAACTGGTTACGTACCACGTACGTACGCAATCCGATACGACCGCACAACGGACCACATGCTATCAATAACAGCGCCAAAGAGACCGCCGGAGTCGTCGACAAGCATATCAGTGGCGCACCTCAATAAGCGCGAACCGAGCGCAGAACCTCTCCAGGGGCCACGTACGAGTACCAACTACCACCGTCACATTCGATAGCATGCTGTTTTTCGTAAATTCTACCTTGGCACACATGATATCTGGCAACGAACCTCAATTTTGGTACTACCTCTCAGTTATACGGAGTGTCTCGCCCACCTTGCAGGTTCCCCACCCGTAATCGTCATCGCGAATGGTAGTTGTGTCCACCAGTCGCGTCTTCGCCCGCAGGGTGTTGACCAAGCCCAGCGCCGTCATGGCTTCCTCTTGACAGACGCGTGCGTCCGGTTGTGCCGACGATGTTGCCTCAAGCCTCAAGCCAGGTTATAGGAGATACAGCCGCACTGGCTCCTTGCGACTCTCGCTACATGACGGGAGGCGACCACGCACGTTGGGCGGACAATCACCGACTGCAATACAGGGTAAACACGGCAGCCCGGTCACACCCCATGACCTCAAACGCGTACCCCAGCTCAAGCGTGTACTCCAGCTTACACGAAAAGACGAAGAGCTATTACTGTAGGTCTCGGTGTTTCCCCCGATAACGTTGTCTCGAGACTCGTATGTAGTTCACACACGCGGCGAAATTTCACGCATGACGAAACGTTGCCCAATCGTTCCCTATTTCACCGCGTGTCGCTCAGCTCCATACTCCATCTACTCCCGTTGTGTCCCCCGTGCCATGGTCGGTACACCGATAGCCGAAGATCCCGCCCAGCGTAGTGGGAAACACAAAACAAAGGTAAGCGCGCACAGGTGTCCTGTGTGCGTACGTGCGTATGGTTGAACCCGCTCACACGTGCGCTCCGTACGATTGTTTTGTTCCTGCTCACGGGTCGAGTCGCCCGGTTTCAGAACGCCTTCAACGGTGTTGTGGAATCGTATCTTATCGCTAAGAAAGCTTAATCCCTGTCGCTGTGGGAAGTACCTCTGTTTAGAAGAAGAACGCGCACAGCACAGGCATCTACAGGCTGCATCAGCAGGCACGCAGCTGAAGCTTGACATACAGACTCCGCCCGCTGGTGCGGCCGATGCGCACATGGCTGTGACACGTCGACGATCGGGCAACAACTATGTCCACGCGGCATCGGCGGCATCTCACGGACACCCCGAGACAGTGCACCCTCCCGAAGGCTACTGCCTGGTAGAGGCAGACCTTCACCGTGCAACAACGTCTTTGGAGGTATGTGCGTATGTTCTTGTGTGCCTGTACTCGGCATCACCCCGTCCTGAACGAATAGCGTGCTCCTTCGCTCCTTCTGTTCGTAGCCGTCGATGGGGGGCAGACTGGTTTCTTCTTACCGCTGTGCACGTAGCTTGAGTAATTGAATTTTGGGGCTGTCTGCTGTGTTGTCCGTCAATTTCTATGCGACGTGTGAAGGGATACTGGATAGTCTATTCATTGTGTTGTCGCATGATACAAGTACCTGTACTGTAGGCCCAGGAGAGCCGAGCGTTAGCTCCCCACGTGTCACACCGCCAGCTTCCCCCTTTGCTACGGAGGTTGCGCTGGGTGCTCGAATCCCTCGTACGGAGCGGGAGTTTACCTGCGTTTTGTCGCATTGCTGTGCGTTGTATATCACTATTAATAGGTTACTGCTCTGTGGTTTCGAGTGAAGCAAGGACCCGAAGAACGTGCAGGTCAAGTACCACCGAATCTGTGCAATGTCATGTCTGTGCTGGCCGTATGTGAAGCTCGTTGAGGGCACAGCGTGCATCTAACAGCGCTGTGGGCTCGACACTGCAATCTGCGGCCTGTCTGTTGATATATGTATGCTTCAGTGTCCTCTCGCCTTGCTTCCCAGCAGCAGCAACAGCAGCAACAACAGCAGCTGTCAACACGGTATCCAACAGAAACACCTATAACATAACAATGAGAGGTGGCGGTGATGTTGGTAAACCCCCTCAAAGCGTTGACAGATCTTAGACGGCCGGATCGATGACGAACACAAGACTTCACAAGCGCACGCGTATTATTATATCACCGTAGTAGACTGCCCTACGAGTAGGATAGTTCCTCTCAAAACGTAGATCTTAGTGTGACATCCCATTGCCCCGCTACCAGAAATCCTCTCAAATACAGAACTCCCCGGGTTGCCATGCATCATCTCCATCGTGTTCTCAAGTACGTCCAACATCGCCTCTACTTGGTACACAACAACCTACATCCCCCCTGCTCAGTATACCACCTACATCCCCTCTGCTCAGTATACAACCAATATTCCCTCTGCGAAGTATACGACCAATACTTGGAAGTATAACCCAACGCAGTGCATGACGTAGCACGAGGCCGCACTGATGATAATACAGGATAGCAAATACACTGATGAAGCCATCTCTTACAACACCTTTCCTGAATCCGAAAATGAACGCTTTCGAATGGCAAAACCGCCTGTTGTCTAAAGACCCGAAACATGTGATTTATCAGGCTTCCATTTTCTGACATCGTTTTCGGGACGGCCCCCACGCGGAAACGGGAGTTCAGTTTCGGATAATGTCGTATCCGAAAATGACATCCGCCTTTGCATCATGGCGGGTTCCCATACGTCGTGGAGGTGATAAGCGTGGAAATAAGCCCAAACCAACAGTGCAAGACCCAAGAACACGCATCTGCTGAGCAAGCAGGAAGACGTATCATAGGTGTTCTCGTACTGTTGCTGCTGCGTCCCGCTACCCACTCGCACACACCTCGGGCATCACCGCGAGTCGATGGGATCGGATAGTGATGATGACGGCTACGAGAGCCTTGCCGCTCTCCTCGCAGTCGCAATTGCGGCATTCGCCAAACATTGAATGCGAAATACACACTTCTTGTCGTCGAGAACGAGGACAGCGGCCGTCTGCGACGTGTCGTTGTTGATGCGCAAGATCGACGGGAGCGAGGGGGAAGGCAACCCTCCTCGATTGAAACGCACACGGCCTGTTTTCCCTCTCTTCACCTACAAAGCTTCAGGAGTATGTAGTCGAGCAATCGCCGTTGTTGCTCATTTTGCGAGAACTCTGTTCAAAAGCAATGTGTAAAATTCGGGTTTTATTGTAAGCGTTGTTGATCCGATCTTGTTCGTCTGGTTCTGCGACCCGGAACTAATATCATTTTTGGTTTCGAATAAGCTCCCACAATACTTGGTCTGACCCCAAAAATCACTCCGAAAACCAAAAACCAAACTCACATCCAAAGCTTCAAATATCAAAATCAAATTCGCAAAACAAAAATCAATTCAAAGGCCATCTCTTATAACAGCGTATCCGAAACAGAAAATGAACTTGATTTTCGACCGGCAGAATCAGACGGGCAGAATCGGATCGACACCCTTATAATGAAACCCGAATTCACAGATTGTTTTTTAACAAACTTCTCGCGAAAAATAACCAACAACGGCGATCGCTCGACCACGTACATACTCGCACGAGTTCGCTGCACCAGAGCATTTCAGCGCACACGCAGATTAAGTTCTTTAGGTGGGGCGAGGGAAAACACGCCGTATGCGCTTCACCCGAGTAGGGGTGTCTTCCCCCTTGCTCCCGTCAACCTTGTGCATCAACAACGACATGTCGCAGACGGCGGCTGTCCTCATCCTCGACAAATACGAGTAGTAGTGTGTGTCTCTTGTGTTTGGCGAATGCTGCAATCGCGTCTGCGACGAGAGTAGTAATGCTCTTGTAGTCGTGACCATCGCTATCCGATTCCATCGGCACGTGAGGAGGCGTGAGGTGTGTGCCAGCGGATAGCGGGACACGGCAGCAGCAGTACGAGTACGCCTATGATAGATGTGTCTGATGCGTGTGCCTTGTGTCTTGTACTACTATTAAAGTACTAATACTGTTTTCGACTTGTTACCAAGCTTGTTGCCTCCCATGCCATGTGTAAAAACAAATCCGGATGCCGTTTTCGGATGGGGATTTCATCCGAAAATGGCCCCCCTTTTTCTGTAGGAGGCCGACCCGAAAACGATATCCGAAAATGGAAGCCTGAAAAATCACCATTTTCAGGTCTATAAGATAGCCAAAAAGGATTTGCCATCCGAAAACGCGAATTTTCTGCTCCGGACACGCTATTATGAGAGATGGCCCAAGTTCAAAATCTCAAAACCAGAAAGCAGAAACAGCCTCTCTGCTGAAACACACCAGTCCGCCGAATTCCCGTCATCTACTCTGCAGCCAGATCAAAATGGCATGGTCCAGTACGGAACCGACTCAAACAATCATAACCAACTCTCAATTTTAAACATAAAATCCTCCCCCAACATCCCCGAATACACACGACATGGATGCCACACATACCTCGAGTAAGTATGGAGTAAATCCGCACGGCCAGACAACGCATAGCCAACGAGTCCGGTCTCAACATCCCCGTATACACACGACATGGATGCCCCACATACCTCAAGTAAGTAGGGAGTAAATTCGCACGACCAGACAAATGCATAGCCAACGCGTCGGCGCAGCAATGCTCAAGCCATGGATGCTCAAGCTGGACCCAACGCGCCGTTGCGCAGTTCATGGCCTCTTCAATCTCAGGCTCTCTGGTTTGGGCCGAGGTTTGTCATTCCAAACGATAAGCCTTTCTTCAAAGACATGGAAAAACAAATCAAAGCAATACGCTCAACCAGGCTCACAACTCAAACTTCCAACGATATAATCGATCACCCAGCATCGGATAATATTCATCCAAAACCATTCCAAGCATTTACACCAGACACTACTACGGCCGCCTCCGCAGCGGCTGCTCCTTTCCGGTCTCTGGCTCCGCCGCGGCCCGGGTCCTATCGCTGATCGCCCTGGATGACACCATCTATCGCTCTATTCCAAGTTCCCAAATGCCGTTGTTGGACATTGGGCAAGCAACATACTACGAAGTATATGATACCACACAACAACCGCCCGTTAGACCGTGAGTTTCTCTCAATTACCCTTTTTCCAAGCCGATCACCAAGAGCTTTCAACTCGTACCTGTAATACCTCTAACGATACCTTTAACAACAGTAGTACCGCAACGGACGCTGGGGGCGGGGAGGTATTCCATTCTGCAATGAGCCGCAATGCAGACAGTATCAGGGCCAATCATGCTAGTATGTCAAGTTCAAATAGACCTTGGCGGGAAAGCTACTTGCAGAGTGCCGGCACAGTACAAAAAATGATTTGCACGCAAATTGTGTCAAATATGCGAAGAACAGCAAATAAATTACAGCATTGCCGGTAGTATGTCCAACGGTTCAATACGCCAGCAACCTGCATTTGGCTCGTGGCACATCATGCAGCACCACGTACCCTCCCAGCTCAAACGGCACGCATCAGCAAGACAAGTTGATCAATCCTGTACTGCTCATCATGCACAATCTTCAAGAGGCATACATGTACGGCGCTGCTCGATCAGTGGCCTACGTCCACAACTTTGCTCTATAATATTTTTCAATATGTTTCATGTGCAAGTACTAATGCTTGCTGTAGCCTACGAGAACGTGCGGAGAAATTGGTTTATCATGACATCTACTATATTTAATGTTTTCAGTTTTCACAAATTTCACTCATCAGACTTAACCTCCGATTTAACATGCCCCGCCCGGGTGTTCTGCCAGGCAGCCACAACACAAAAGCTGTCATCGTTGTCCTGCAGTACGCGTACAGACTGCTCAAACGGCATGGCCCTTACCTAGTTGCTCATACCTATCTTTTTATCTTTTTTCCGACCTGTCTCTGGTAGGAACATTCGTTTTCAGTTTTCAGAACAACACAAAAATCAAAAAACGGAAATTGTCACCAAGAAATCAACCCCAGAGTACGTGCCTGATTCGGGTACGTTGCCCTCGCTGATTGCCTGTCGATCTCTTGTATCTCTCCGGCTCCCGCTTTAGGCATCGCCTCCTTTCGAGCCCGTGCACCGCCCCCAAATCGACGGCGCAGACCCTTCCACCAGTGTCCACCATCGCTCTCTCCCTCTTTCGCTTCCTCTGGGGTAAATGGTCTCCGCCCTCCGGCGGGCGTAGTGCTTTAGGCGTCCAGGAAAGTTCCAGTATGCCTTGTGCCTTGCTCCCGCTTTTTTACTGCTCCAACTGCTGCTGTATCCTTTCTTGGTCTCTCGCGCGACCGTTGTCTTTCCTTTCTCTCTGTTGTTCTGCCCAACGGCCACTGCCGTACCCGTCTCGATGTCTTCTCTGCTTCCAGCGCAAAGCTGACTCTCAGCCTTTTGCCTCAGTCTACGGTGTTGTTGTTGGCCACTGCACTTCGTCGCCGCTCGAAGCGCCACAGTTTTCCTGCGGTTGGAGCCTCCGCTTCTGCTCGTGCTAACGTCGTGGCTGCGCTTCATCGTCGCAACAGGTGCAGCGTTCCCCTGGCTGCTGCTGCTTCTGTTGCTGACGGGGCTGCTGGGCCTGCTGCTGCTGCTGCTTGCCCTGCTGTATCTTTGCCCCAAGCGCCGCGCGCACCTTGCTGCCGCGGTTGTCGGGAAGGCATCGCTTTCTTCTCTTGTGCTCGCTCATCTATCTCGTATTGGGCCACTTGTTCCTGCGATTGCATGCGATATTCGCTTGATGCTGCGCTTCATCGTAGCAACAGCTGCATCTATCCCCTGACTGCTGCTGCTTCTGTTGCTGAGGGGGCTGCTGGGCCTCCTGCTGCTGCTGCCGCTGCTGCTTCCTTGCAGTCCTTTCGCCCCAAGCGCCACGCGCACCTTGCTGCTTCGGTGATGGGAGGCATCTCCTCATTCTTCTCTCTTGCTCGCTCATCTATCTCGTATTGGGCCACTTGCCCCTGCAATTGTATGCAACACGCACTTGATGGTGTGCCTTCGCCCCAAGCGCCTCGTGCACCTTGCTGCTGCAGTTGTTGGGAAGGCGTCTCCTCCTTCCTCTCTCATTCTCGCTTATCCATCTCGTATTGAGCCAGTTCCGTCTGCAATTGCAAGCGACATCCGCTTGTTGCATCAAGCGGATGTCGCAGGCAATTGCGGGGTAACTGGCCCTGTACGATATAGACCAGCGAGCACGACAGAAGAATGAGGAAATGCCTCCCCAACAACCGCAGCAGCAAGGTGCGCGGCGCTTGGGGCGAAGGCGCTGCAGGGAAGCAGCAAAAGCAGGCCCAGCTGCCCCGTCGGCAACAGAAGCAACAGCAGTCAGGGGATTGCTGAACCTGTTGCGACGATGAAGCGCAGCCACGTCGTCAACACGGGCAGCATTCCTGACTGCCGCTGCTTCTTTTCCTATGACAGTGGTGGGTATACCTCGGCCAGAGCTCCCCAGCCATGTCAACCCTGCCAATATACTCAAGTGGGTCTTCTCCCTCTACAATGTGGATGGCGTTGAACTCTCGCTTCAGCCTACGCCTAGCTTCTGTCTTCTTAGGCATGTGGTGGTTCTCCAATTTTTCCATGCAGCGCTCGGTGACATGGCCTTTTGCGTTCTTAATTCTACCATGGGATACCCCGTCATCGACTCTATCAGCAGACGGTCTGCTGATGGGGTCGATGACGGGTGCTGATGGAGTCGATGACGGGGTATCCCATTGTCGAATTAAGAACGCAGAAGGCCATGCCACCGAGCGCTGCATGGAAGGAATTAGGGAACCACTACATGCCTAAGACGACAGCAGCTAGGAACAGGCTGAAACGAGAGCTCGACACAATCCACATGGTAGAGGGAGAAGACCCGCTTGATTATATTGGCAGAGTTAACAAGGCACCGGATGATTAAGCCATGTTAGAGTGCGGTAAGAATGTTGAAGGGGCTTTGTATGATATGTTGATTGACCTTCTCAACACTCTTTACGCACTCTAACAGGGCTAACTCATTCGCCGCCTTGTTAACTCTGCCAAGATAATTAAGTGGGTCTGCTCCCTCTACCGTGTGGATGGTGTCGAGCTCTCGCTTCAGCCTGTGCCTAGCTGCTATAATCTTACGCATTTTGTATGACATGTTGATTAATCTCCTCAATACTCTTAGAACACTCTGACACGGCTAACCCATCCGCCGCCTTGTCAATTGCCGAAATAATCAAGTGGGTCGTCTCTAACATGTGGATGGTGTCGAGCTCTCGCTTCAGCCTGTGCCTAGCTGCTATCGTTTTAAGCATGTTGTATGCTGTGTTGACTGACCTCCTCAATACGCTTACCGCAGCTAACTCATCCGCCGCATTGTCAACTCTGCCGAGACAATCAAGTGGGTCTTCTCCCTCTACCATGTGCATGGTGTTGAACTCTTAAAATATAGCTTGGCACAGGCTGAAGCGAGAGTTCGGCACCATCCACATGATAGAAGACCCACTTGATTATCTCGGCAGAGTTGACAAGGCGGCGGATGAGTTAGCCATATTACAGTGCGATAAGAGTTATGAGAAGATCAATCAACATATCATACAAAACCTCTCATCTTTGTGCAACAACCAGAATAAGCTTATTATTTCTCGCGCCGGCATCCCCCGTTCCGAGATTGATGAGATCATTCGTGATGCCCGCTCGTAGATATAGTGGGAAAGGACATGAAGAGGGCGATGGGAATGCAGATGGTCCACCACACCCTGTGCGTCGGGGGTGCCCAACCCGCCGGCGCCGGGGTTGGCAGAGGTCGCGGCAGTGGTGGTGGAGGAGGTGGGGGCTCAGGAGCGGGGGTGTACTCAGTTCTCAGTTTGTGCATGGCCGTAGTCGTATGACCATAGATCCTCGCATCCCTACTATACCGGGACGGAGAACGTCAGGTTTTCACCAATTAGGCAGACATTGCTTGCACCAAGGGCGAAGCGCCGTAAGGTTTTTCGGCGAGTCGCATGAAGGGTGAGCTACATCCTTCCAAGAACCGCTCGTGAGACGGACTTCGGCATCGTGTGCCTACTTTTTTCCTGATGGATGACAGCGCCAATGATTTTCTTTGTTTTCTGGTGTGGCCACTCCAGAGACAGCAATGGGTATTACCATGTAACTGCCTCGTGGGTGCCTTACCATGTTCCCACTGCGCGATGCAACCATTCCCCTTGCGCGGCCTTAGGGTTCTCCACCCTGCACAGTATGATCTAACTCGATAACCATCATGGTGACCGCCGAAAAACAAAACAAAATAAACGGCACCCTGGTTGTCTAGCTCGCGCAGTGAGTGGCATGTTTTACAGCGTCGTTGCCAACCAACGCCAACCCCAATACCCGTAGTCGGGCGGGGAGGGGGAAGGGGGAGAAGTGGCAGAAGGAACAAGGGCGAGCAGCAGCAGTAGCAGTACCAACAACATCATTGCCAGCAGCAACAGCAGCAATAGCAGCAGTACTAGCAGCAGCAGCAGCAGCAGCAGCAGCAGCAGCAGCAGCAGCAGCAGCAGCAGCAGCAGCAGCGGCAGCATTGCCGTAACCAGTATGATGCGCCTTTCCCGAGTGGCATAACTGGTCCACAGTGGCGTTGGGACGCCTCGATTGGTCGATACTACTGGGACACAGGCCCCAGCCGTTCGGGACTGGGGGGAATGTGCCCCCGATGGGCTGGGTCCGTAATGAGCCACCGCCGGGTGCCTTGGCTTAGGCACCGGTGAGCGCTCCGGAGGAGTGGGGTCAATCACCGGGGGATACGCCAAGGACTGGTTGGGGAAAGGGGCTGTCTCACCGTCGCAACCAGCCAGGGCACTATGTCGAGTGCCCGTCCCCCTCCGTGCGTGCCAAAGTTACCCCCTACGCCCGCCCGCTTGCGAGCCCCCATCATCTGCTTTCCACGGTGGTGCTGCTACTGCTGCTACTTCGTTGTGCCCGAATTATGGCAGTGGCTGGCATTAGGACTCGACCCGTGGCAGTGGTGGGTATACCTCGGCCGGAGCTCCCCCGCCTGCAACGTGTCCGACTTCTCCCCCGGACCTGGCGACCAACGGCAGCTATGCGACTACGTTCGACCCCCATCTCACCGCGCAGGTTGCGCAGCTAGGCAAGGCTTCTTGTGGTTATGTTTGAGGGATCTTCATGGGAATGCTTTTACTCGTATGGGAGTCATCTGCGGTGATATGGTAGTACGTGTGAGTGTGAAGTCTTGTGCTCGTCCAACACGTGTTGGTAAGCCCCCTCAAAGCGTTGACAGGTTTAGACGGCAGGATGCGGGACAGGATAGACTCCCAGATCACACAAACTCGATGGTTCAACAATATATACATGAATATGTGCGATCATGTGGGATTCAATGTCCTGCACCCTACCGTCTGAGGCCTGCCAACGCTTTGAGGGGGTTGGTAAACCCCCTCAAAGCGCATCAAATCGTGGTAAACCCCCTCTAAGCGTTGACGGGCATAAGGCTTCAACCAACAGGTGAATGGGCTGTCTCAATGATCGGCCGGCCCCTCCCATGGCACACCTTGGGTTGGTTTTGGCTAGCGCAGGACGGACACGTATGTTCTCGCACACGCTGCCACTCATCGCCAACCCAGGCCTACACGCCGTGAAATGAGATTACAACTCGTTTGAGGATCGATTCGCCCGACGTGAAGTAATTGCCTGCTCCTCAACGTAATGTTTCATCCTGTGTTCAAACGTGTTGTCCTCTAACGGCGGCCGCCATCTGCCGCGGTCTACGGCACACACGCGCTGGCAATGTTTAACCCCTGAAAGGAGTCGTGCTTCGAGTATGTTCGTCCAATCAAAGACGTAACATTCTCTTTTGCAGGCGAAAAGTCGCAGGGAATCTACTGTAGGTCACCAATGTAAATACATAGTATATCACTTGGCGCGAACACGACGCAACATTGATCATATTCCCGAGCATAACACCCGCCGTCGGTGTAGAGATAACTACAATTGAAGTTCGCACCTACCAAACAAGGACAGCATCACCAGACATGCGGAATGTGACAAACAACTCCCACGAATATAATCCAGGGCTGAACGCGTT
The DNA here is from genome assembly GCA_012845835.1 of Undaria pinnatifida. Classification (NCBI taxonomy): domain Eukaryota; class Phaeophyceae; order Laminariales; family Alariaceae; genus Undaria; species Undaria pinnatifida. The sequence goes on from JABAKD010000009.1 coordinate 19,189,230, forward strand.
TTATCACCACCTACCACGATATATACCCACCCGCTCGATAATGTTGGCACCATACACCGCGTCGTTATATTGTGGACAGGTGGCGAGCTTCCATTTTCTGTCCCAGCTGAAGCTGCGCTCGGCGATCAACCTGTCGGCCGAGCCTTTGCACGAAAAAGCCTTGGAATTCTTCCGGTCTGCCGGTGTGACCATGGTGAGATATATGCCCGGCAACGGCGATATATAATGGGCTCGCCTTGTTAAGGATAGCTACCTTTCTACACAGCAGTAGCCAGTTGCTCGTCGGTAGCGTAGTTACCTATGGCGAATACGCCACAACAGTACAAAGTGCTTCGACGGTATAAGCAGTGCGGTATGTCCATTGCCTGTTTTGTGTTCATGCGGCACGGCAAATGACGTTTCGTTTGTTAGTATTTCAAAATCTCGGGAACCCCAAGAATGACCGACGAACGCGGGGCAAGGGTCTTGGGGTTTGTCTTTTGCTCGTACGTAGGTCTCCGTGTTTTTATGTATTTTATATGCGACCAGCGTGCTCCTCGCACATTCTCTTGCTCTTATTCTATCCATCCCTTCTCTTTGTCTCCAGCGATAAGCGAAACAACTAGCCTTGCGCGCCAATAATTTCGAAACCTCTCCGGAGCTGAAGCTCAAGTAACTATTTGGTTAACCCCAAGTGACAGTGCTTGCCTCTTTGCGAGCTGTCTGACGTCGCTCAGCAGCCGCACCACACGCCGAATGCGCAGAGCCCGTGTTTGAATCACGAGGAATATATTGGGGTAAGCACTGCATAGCTTCAAGCCGTCGGGAGCATCGAGTACCCTCACCTGCTGCGTCCGCTGTGAGCTTGTTCTCCGCAGGCCTGCCAGCGTAATCGTTTTCTGGAGCTTCCGCTGCAAAAAGCGACAGTTAAGCACTTCTCCAATGAGCTGTTAGTATCATTGCCATATGGAGCTGCGGCTGCTAGTGACACCAAAACGACCCTCCACAGAGCTGCCACGTCATCATCAAATTAGAGCTGCTACCGCGAACCGCTAGTACCGCGCATTGCTGCACTTTTCGGGCTAAGCCTTGAAGAGTGAAAACAACCCTGGAAACACGGCTTTCGAGCCGTGCCGGTCTGGTTCGAAGCTTAAGTACTGTTGCCATACTGCTGTTGCTGCTACTGGAGTACCCACGGCTATACGTATGCAATCGGCGTGCGACCGCACGGGGGTCCTTCTAATTGGTTGTGGATACATAGCGCTGCCCCTACGTACGAGAGATTCTGCTGACATATGGGAGATTTCAATGAGGATGGCAGCCTTACCAACTCCTTGAGGATGAATCACTCTTTTCAGCGGTTCGAATCTGATTTCTCTGAAGACTGGTACAAGAACGCCTCCTTCACGCTCAGCATCTCCCTTTCAGGTACTGTACATAATTTTCACATACTGGAGGGACAAGCTACCATGGCTTCATCGGGAGCGACAACTACGCCGCAAACATCTCTCGAATAGCGCTAGGCCACATATGACCAAGCCAACCAGGATCTTTTTGCTATTCTCCACTGGATCACCGATGAACCGGCGGCTTTGCTGGTGACTTTACGTGCAGAGGGCACGCTAAACCGGTAGTATCGTGCAAGAAGCGCTAAAGGAGCTGGGGTCGAAACACACAAAGGCACCAACGAGAGGATTGGCGCCACGCAGTAGTAGGCACTCGCAACTACGAGCATGAGGCCCGGACGGGACCCTTCAAATACATCAACAAGCTCACGAGACTGCGCCACCTATGATACTGACTGAGGTGGAGGAACCAATCACGGACAGACAGTTCACGGACATCAATCTCCAAGGTCTGAAGAAAGAGTGCCGGAACGTCAAGCTGGTGATCTGGAAGGACGTAGACTCCAATCTTGAGAAAATTCAGCCCGCACTACGCCACCTCTACCTGAGCGGACTGTTGGCGGAACAAGTTGGGCAGATTCGCCGGGTGTGGTGCGGTCAACCCAACAGCAGGAATGTCTGATTCTAGCTCCATCATCTGCCACAACTGTGGCGAGGCAGAGCAATACAGGAGCGACTGCGTCGTGCTTGCCAAGGCTGACGGGGGACGCAGCAAGCCCGCCGAACAGGAGACTGGATCGGAGGGTGGTGTGGCAGAGGTGGTAAACTGTGCGTAAGACAACCACGCACATGGACGCCGATTGCTACGTATAACGAGCTCCGCGCTCACAGACGGGTATTGAGCACACGGCAGCTTCGTTGAACGCCCAAACCCGCCCAGATTACGCCGATTTTGTTCGGCTGTTAATTTCGACGACACTCCGTACAGGGATCGCCAGGGCATCGCCGTCACCAAGGGGTCGCCTTGATCTGGGGTCGGCGGAAATGCCTTTCACGGGATGGCTGCAAACATAAGCGTTTGGGATTGCCGGTAATACATCTTTTGGAATCGGTTCGGCACCATTCGATGAGAATGCCGGAGCTTCCGGAGTCGTCACAACAGCAACATGGGGTCGTTGAAGCGTCTTTGCAGGATCGAGGCATAACAACATAATCTTTTGGGATTGCCGGGGGAGAACTCCTCCTGCACTGGCCGCATCATCATCGATCGTTTATGACTCCTGGAAAATGGGTTACGGGGTTGGTGAACAATCGTTTAGGACTGCGCCGGAGTATCGCTTCTGGACTCGATGATTGTTGGCGTGTGGGATTGCCCGAACATAGTTTCTAGGCCCGCTGCACACGCTCTCACTCCGCTTCCTCTCCTCATTTTGTTCTCTCGGACACTACCGACAGCCAACACATCAGGCCTTGGAGCGCCGCTCACGTCATATGCTCGCTGGAGCTGAAGCTTATGCAGCCATTCGTGTTAACTCCGACTGACGATACTTCCCCCGTGCGGGCTGTCTAGCGTAACTGAGCAACCGCATCAAATGCCTTATCCGGAGATCCGGATATTACATCTCGTGGCAGGATAAACACTAGGAGTATGCATGGTTTTAGCGTTCGTTGTCCGGGAGCTTAGTGTCTCTGCAGCATTGAAGGACGCGACGATTGGCAGCGTCTTCAGCACTATCTACGCCTCATGTCGAAGGGGCGGTCAAACCGACGACGATAAGTTGGCCTTGGCCACTCTATGTAACAGACAACAGTACGGCCGAAGCTAATGTTTAGACGACACACTTAACCGTACATGTCCAGCGATAAGGATGCTGAGATTGTTGCTGATACACTGACTGCACCGTTCATGGCAAACACCTTGGCCACTGGCATTATCGATCTTGCCACCCGCGCTGCCTGAAGCTCGGTGGCTTCCTATAAAATGTTTACATTTCACGCCGACCCAGCAGTTTCTCACGTGATGCATAGTACCACCATTGCGCGTGTTGAACATGCTCTACCCCCCCCCCCCTCTACGCCAATTACGTTGCCTGTCCCTCCCCTTGCGTCTCACTTTTAGTTAAATCCGCGGTCATTGGAGTCCTTTGACGGCCCGTATGACCTTTGGGAAGAGGCTGCGAAGGAAGCCCTAGAGCTCGTATTAGACGCCGCCAACCAACCAATGATCCTTCTCGACAGGTTTGTCCGTGGTTTCGAGCTTTACGTGCATGTGCGCGGTTGTTTTTTCGTTTTGTTTCTGGAAGTCGATTTCGACTGCCGTCAGTGCCGCGCTGTCAGGTATTCAGGGTTAGAAGACTTGAACCAGTGGGCGCAGAACGCCATTGATGCTTCCGTGATGTACCGTCGCTCTGCAGCTTGCTGAGATGGCCGCGTAGCAGCCTTCTCTTGTACTCCATCAGTATATATGCCATCGGTCTACGGCGGAATGGAAGAGAGTGGAGGATGAAATTGTTCGCGGGGCGATCCTTAGCATACACGTGTGAGTAGCCGCAGGTTTAGATGTTGCGAATCTGCTATCTTATGCATTCGTTCCGTTTTGCTGCCTCTCTATATAACCGTTTCTTTGCTCTACTTCCCTCCTCGCGCGGTACTTGGGTGTATCCTTTTGGGTGACACACCAGCCGAACGGAGTGCGAATCGGCGTGCCTGGTTGGCTGCCTTCGGCGTCTTCAGCACTGGAGTGTGTGCGCCATCCACGACGAGGTATGTGCGGCATGCAGAATGTTTAACCAGAGTCGCCTTTCCATTGGGCACATCGTACGTGGCGCCGCACCTGGTGTTTTTTTGCGTCGCGCTCGCTCCACGACAGCCGTTTGTGCCGACCAAGTGCAGAATGAAATATGATTTCAGTCGAATCCCAGCAGGAGCGAAGCTTTTAGCTTCGAGCGTCACGGGTGGGATGCGGTCAATCCGTTCAACCGAAGGCGAAAGGGCCCGCCTCAAAGTAGTTTCGGATGTTTAGCGCGGCAGCCCCGTTTCATCCCTTCGTGTAGCATTCGTTCAATCATTAAACCCTCTCTTGGGACAAGTTGCTGAGCAGAGCCAGTACCCCCTGAGGTTTGGGAAGCCCTAGAGTTTAACTTCGACGTGGGTTCGACGAAGCATTGCCGAGCTTTCGCACTTTTCCGGCAACATCAGCATTAGCACGATGGCTTTCTTGGGGCATGGTTCCTTAAACCCACCTGGTGTAGCTTATTGCGGATTGCTTCTGGCGTGTCACCACATGTAGGTTCGAACCGGTGGAACGCGAGGCGATTTAAACGCTTAAGCTGCGTTCTGCGGTGAAACCGAATGGCGTAGGAATATCGTTTTATGTAACTGGGTCTTTCGCTTTGTTTGCCCTTCCGTGCGTGTGCACGCCCACGTTGTCCGTTTCAATGCGCAGTACCACATGATGACGATGCGAAATACACAGTACAACACGAGCCAGCGCTACATCGAGAGGTTCGACCTTGACCTGGTGACGCTGAAGGCTAACGTTCCCCGTTGGTACAGGGAGCATCTCACCATGTTGGTGAGACATGCCTATTCCCCGCTGGAAAAACATCTTCGCTCGCTTCTGCCGTTATCAGTGCTGGTTGCCGTCGTTGTGACTGCAGTTGGCCGATGCCTTTGTCGTACATGTTTAGCGATTTTGTGCTCTACGGCCAAGTATCAGGACCGCCGAATTGGACGTACGGCAGGAAGGTCACTACAGCTGTGTCGACATGTGACGGTGACGCCTGCTAGCTACGATAGGGATAGCCAGTTTGGGCCGAAATATTTTTAGATGACGAGGCTCCTCCACCGAGGAACTATAAAATATCGTTTAATGTTCGCACCTTTTTTGTTTTCAACACCTATTACCATGATACCAGGTATATCTATAAGCCATGAGACGGTAGTCAGGCTGCAGGTTCATTTTTCTCCAGGTCTTAGTGTCGGGCGTTAGTGTCGGGTGTTAGTGTGGGGTGAGGTAAATAACTCCTCATGTGAGGGCCCTCAATTTTTTCAGGCACAGCCTTACCGTACCATACGTCCGGTAAGACCGAGAATATCCAGCCTCCATCCTGTTCGTGCCAGGAGAATACCAAACCTTCACTTAACAGCATTCCCGATTTTTTTGGTTCGCAGGAGGAGGAACGCGTTGCCGAAGAAGAGGTGTATCGACGAGACCCCGAACGACCCAGGCGAGCTTGGACCCACGGGTTTTGCCCCTTGGAAGAGGCAGTGGTAGACGGGGACGTTCCAGCGGATCGAAAACAGTACGATCACGGGAGAACAGCGCAAAATGACGTGGGCAACACGTTAGCACCAACGCGCTCGGAATCCGATGCAGACAGTTATAATGCTGGCAATCTGGTTCGGGCACGGACAGGAGTTGTGGGGGAAGGTGGGAGTGCGCGGCAAGGGATGGGGGGGAGAGAGGCGGGAGAAGCGGCAGAGAGGGGGGAGCACGAGGAGAAGACGACGGGAGCGGTGGTAGGGGCGGTGCCAGAGTACCGATTGAATGGATTTGTCCATGTTTGTCCGCTTGTGTCGACGGGGTGCAAGTTTACAGCCAAGGCCTGGCTGCAAGATGAAGATGATTGATGAGTGACAACTTAGTATCGGGCTTGATGTTGAGGTTGATATTTATTATAGTGATAGTGTGCGAATGGCAGTGATAATTAAAACATACGAGAGGAAATATTAGGTGTTGGAAATCTGTAGAGGGGGGGCGACGGTGCGCCACCACCATCTCTGTACTCGAGACCCGGTACCGGTGTACAAACCGTTGACATTGAACTAGCAAAAACAACGCACCGGTGTTTAGGGGAGATAATGAGATGCGTTCCTCGTTACATGTGTCGCGATTCTTGCGAGCTGGTGCTGTGTACAGATACGCTTTTGCGGGCACAAGCGCATGTCTGCTTGGGTACTACGCAGAGGAACTTAACGCTGGTCCAGAAAAAAGCTTCCTCGCTGTTGAGCATTTATGGATTTTGCGTGTTATCTGTAAAACCGCTGCCTCTCGGTGCACGACAGTTTATACAATATTCGGCTAGATCTATGCACACATGGACCAAGTTTGCGTCAGCTATGATTGGATTCCGAACTGATCCGCACTATCCAAACGTTAATGCATACTACAACCGCTGTGCCCCTCTGTATACGCTCTCACATTTTCCCCGTTTTCAATGGTAGCGCCGCGATTCCTTTTCAACGGCAGCCTCACGGGCTTATTACTATTAATGGTGCAAGTCCCTCGTACCGTTTGTTTGTTTTTGTGTTGATCGATGTGCTGATCGATGTGTTGATCGATGTGTTGATCGATGTGTCAATCCCGCTAGTTCCGCCGTGCAGTAAGTTAATTTTGAACGCCCACGAACAAACTTATATTAGGTTTTGACTCATGAAAACTTACTAAAAACGAGCGACGCGTGTAGTACGCAGCTTGCAAAGATGAGTATCGACCCTAAATTCGTCGAACTCACAGCTGGCGTTTTTAGAATAATATTGCTCAAGACAAAATAGATGGGACTGCTTGTACAGCTGCACGTTCTACCCCTCTTCTACTACTTAATAGCAATTAATTGGTGATAATGACGCGCGACCCCGAAGAGGGATAATGTTAATAGATGCTGTAGTACACAGTAGTAGTTCGTAGTAATAATGTCGCACTGGAGGAGGGGCTACCGGTAGAACGCTGGAACGCGCGCTTTCATCGTTACTGAGATCCAAAGGTTCTACGAGGACCCCCCCCCCCCTCCCGGCTCCTCGGCGGCTATACTACAGCAGTACTCAGTAGTAGCATGTATCATACGTGCACGGCGATTGCTTGGTTGGTTGTTATAGTTCGAAAGGGCCAGCGCTGGCATGATGATATTCATGCCGGGCACGAGTGGTGGTGCTGGGTGGATAACTGGCTCGATTTGGGGTGGACGGGTGTATTAAGCACAGAGCGCAGGGTGTGAGGATATCAGATATCAGCAGCATATTATTGAATAGCATCAGAATCTCCATCAACTGTCATTAACTTCTGTCAATTCCATCAAACCAAGTAGCGAATCCGAATAGCATACAAACTACTACATCGGCTTTACATTTTTCACATAGATGGGTATTTTGAAGAATAAAATTCTTCTTGTTTTTGCTCATGTTGTTGTTCCACGACTTGATTTTAGATTTTTAGATTTGCGGTTCCAAGTTTCTCACCACATTACTGCTGTGTCTGCGCGATCATACCCCAGTCTTGCCCTGCTCCTTCACTCCTTGCTCTACGATCTACCTGGTACCACCTCTCTCTCAATTCTGCTGTAGTTCTAAGACCCGCAGCTGTTTCTTCCTGTTCCCCCCAAGAGGTAAGAGTGATATCGCATTTTCCCCGTACTGACTGCTGTGTATCATGTCTATCTCAGATAAAATAGGCTTCTATTGATAGAGGTGCAGCTTATTCATTTTCTGTGTGCTGCTGCTGTTCATCTCGCGGCAACATCAACTTGCACACATCTCAGGATTCAAAGCTTGCTTCTATGAGTAACGGCCTGCGTTTGCGAAGATCTGTGCGTGAAGGCAGGGTCACAAGAGTTGCGTCCTTGAAGGCATAGCAGTCTTTGGCTACGGGGAGCGCCCGATCCTCGCTCTCGGTCCATAGCTTTTCCGTCGCTGCTCGCAGCTAGCTCATTTCCTGCTGCATGACGGCGATTTTTTTGCGTTTGCCTTCGACTCACTGAATTTTTATCCAGGATAAAGTATAGAACTCGAGAGCAGTACAACTACGAACGGATATACAGATTTCGTTGTGATATTAATACAAATATTAAACGATATTTACATTTATGTCCATCGTGGTATGCATTGGCAATGGTTGGACTCAACCTCAAGCTGGCTTTTGAATGCTCAAGTCTGTCTGGACGTTTGAACTGAACCCACCTCCAGCCTTCAGTGTGCTTGGTGGTAGCGTATATAGGTATCCCATGCCAGCATCCTCCCACAGCAGTCAGTATAGTCGCTCCCAAAGACCCTTCGGGTGACACGAGCCTCTCTAACGCTAACCATCCTGAATCTCTTTCGTTGCCACATATGGCAGTCTGTGCGCCTGGAATCTTCCGCCGCCGTCCTTCCTACAACAAGAGAGATTGTTCGGTTTGGGCCGCGATAGCATCATGGAAGGCTCTATTGCTGAAGGAAATATTGGGGAGCTGCTGCACAGCCCCTCGGCAGCGTTGATGAAGCTGGTGGACTGCGACCACCTGAATGACTTTGATGTTGTCTGCGACTACCTCTCGGAGCACGCCATGGAGGTGAGGTGTATTTTATCATAACGAGCAGATGTTTTTACGTTTTTACAGCGATGCGCGCACAGGTGATAATATATCGCTCTCGCTAATTAGTTCACTCAACATGCTGCTTGCTGTGTTTGCCCTCGCGCAGCTGCTCGCTTGATACCTTCCGATTATCATATCATACTGCTGTACTAATAATACCAGGTACAAGGTGTGCCGTAGGCTGATATCTGATGTGTTCTTGTTGCTGTCCCGCTTGCTGTACAACAAGTAAGTAGTACGTGGACTTATTATGTACTATTAATACTATGTAATCATGCCGTGGGTTATTCCCCTGTCATAGTCTAGTCTGCACAGTTTAGTGTACGGCATTGTTCCGCAGGGCTATCACTTTCACGTGTAGACTACAGCGTGTCCGCACACAAGCAAGCAAGGTTGTTGTCCTCTCTGTCCAGCCTCTACCCACCAACTAGCGAAACCGCTACCATGGTACAAGTAATACCAGGTACCATACACTGGAAGCGTCATGATCACGATTCTTGATCCGCATCTGATGTGTTCCCGATCGATGTTCCCTTCTTTCCCTGAACGTGCCTCGCATACACAGCAGCAGCAGTATCTATCTGTAGCAGTCAGCAGTAGCAGTACGGTACCACAGCAGTGTTGTCTGTTCTCGCCCGCTGGCTCTATTCTGTATGAACATGCATAATGAATTTTACGAATTTACTCGCCGGAACGGGAACGGAGACCAACAAAAAAACATCGGCGGCGTGAAAACGTTCAGTTCAAAAGTGTTCCTGCTGCATACCAGTACGATCTGGTACTGACTTCACGTCGGCGGCTGATGTTACGCTTAATTTCGTGTACCTGGTACGAGAGTGATGCATGCATGCCAAAATGGGTGGCGACGGACTACGTACGGCGGTTTGCCGTCATGGCGTGATATGATAGCGGATTCATCACAACCCATGCAGGTGTATCTCTTGGTCGAAGACCGCTACGTGTTAATATTAAGAGAACACACATACATGTCGTTTTGTTAAGTCCGCGTCATGTATTTGACGCGGGCATGTATGGGCATGTACGTATGAACATGTATGCGGCGAGTTGTGTTGATCGCTACCAGATGTTTCTTGCCAGGTATACTTCGAAGTATGGTATTGTTAATAGTAGGTGACCAATCCTACTCGAACCGACTCGACCTGTGGATAGTAAGTCTATAGACCAAAGGGGGGAAGGTTTTCTGGTCATAGACGTCAACTGACCTAGGCGTGTCTATAGACCCGACCGCGCCCACATACCTAACCCTAATCACGGCCGCCATGCAACCATCCCTTCACATTCATTGTGCGGTAATTGGCGTGTATTTGGCAACGAAATCGCGCTCAACGTGCGTTCTGGTATAACTTTTTTGTTGTTTGGTAAAACAATGGTGGCTGCCGTTGCCGCTTTACCACTTGGACGAAAGCTAAAAGCTATACCTTCTTGGTTGATCATCACGCGTAATGATCCAGCAAAATGCAAGGTTACGGTCCCGTCCGGTCTGAACAGCAATCGAAACACCAGAAACACGCTTTGCCTGAAATCGGCGCCAACGTGCCAGAGGAGTCATGAAACCAAAACATGAACCGTGCAGTGGCGGTTGTTTCTCTCCAAGTGGTAAATCACCCCCTTGCTTCGTTCCGTCGGATCAGGCGGGACTGTAACCTTGCATCGTTGCGGGAATCGAACCACCCTAAACAACTTGTAAGTATAGCAAACGCCCTTCGACAAAGTAATAGAAATTCTCTTCCTGTCCGCGAGGGCGCGTTGAGCATATGCGTTTAAAGCATACAGTAATTCGTGATACGCCTGCGCCCGTTGCTTCTTGGGGTTTTCATGCGGCGCATGATAAGAATCGCACCTGTATTTTGTGATGAACAATCTCAAGGCGCAAACTGCTCGGCCATGCGTGCGGAGCTAACCGCACACGCGTGCACTTCAGCGAACCATTTCTGCCACGCGCAACCATCTAGCCCCTTTTCCGCACTCGGAGCGCTTAGACCGCGACATGGGTGTCGTAACTTCCAACTGATGTTTCGGCAATTGGATGTCTCGGCACTGGCAGGTCGTTAATGAGGTTCACGGGGTGGGGCAGCCGCGGCATGAGGGCCGCCTGAGCATCGACAACCATAGGTATGTGGGATAGGAAAACCACTTTTAATCCCTTTGGGGACCGTTTTTTAGCAACCAAGAATGTATCAGATGCCGTCTTATCGACGTTGCAATGGGAGCGCGCCGCAGTGCGACTAGTATTATGCTGCACGCATGTCGGAGACCTCATTGACCTCGTTGAATTAATTAGTATTAGACTAATGGTTCGGGTACTTTCCCCGCGTTTGCGGATCCCGCTCTGGGCGATGGTTCAATGGTAACTTCTGTTGCACTTTTGTTGTATGAACTTCCCTTTGAAGTCCCAAAGGGGATTAATAACAGTATACTGGCCTGTCTCAGGAGACGGGTCAGTCCAGGGAAAGCGTCCAGGGGTCAAGGGTGTCAAACCGATCGCTCTACACTTGACAGGTAGTAGTTTGACGTCAGTCAAGGTTTGACGTCAGTCAAGGCCAATTATTGAAAAATTGCCGTCCGTCGGTCAAGGGCTGAAAATGCCATTTCCTTACGTCGTTGATACTGGCGGTGGATGAGCGCCCTGACCTGCTTGAGAGTACCACGTAGCCGTTCGCGTATACGAAGTACATGTACTGCTGTCCGTACTCCTCTTACACTACTATTAATGAAATGGTTCGTTTTGGGTCATACGAGAAATATGATTCGTTTTGAGTCATGCGAGCAGTGAATGGAACAGCCAGTACGAAGGATAATTTCCCATCTTCCGATGCCTATCGTATTAATGGCATCAGCGACAGTTGTCTATCGCAGTGTGTTCGATAGCGTTATGTGTTTCTGTGCGGCCACTTTTTCGGCGATACTGTCCCGACACCCTCGGCTTGTTCTCGTTATTTCCTCTGTCGCCGATGGCGTGCGTTGTTCTGCCTACCAGAGTGATGCTCAACTGCCCGCCCGCCCCGGAGTCCGGGGACTCGCACGGCCATATCCTGGTGAAGTCCATATCCGAAGAGTCTTGCGAGCTGGTGAGCCCCCTCACCCCCCACCCCACCTCAATTTTTTTCAGTGTCGGTTAGACTCCCTTTTCCTTGCCCGTCCTCCTAAAGCAAACCGTGGCTTGCTCCGGGTGCGGCGACTCCTCAACCTTTGCAATTGTGAATTTCGCCCTACCTTGAACAGCCCGTAAGCGTGTCTCGTGCGATGACTATTTTTAGGCGGATCGAGCTTCCTTTTTGCGCTCATTATTGCTCTTATGTCGGCCATGCAAACGGCGACAGACCTTGGTCGATTTGAGCCTGTACCGTCGCACAGCTCGTGGTCACTCCGAAAAAAATGGTACGTCAGAAAATGACAACGTGTCGGGCGCCGTTAGTGACATTTTTAGGAGCTCTCACTAAAAATAGTATAATACGTCTGGCCCGCCGTCCGTCCCATGCCTAAAGTGCCCTCTCCCGGCATAGTTGCTCGTGTGGGTGCTCAATGGTCCTTGTCCTGGGCTTGGTACCGATGGTTGATTCGATCATCGTTGACGCTTGACGCCCTCGTTATTATTTTTGGCGGTCATTAGACACTTGTCCCATCTAGTTCTGAGAAGCCTATCTTACACGATTTCCAAGCACGTTGCCTCCCCAAGACTGGGTGCAGTGATGTATTTGAACTGCGAGTCTTATGTCGCACTAACTCCATTTTGTTTTTTTAATCCTTCGGCGGATGGGGAAAAGTAAAGCTTAAGCTCACCACACTTACGTATACGTATTTTCGTACATGGGTGTAATTTTAACTCAATTGTCCCGAGTGTTTCAGGAATTAACGCCCTTACGCTTGCCCTGCAGTCGTTTCCCATGAACGCGGTTATCCCGAACCCTATTCTCCCCGACACTGAACGCCCTGATCCTTACCCGTACCTCGACCGTTGTTGTCACTGCCACTGTCCATGTCCTCGTCCTTGCTTTGACTCTGCAGGGTATTTCAATGAAGCGCGAGTTTCGAGTGTGCGACGAGGGCGAGGTTCTACACGTCCGGGAAGACATCTGCAAAGGGGGGGACACCATGTCGCACAAGGAGAAGCGGATCCCTAAGAAGTTCGTGATCGCCAATAAAGTATCGGCGTGACGGCGTGATATGAAGCCCGACGGAATCTTGGCGCCGGTGCTCGTAGGCAAGGCCTGTAGGCGATGGCGGTAGTGGCGGGGGCGGCGGTAGCGGCGGTGACGATGGAATCTTGGCGCCGGTGCTCGTAGGCAAGGCCTGTAGGCGATGGCGGTAGTGGCGGGAGCGGCGGTAGCGGCGGTGACGATGGTAGCGGTGGCAATGGTGCGTACGGGGAGGAGAAGCTTTAACCGGGCGGTGATGAGATATGCAAACACCCATGGAGAAACCGTTACAAGTCTGTTTTGCGTGTTTAGCTGGCGTGCAGCCCGACTGGGACACCCACTCCCGGTAGGAGCGAAACAAAAGATGTGCACATGGTGCGGGTAACACCGATGTTAGATTGATCGGTGCTGGCTTGGGTGCTGCGACGAGCAGATTTTGTTGGGACGTGTTGATTCAGTTCGCGTCCTTCATTCTGCAGCACCCATGCCGTTTTTAATTATTTTGGTGCACCTGGTATATCATAGATACACCATTATTGATACCAGCCTGATCGCGAATATAGTGCTGTTCCACAATATTGTGGCATACTTTCTGCCGAACCAAAATAGTGCTGAAGACGTACATTCTTCTGGCTATTGATTTCCCGAAACAGCGCTGTATTCACGATATGACTGATATAACACGATAGTGGTGTAGATCTCAAAAAGGGTGGCGGCGCAGTTCGAGTTTGTCTAGCCAGGCGCTTTCGCCAACGTTAGCTCGGTACGCATCGAGTGCGCACGGTAGGAGTCTCATGTAAGCTCTTACAGTAGATGTGGCTCAGCAAGCACCGAGCGCGCGTGGCTGGAGCCTCGTGTAAGCTACAGTAGACTCAACCCTTGTGTTGGAGCAGGATGTTCCATGGGAAGGATGCGCGCGAGCCTTTTTCAGTGCCGAGTAGATGAAAGTCATCCCCCTTTTTTTTGTCCATGTAGCATTACCATATGACACGGCAGCAGCTTGTGCTTGGTTCGTTGATTTTCTTGGAAGCAGGAAATCAGCGCCTGCCAGACCTATCCGCCTCACGAGCCGTAGCCGAGCCTTAGTGGTGGCTTTTATTTTTGGGTCCCTGCGGGGCCTGCGCGGACGGTGACGATAGAAGGTCATCGCCGAATAGGAAACCCGCGGAGTGAATTTGGAACGTTTTTGATTTAGGAGGTTTGTTGGTGAGACGGCAACGCCTTCAGTGGGCGAGGGCAAGATCGTATTCGGCAGCAGTCGTTGCCGGTGGCTGGCTGGCCGACCACCAATAGCTTATCGGGCCCCGGTGCTCGAAACAAGCGCGATCGCTGCACATGCGGTACGTCCACGGCGATTCACGTTATTTTCATTTTGTGCGGAACAGCCGCTCTGTCCGTTCCGGTGCGTGACTGGCGTGGCTGGGTAATGTTCTTCGCCGAAAAAACGCCGAGCAAACAAACGCTTAGTTTCGCTCGGCGGAGGCGTTGCGGCAGGGCGAATGGAGGTGGGGGGGGCGATTATTCACGTTCTCCACGCCTAACAGGTGGTTCGGACACACGCACCGACGTTTGGCGCCCACGCCCAAAATAGATTTGAAAACATGCTGCCTATTGTCATGTACGTAAAAAGTTGTATGAGGTAAGTTTTTAAGAAACAACACGACGAAACATCAGCCACCGACGTGAAGTCGACTGGGTCTTTACGACAGCACATTAGCGGCCGACGTGCACGTCATGTAACTGCGTTTTTTCCCCCCGAATCGCCGGCAACTGTTCGAAAGGATTGCTGATCGCGAGCAGCAAGGGCGCCGCGGAACAAGACGGAGGCTCGTCACTCGTTCGCACGAAGGTGGTTTTTTTATCGTTAACTTGATGATTTTACCAAAAATCCAAAGGAAGCTCCTTCCTGGAAATCCCCACCCAACCTCGGTAATGTAGGACCTCCCGGGTCCTGCGTGTACCACTCTAGTAGACGCGGGCGTTGCTATCGTGCCTCCCCCCCACCCCCCCCCTGCAACTTGAAAATATTTGGTTGCAGCTACGCCTTCTCACACGCTGATGAAGACATACTCCTCTGAATGCTTTCGTTTATCTTTCTAAAAACACATTTCACGACTTATTGTAGGCTGGGGCAACATTCAGCATCCTTCGGAAGCAGCAGGCGCATCGGCTTGATGAATCGGGCCACATTTATCGATTTGGGACTACAATCACCTTCCCGAGCAGAAATCGCAACTTCGGATAAGTACACTAACAAACGCCGCGGGGTATCCTTAATGTGCAATGGAGGTTGACAGCGGCCGTCGACTCAACTCAACACCGAACACACCGGGCCGCTGGCGCCAACAGCTCCAGGCGTGGCTGCCGCGCTTGTTCTCATTGCCTATCGTGCGCCTTTCTCTATCTACCATGAAATAAAATACACACACGCGGACTCTATTTTTTGGTGGATATCTTCGATATGTAGTCCACCCGATTTAGACCATCTACACCCTTGGAACTTGCGGAGACAACGTACGTCCCGCCTGTTTTACCGCTAGTGCATATGGTAGAGTGCGTCTTCAGACACCGCAGTGGTGGGGTCGGCGACATTCTGCATCCATTCCATGCCCCGAAAGCTCAAGACGGAGCTACGAAAAATCTGCTTCTCCGTTATCCGCAGGCCTGGCTGCTCCAAGT
This sequence comes from Undaria pinnatifida, assembly GCA_012845835.1. Taxonomy (NCBI): domain Eukaryota; class Phaeophyceae; order Laminariales; family Alariaceae; genus Undaria; species Undaria pinnatifida. The sequence continues at coordinate 19,204,740 of JABAKD010000009.1, forward strand.
GAGAAATTGTGAATATTTCTGACCAGCAATTCCTGACCGGCCACACTCCAGCTACTGAGTGACGTCGCCCTACTTCAAGATGTGACGACAAAATCTTACACCTCGCGTATCGGCCTCTCGCGTTCTACTGCTACCAGCAAAACAGCGTTCGGTAGGTTTCCAGACGCCGCGTGACACAGTTTTACTTCTCGTGGTGCTACACTCACGAGCTGATGATTTAACCTGTCAGATCCCTCGCGACAGCGGCACGAGCAAGCCACCACGGTGGTCACATGGTAAGTCCACTGACACCCCCCCCTCCCCACCCTGGTATTGACAACCGATGCACGTGTTGCACACCCCTCCAGCACAACATCGTTCTTTCGATATAAACATACTACCTCCCTGCACCTGCCACACACACTGTTCGCTGCGGTGCATAACTCATTAGACCTGCAACCATATTTTTGGGGACAAACTACTTGGAATTAGTGTGATTTTTTTTTTTCCCAGCACCTGCATTCTAAAAGCTTGCCGGCAAATAACTACCAGGAGAGCTCATCCACCTGCACACCAAAATCGGCGTCGTCGCTCACAGTCCGGCGTCTTTCTGCGGGAGAGCGCGGGCTCATTCCGGCCACGCCGGCGGTAAAACGGCCGATCGACAACGAGGTCCCACCCTTGCCCGCCGCGCGTGGAGTTGGGAAGACATCGCCATTTCCTCGTTGACCCTCGCCGCCGGACTCTATCCGGCCAGGTTCCGTCTCGATTTCCAAGAAGGTCGTGTTGTCGCGGGTTATCGCGGATGCTACCGCTTTGCCAAAATCTGAAAGTCTACGCTTCAACGGGGAGGTAGTTTCGGTGAACTTGGGCGCAGCGTCTGACTTTTTGCCGAGTCTCGTGGCGACCTGAAGAGGGGCAGGAGAAGGCGTGGGTTGGTCGCCGGCGCAAGGATAGCGGGGGGTCGATATTTCGAACCCTGATCGCAACCATGCGCTCGTTTTGCAAGTGCAAGGGGGTCGATCGGTACCGCGCAGAAGGGGCCAGGCGAGGGAGCGGCACTCAGGGGAACACACCTTGAACCTAAAGCTAACGTAGCGTAACAGAAACTATCTATAACAACAGCTGTGCACTTGAGCTTGCAGCGGGGACGCAAGAGGCGTATTCGTATCACAGCAAGGCGACAAACCACATCGATCGATGCGTGACAGCGCTGCGCACCAGCACAAGAGAGCGCGTCGACCAAACCACAACAACAGTTAGTTGACCTTACTACTTCGGCGGCTGATGTCACGCTTCTTTTAGAAAAACAGCACGGGGGCACAGCCGGCAAGAACGAGGCGAAAGCCAACCCGGGCAACGAAGACGAACACAAAAACAACGTCCAGCACATTGAAAATGGGGGGAACTCGGCCACTAAGCACCTGCTCGGCGACCATGAAGGCTACGGCCTCCACCGTAATCATGGGGTTAATCCCGAGAGAGGTTGGAAGAACCGAGGCGTCCGCAACGAAAAGCCCGTCGCATTCCCAAGCTTCGCCTGTCTCGCGTAACGGTCCCCCTTCTGGCGTCGCACTCAGTCGGCAAGACCCCATTTGGTGCGCCGAATAAACACCAGCCTGGACAAGGAGCCAGCATAGTTGGACAAGGAAGAAACACAGGCAGTTGCAGTGACTTAGTGCGTGAGGGGCATGGCGCGGGAGTCATTTGTTTTTACTTTTAATCGGTGCGGCAAAGCGAGAACATCGATAGCTGACAGGAGCGAGAGCGAGACAGGCGGCAAGCGGAACTTCTGCTGTTGACAGACACTGCGAGTCGCAGTTGCGAAACGGTTTGTAGCCGCCGCGACGGACGCTTAAGGGGTCACCGCCATGCTTGCCAGCGCGATCGGCGTGAAAACAGAGAGTGATATCATCCCAAGACGCAACCCATACTGCAGCAGACAGAAAACCGACCGTGAATCGAGAAAAACGTACAAACATCCCCAGTTTTGCTTCCTGCCCAAGGTTATCCCCGCCGGTTGTCAACATGTTTTCCGCACGACAGCAAGGCGCAAGTCGGGTAAGACGCTACGCCGACATCCCGAACGGTGTACCGAGTTTAGGAGAAAACAAAAAATGCACCCATCCGCACCTCATTGGCCGTTGTGCCGAGCGACTCGATCTCTTGGACGTACTCCTCGAACCGCTCGTCTGCTTCCTTTCCATCTGCGTACGAGGAGCGAGCGGCGAACGTCACAGGCAAGCAGATACGGCCGTATGTGACGTGTCACACCGCGGGAGTTACCATTAGAGCTGGTCGGGGGTCAACACGCGCCAAGCCTAAACCAAATCCCCCAAGCCACGCGCGAAGGAAGGCTATCACTGTGCGTGCGTCCCAGGCGAACGCGCGGCGGCACGATGCTGCGCATACCTTAGAGCCGGGGCGAACAGGCCCCATTTTCTCCATGCCCCCAGAGCTTGGTCAGTGAGGGTGTCTTTCGCTACAGCGTCTAATACCGGCAATTCACTCACAACCTCAACAAAGTATACCTGTGGCTAGGAACTTCTGTGGCGGGATATACCAGTGCACAATTGCTGTCAACTGGTGCTGGTCGGTTCAATTGGTCGGACCTCGTTTCGTTGTTATGGGTAGGCGGGTGCTTCAGTCAACTCCAATGGGGTTCATATTATTTGCCGCCGTTAAAAGCAGAATCTCGCATGCGCTCTAACATACAGTTTGCCCTCGGAAGCCACGCACCTCCAGGGCAAAACCAGGGCGCGCCTTCGTGGGCTGGCACGAGCATGGAGGCCCCCGCGTTTCGCATAAGGCGCAGCTGCGCACCCCATGGCAGTATTCAGGAATGGGGACATAACGGAGCACACAGTTAGCCAGTCGCGAGATGATTCTTCAGAGGGCGAGGTTTTGCTGTTTGACGGGTATAGCGGATGGAGAGAAAAGCGGGCCAGGTGGTGTGTGTGTGTTCGTCCATTTGTGACACAAAACACAACGCTGTGGCGAATCGAGTCACAAAGGCCCTCCACAGTCCGGCAACCGAGTTTCATTGACACGCGACACGTACACGGAAATGTGCGGAGCTTAAGCGTCATATTTGCCGATCCGCAGGAAGATATGAAGAAAAAAGCCTCCATATGTCGCAGGACTAACCCATCCTTCCCGGTGCGAGGTCGCTAGTTCGACAGCTCACCATTTCCGACCTTCCTCGAACGATAACCTGGCTGTCCTCCTTGCCGAGCTTGTACCTGCCAATTGAGGGTCAAGTCAGAGATTGCGTCTTAGGACGGGCACAAACATCCCCACCCAAGATTGGCAAAGCGCTCACTGTTACATGAAGCTTAGCCCGCGTGGCAAACCCACCGCGGCGTCTGCATGCGAACGGAGCGGCATACCTTGAGCAAACAAACGGCTCGTGAAATTTCGAAACTTTTGACTGCGGTCTGTTTGTCACAGGTGTCGGAGGTAGTACCACCGACAAAGCCGTCTTAGGGCGTGCGGACGCCTCGCATAACACCGGTGGCGAGCTTGAGCGGCCACTCATATATGGATGAGCCAGACAACAACCGAACTGTCAGTGGCAACAAGCACAGCAAGCCTCTCTCGCTACACGTCTACGCATCACTATCATGAGTTGCGTTGTCTTACTTGATGACAGGGTCTCCCCGGGGGCCAAGCACGATTCGGTTGTCGGCGCTGGAGCGATCCCGCCCGATGCAAAGGAAAACCGATATCTCTCGCGCCATGCCGACGAGAGACCTAAGTTCCAGACGGAAATAACACCCAAGGCAAGCACGGAACGCCCAGGGAAGGTCCACAAGCGTAAACGAGCACTAAGCGTCTGTGTTGGTGATGGTCAACAGAAGGATTCCTAGTTTCACTAGTAGATGAGCAGGACAAGGTGTGTTATACAAAGCAAGGTAAGTCACGGGTCAACAACGCAACTTAAGCGACATAATAGGGAAGGGACATACCAGGAGAGGGTGGTTTTAACCTCAGCGCATAGACTAGGGCCACAAATACGGGGGGGCAGTTACGCCACAAGCAATCCCCCTTGTTGGTGTAGGAATACGGACAGTACATTTTTTCGACATCGCACCGATTCCACACGTACACAGCACAACAATGGGTGTAAGCTCACCCGTACCATGAGGTGCTGTCACGGCCAATCGACACACCAAAGCAAAGCGCTGTCAGTCACTCTTAGTCGTCAAAGCCCTTCCCTCCTCCGCCGTATAGCGGCAGACTTCCAAAAACTACGGCATGCATTGGCGAGGCCCCGGGTCCTGATTTTTTAGTTAGCGGGACTCTTCAAAGAAGCCTGTGAACAGTGGATATCACAAGAAACATATATTTGTCCGAGGGGTAAGCGCCACGCGAACCCCATAGCAGCTGACAAACCTGTGGCTGAGGGCGTCGTTCCAGGGCAAAACGAGAGCCATCAGTCCCGGGTGGCACGGGGGGGCTTGAATGACACACCCGTAACCTGTGGCAACGCGAAGGAGGGGCAGAACAACACGCGTCTTCGGAGGTGCAAAAGCAAGCCTTTTTTTCAACCCTGTTACAGCCGCCGGAATCACCCCACACAAATTCCACGCAATTCTTCCCTAGGAACATGGGTGCAGCCGAAAAGGGGTCAAACAACTGACATGCCAGATGAGAGCCTGCACGGAATTACAATTCGAGGGACGACATATTTCAACTGCCCATTTCGAGTGGTGCCGCAGTGCGATACAATCGCAACTCCCAGACGAAAAAAAACGCCCTGAGGCGCGAAAAATCTCAATTGCCCGTTTCGAAGGGTGCCACAGCACGAAGAGCTAGCAACGCCCATAGAAACAACAAGTCCTGTCATTCGAGTTGCTGCCGCTTCCGCGCACCTCCATTGAGCTTCATCCAGTCTTGAACGTACACACCCATCATAACGCCCCGTCCAAACTCTGGTACCCGGGTGGTGAACCCAAGTGCCCCGCGTCCCACTTCCGCCTTTGATTTTGGTTCGGTACTCGTCTTGGTTTTGCTCTGGAAAGTCGTGGCCAATACGAGGGGGGGGGAGGGAGCAAGCACTTTAAGAGCAGAGTCACGCACAGTCCCGACGGGTGTACAGAGCCAAATGTATTCGGTGGTGGCGGAGGTCTCAGCGTGGGGCTAGCCATAAGTTTTTTCGCCATTTACAGGCTATGTTTTGCGTCCAGCAATACACTTTGTCTTTCGTCCAGCAACACACTACTCATTGTCTCCCCCGTTCCGACGATGCTGCTACTGCTACTACAGTCTCCGGAAGTGGTCACGTCACAAGAAAAAAAAAATCAAGTCGAAGCTGTCATCAATATGCAAGAAAGCACGCACAAGGTGCCGAACTCCGCCTCACAAGTGGTTCTTAGTAGGATACAGCTAGCTTACCCTCGATACGACCCGCCGAATTGGCGCTTCGCGCTTGGTGCACGCGATTAAACCCGACGTGCTCCGCCCCGACATTGTAGCGGTGCGAGGGTCATACCACTAGTAATAGCTACTAATAGCTACTAATGGCTGCTAATAGCTATGGCCATACGACTACGGCTATACATGAAATGAGTGCAACCCCCCGTCCACCGGTCATAGGTCTATCTGGAAAAACGCAGTGAGCGCCCAAGCGTTGAACGTGTCTCCATTAGGAGTACGAACGGGAAACGGTGCTCGGTCTCGAAAGGGATGCGCGGTTAACCCTCAAATGAGACACGCAACAAATGAGTACAACCCCCCCACCCCCCCCGCGCGCGCTGATCATATTGACTCGCCTGCTTCGCCGCGGCTGCCGCGGCCAAGTCAACCGAGCTGTCCCTAGCAGGGCTATCGGTTCCGTCTCGGTAATCTTCGGGAAACACGCCTCCCGCCAAAAGCACGGGGTGCAGTCGAAGGTGGCGCCCGATCAGGGGGTGCGTCAGACCCGAGCGCAAGAGGATAGCAGGCGTGTGAATCGCGCCGCCGGAGACCACCACCGCCCTAGCCTGCACTGTCAACGAAACAACCTTTCAAAGCAACAGACGGCCGCAGAGCAAGGAAGCGGTAAGACATCCGCCCGAACGCGGTGTACGATGGCGTCCTTGACAGCGGGTTGGGTTAAAACGAAGACTCGGGTGGGCGGGTGGGGGGGGGAGGTGGTGGTGGAAGAAGACCAGAAGATCTACCGTCGGGTAAACTCATGAGTCGGGTGCGCGGGGAGGGGGGGGGAGGTGGTGGAAGAAGACCAGCAGATCTACTCTTGGGAAAGCCTGAACGACGCTGCTTTTCTAGGACCGTAGATGTTGTGTGATTCGCACCGTCTACAGGACTGGCACTGGTCCTCAGGGGAGTGGAGTGACTGGCCTACACCCTTCATGAGGACATACAGATCCCGTAGCACACGCGATCGAAGAAACATACGAAGCTTGAAAACATGAGTTTTGATCGAATCCTTTAGGGTCGATCTCACAGCTCAAATGCAATTTTCAATATTTCATTAAAGTACCGGGATAGGCGCGCTTTGCCCATGTTCGGGGGGGAAATCACCTTGCCGCCGCCCCTGGGAGTAACTGTGGCCGTGACCCCTGTAGCCCTGCCGGCGTCCATGAGCACTCGATCGACCTGCGGTTGCCGAGCCCGAAAAGTACGCTCGGTGTAAGTTTCCTGATATTTCTACGTCGTTGTCCCGGGGTGCGCTTCAGGACATGACCCCTTCACGACTGGAAACACATTTTCGGGGGATAAATCACTTGGAATTAGTATAGGAAGGGGTTCCGGGCTCTAAAGGCGTTAACCCCTTTTAGACTTCAGAGGAAAAACACGCACAAAAACACAGGGATTTACGCGGGTCGAATCGTGTCAGGGCGACCCGACCCGACCCGACCCGACTCGTGAGAGTTCAAAACTTCCTGACCCGATCCGACCCGACCCCAGAGTCTTTGTTAAGCCTCTGGACCCGACCCGCGAGTCTTTGTTAAGCAGCCGGATCCGATCCGTGAGACGCCTTCGAAAAAACTGCCTATTACCGCATACAGTACAGTGTACAGCATACAGTCTATTGCAGCATTAACCACACGACGCAAGCCGGATCGCTGGGTTAGGGGGATGCGTCCCATGTGCCGCGTATGGAGTTGTGCGACATGCGTGCAGCATGGCCACATTCGTGCTGCTGCTCCGCTCTTCCTTAGACGCTTTGCTACGATTGACTCGTCGTTTGTGGGGTCGCCATACAGGGGTCCCAAACGGGATAACCGTGCCTGGACACAAGCGAGCACGCGCACTGTCGTGCCCATTTTCTGGTCGTACGCTTGCGTGATATTTTCAACCCCTACGGGTTCAACATGAACCCAAGTTTACGTCGTCAGACATTAGCGCAGTGTTGAGGCGGACACCAACGCCTTTACTCTCCCTCGCCTGAAGCGCAACGCACAGACGTGATGGGAAAGTAGAAAGCCAAACGAGTAACAAACAGAAGAACGCCAGCGAGGGGACAAAATGACCCACCTTGGCGTCCGGAATGAGCATAATTTTACCCGAGTCCAGCCCGTCTTGCAGCCAAGTCGCCTTGACCGGACGAGGAGTCAAGGTTGACCGCGTTGTGGTCAGCAGCGGCCATGGACGGGTGTGAGGGAAGCACACGCAGTGTTAGCTTCGCTTCGCCGTAATCGACCACGTACCGTTGCCGGCTATCAAACTCCCCGAAAATCGGAAATCAAATGGGAATAGGGCGCCAGGAGCTTTGGATTTTGCGTCAAGCGGGTCGCGAAGGCACACAAACACTGTAGCGCCGACGACGCCAACTACGGCACCGGGGTAGTATCTAACCTGTACTCTAGCATACTCTAGCATACTCCAGCATAGGCCAGCCCACATGCAAGAGGCTTCCTCTTCCTCCCCTAAGAAAAATAAGAGTCGACCAACGCCTCAAGGAGTGCACCGACTTGCTTCACGCTCGTCGGCATGGGCATGGTGGCGGGAGCACAGACCTTAGTTGGCGTTGGGGCTAACGCAGGCGGAACGTATCGCTTGTCTAAGAAAAATCAGCCTTGGATTCGCCAAAGTTTGCCTTAGCGGACAGGAAGATTACGACGTGGTTATTTCGAAGGCGTTCAAATCGGGTTTGGGTATTGGAGATCGAGGCGCCTACGGGCAACCTTCTCAGCAAACTCGACAAAAGCGGAAACAATAAACGATAGCCCTCCCTGACCCCTGCCGCCCCATGTAGATTACAATGGATGCTTATCGACTAGACTACAATCGATGAATATCGACGAGCAGCGGGCATGCTAAACCCTCTGTGCGATAATAATGAAAGCATATACCTTGGACGAGAACGGACGACAGGTGTGACCACGGCTTGCTCAGACGATGAGAAAGTACAAGAGTTATACAAACAAAAAAAGTCTCACATGCGTCGATCGCTTGTTCCCAGACGCGCAGCCGTGCATGCAGCTGCCGCAGTCTACACAGCCCCTCGCATTCCTTGCGACGGGCCTAGGGGTCAGCCCGGAGGCCAACGCACCATTCCACAGGCTGGACTGGTGCTGGTTTACCCTCAAGGAGGCGTTAGGCGTCGGGCATCCTTGGGCTCGGTGTGAGTGTTCCGTGTTAACCTTGGGCGTGGGGAGGGGAGCACGACGTCGAGGGTAAGGGGTCCCGCTTTCAGATTTGAGCGCACATAACCCTAAGGCAGCTATATAGCGTGCTTCTACCAGAACACACGCCTCATCATTGGCAGCACCAAATACTTTGGGTAGGTTGTCGTTCTATTACCAGAAGACGAGCAGCGATAAGTTGTCCAACACACCGCAGCACCCGCGCCCAGGCTTCGAACCGGTAAACCCTCTCCGGCCTCGTCTTTCGCCCACCGTAACGGCTGTCGTCGGCGTCGTCAGATCGCGGCGGATCGACCGACAAACTTTCCCAATGACGAAGAAAGGTGGTATGGGTAGGAACGGTTTCCGTGCACGGCCTTCGTCTGCCGACATCGGAAAAGTGCTGAGCGATCAAACCATCAGCCTACGCGTCCGCCTTCCCTCCCCTCCAACCCTCACGGCCGACCAAGGCGTAAGCTTGACCCCACTTCTACTGCGACGCAACATCGTCCCATGAACAAAAGTGTCGGGCGTGGCACAGCATCACTCTACAGTCAGAAGCGGGAGGAGCCACAAGGGCGAAAAGCTGAACTGCGACAAGGCTTGCGATAAAAGCAGTCGTCGTCCTTCCTCGATGTTTCAGATCCGTTTTCGGTTTCGGTTTCGGTTTCGATTTCGGCTCGGTTTGGGGTCAATTTCGGGTTCGTTTTCAGGTTCGGTTCTAAATGCTGTTGTGTTTCTGTTTCGTGTACTTGCGTGGGACTTACTTACCCCAAGCCGCTCGCACACGGCATCCAGCGCTTTATCGTAGGGCCCGCCGAGCTCGAAGCTCTTGAGACCTAGCTTTCGGGCCCACTCCAGCCGTACGTGCCTGACGCCATTCAGCGCGGTGTTGGGCAGGGGTGGCCGCCACGCCAAAGAAAGCGCGCGAGAGGATGGGGGAGGTAATCAACGCTCGGCGACGGGTTCGAAACTTGCCGGCTTTTTCGTCCAGAGTTCCACCACGCAGAGCGCGAAGCAGCCTCGTTAATATTGGCCAAGCGAAGGCGCCGCTTTGTCGGTCAGTCGCCTCTTACCTGGGTGTGCGGAAGCTTGCCGACCAATTAACGGTCGTCCCGCCCCCGACACAGGAGCCCGCAAGAATGACAACCGCTCCGTCGTCTGAAGCGAGGACGCCCTGTGTGGTGGTACACAGCAAGTGGCCGGCAAGGGGTGTTTCGGTGTACCAGGTATGTATAAGTGTGGTTTGGACAAAAAACGAGGAGTTGCGGGGGCCATGTGATCAGCTTGATCTCCCGCTCCGCACGGACGGCGGTCTCTCCGTTACATCAGATCGCGCCAAGGCACACAGTAGCAGCGGTATTCCAGACCATACCGGACGCGGGCAGCAGGACAAGGCGTGGGTGGGCTTTCCCCGGCCTTGGCAGGGACCAAGACGGTATAGCTAAATACTGGATCCACCGCCGCTACTATTAACAGTCGAAGACAAGCGTAGGGGTTCGTCGAGCGAGTAGACGTTCGTTCGCAAGTGGCAGATTCAACGCAAGGAGGATGCCCGAAGTATATCGCCGACAAGAAAGGGCACACACCAAAAACGTAAAAAAACAAAACGTGCACCTGCCCCTCGTACAAGTTCTTGTACCCTTCCATTTCCGAGAATCCCGCGAAGTCCCCCGTATCGTAGAGCCCCCCCTTCTCGAGTACCGCCACCTTCAAGCCTCTCGCCGCAAGCGCTCCTGCGGCGCATCCGCCCCCCGCTCCAGATCCCACGACCACGACGTCGACCGCAAGGGACGGCGGGAGCTCTTCGGGCGGCGGGGGCGGCGGGGACGCGATATTGTTGCCAGCGCTCTTGCTGCGGGCACGGCCGAAGGACCTGGCCGGGTATGGCAAGGATGAGGAAGATGACGGCATCGAGCAAGGGGAGGGAGGGTTCGACGAGGCCGCCGTCGGAGAGGTCGCCGCCGCCGCCGCTCTCGCCGCCTGAGCCACTTTAAGCTTGTGGTGTACCAGGTATGTAAAATGAGGGAGGTGGGGTCGCAGACACGGGCACGGATAGGGGCGGCAAAGGGCGAGTTGTCCCCGGTGGGTACGGGCAGGTCTTCATACTGGCGTGTTGGGCAATTAAAACTTTTTAAACCCCTGCAGAACTTGCACTCGCGTTTGGGGATAACTCACATGGACTGAGCGAATGTGATTTTTTGAATTCCCACGGGGGTTAACATGCGGTCACATTTAGAGTATTGGAAGCTAGGGTGGGGTGGTCCGGTGGGTCGCCAAATTGGCCTCCCGCAGCCGGCGCTTTCGGAGCCGGCTCTCAGAACATCCTGAGAACATCCTGACATCCTTACCCGCCTCTTGCTCCAATAGTAGAACACTGCCGCGTGCACTGCATCACGCACCGCTGCGGGAAGGTCTAAACTGCGGCGCCGTTGAGTACCACGCGTGACGAAGGTCGGCGGGTGGGGAGGAAGCTCGAGCCCGGTGCTAGTCGACAAATATACGAGGGAAGGTGCTACGGGAGGCCCGACAAGAGGAATCCGGAAAAGTATCTGGGACCCGTGGGGTTGGCGCATGCAACGACCAGGCCATCCTACGCAGCTTGGAGGGCGTAGGATCACAGCAAAACACAACAGAGAGGCGTTGACGGCGCAAAAGTTTGCGGCAAGCGCCTGTAGGTCAACTTCGCAGCAAGGAGGACCTACAAGTGAATTCTCGACTACGACGGGGTCTCAATGCCGTACCTTCGCCCCAGACCAAAGGCCAGGCTTAGCGGCCGGCCCCCCACCGAGGGGGTTGTTGCTGTCCCGGGCGATGCGGTGGTGCTGAGGCTCGTAGCGGATGTCGGCCCAGCTAGGATTTGTTTTTATCGCCGCCGTCGCAGCCGTCGATCTAATCGAAGGGTCCTTGGGGACCTCGGGGTGCGCGCTGAAGTACAAAGAGCACGACAGCCGCTTCACGCCCTGAAAACACCACCACGAATGGGGGTATCCGGGGGGGGAAGGGGGTGTCGTTTACAGGGGCCAAGGGGAGAGCGTCAACAGTTGAAAAGTTTATTCTCCCACCTCCGGATGGGAGGGGGGAGGAGGGATTTCTGCGGGTCGGCTCACCTCTAACACGTGATCCTACGCAGTCAGATTCATGAGAAACTCTATAATAGCAATTTTCTATCCTTTGAACCGCTCCCCTGTGCGTGAGGATGTACGTCCGAACAAACACTAGCAGGCTGGGAGAGAGCCCCCTAGACTCAACCAACTCAACGAGCGGTCTAAACCTCTTCCCAGCACTGGTGCTAGCCGAACCACGAATAACGATCACTGACCTGAAACGCTTCCCGGAACTTCCCGATACGAGAAACCGACCACCGCTTGAGAAGAGCGTGCCTCGCGGCGAGTGATTGGGACGGGAGGGGCACAGCCCTGCCGGTAAGGACGAGCGCTCCAAGCCGCGTGCTCAGCACCCAAAGCAGTACTTGGAGGCCTGCGTGTAAACGACAGGTGCAGTCAAAAGCGGTGGGCGTCATAACAGCTGCAAGCGATAAAACGACGGTCAGCAAGAACGGCCTTAACTCCCCTTGCGACGGGGGGTGCAATCCAATAGCCAGGGGTGGGCTGTACAGGCATACCCTGTGGCACATTCCATTGGGTTGTCTTCGCATCTGCGGTAGCAGCGCCGCCCCCCCCCTGCGTGCTTTCCTTACCTGAGCGCTGCTCGTGCGAAATGTTTGCCTCGAACGACTGCGCAAGAAGACCGGCCACGCCGACATCCGACGCAGGACGTCCATGCATCTCCAAGCACCGGCGAGCGAGGGTTCGCGCGTACGTCTCTACCGACGGCGCAAAATGTACCGGTTGGGGCGACGTCGATGATGACGGTTTCCCTTTGAACAGGTTGGATCGAATCACAGCCACGGCCTGGAGCGTGGGGAAGTACAGGCGTCGGCAGCACGCATAAACGCGAGGACAAAAACATGAGAAAGAGGGTCCGCGGTCAACCCGGTCACTACTGCAGAAACGATCCCACTCTAAATCCAAGTATTTAGTCACAGAAAACGAGGGAGCGGTTCTACGAAAAGGGGTTGCGTCGACGATAAAGAGAACCAGCTTCGCCAACCTGGGAACTTTTTTTTGGCAGATATGAGGAGGCAGGGCGTCGTTGCGGGAGGACGGCTCTTGCTGGTCGGCGGTGTAGAAAACAAAACAAAAATGATTTCAATCACCCTTGACACAGCTCTCCCATCAACATGCTATCATGCATGTCTGGTACAGAGCGCATTCCTTCAGTAGTTTCGACTTTGGCATGTTCGTCGAATTGCTAAACACGCTGCGACCATGGCAAGAGGGTTTCAATCAGACCTGGGGCGTGTTCAAGAGCGGAAAAACCCATGACCGATTAATCCAACCGGGCGGGGACCAAAAAGGTTACAACACACCGCATCGTTCCGATTCTCAGCCGCATACACTATCGCCGTGTACTGTTTTCATACAACCAGTAGCACCGGAATATTCAGAGAAAATTGTTGTCTCTGCGAGACCATCCCTTGCACGACCCCTGGCACAGGTTGTCCGCTACAAGACCGCCGTATATACAATCGACACATATATGAAGCTTGTCTGGGAGTGTGCACACCACGAGCAGCACCGGGAAATATTCCGAGAATGTTCTGGTCCCTGTGGCGCAACCCTTTGCACCATCACCATTGCACCATCCTGGCGCAGGTCGTCCGTTAAACGACCGCTGTGCCATAATTTCATTAATGCAGCTTGTCGGCCGGCAGCCGGCGGACGAATCGAGCAAACGAGAACGAAATCAGTATCTCTTTTCTGCACGTATCCACCGGAATACCTCGGGTGAATGTCGCTTCTGGCAATGAACCGAATAGGCAGGCCAGCCGGAACATGGATTTCCTTCGGTTCATTACCAACACGCGGAGAAGCAAAAGCTTTCGAGGGACCAGAGCCAACGACTGCTGCAAGAAGGAACACACGAAATAGTCGTAGCAGCGGTGGAGCCGTGCAGCCTCATACTCCTACCAACAGCTTTTGCTTTATTGCGGCGCTGTTCATGATGTGGTCAAAAGCGCATCGGACCACCGTTCTATTAAAAAAAGTATTGTACCCTTCAGTACTGCATTGCACGTGCCGCTGCCTCAACGCGCTTTCAGCCTGCCTTGGTGAGAGCTTGGCATATTATAGGACACGACGGGATCGCAGCGCTTGGTTTTTGGCCATCCGGCACATCCACGAAGGGGATAGGGGGGTTTCCCGTAGTTTTTCGTAGTGAACCTTGCTCGGGCTCCACGCTACGCTCCCGTACAACAGGTTCTCCACTACCCCGGCTTTCAGCGTCCGCACGCTCAAGCGCTCATAAAATCTCCGAGCTATATACATCGCCGGGAGCATGACCAGACCCTCCGCACATTTCGCGCGACCTCGCCGCAAACGTCTCTCAGCTCGTGGCCCGGCGTAGGTACCCTAGGTACCGTAGGTACACAAACTCGCGAATCGGGTTGTACACCTGGCCAACTGCAGCAGCATCTCGCTCGCGCGCCCGTTCATCCTAAGGCGCATGGTCTCCGTCTTAGCCTCCGAGACTGTCAGCCCGAACACCGCCCACCCATGGGCTTATGATACGACAGCAACAAAACGTCATAGCCCATAATAGCCGCAAACACCGTTGCGATGATCGTCATCCTATTACTCAGCAGGCTTCATGATGACCGCGAAAAAACAACACGGGCGCCGCCAGCGTAAAACACTCCCCGCATCGTCCGCGGTTTTTCCTGCCTTTCGAATTTCGCCGGACCGTGCCTTGTCCCGACGTCACCCCCCTTTTGTCTTGCGCTGGAGGTGAACCATGCTTTCCGCAACTACGCTTGTACCAGTGGTTGACCCTTGCTGGGCTTCAAGGGGAAACTACTGTATGTCGAAAAAAACGACGAGGCCAATACTCCAATAGTACTATAGTACGATAACCGCCACACGAAGCAACTCGGGTAGGGTGTGTGTCTGCACTGAAACGCAAGGAGCTGTACGACACACGAAACTCGCGCAGCATACTGATACTCAACACAACCGCACGCTCTTTCGAGACTCTCGATAATGTCGCGCTCGACGTTTGTTTGGTCGCTTGACATGGGTTCCCCTTGATAATATCGCATTCGTCGTTTATTTGGTCGCTTGACATGGGTTCCCGAATGGATAGGCGCTCCACGGCTATGAGCACTAGTACCGGCCTACAAGAACAACATATCCCCGGCAGGCATAAGTCACGTACCGAACTCTACAAGTAATTTGCACCAGGGCATTGGTAAAGAATGCGCGGCCAAATCTCCAGCTACAATTAACAGCAGTTCTCCAATTGCGATTAAAAGTAGTTTACGCGACGTTGGCGGCCGATGTTATGCTTAATAAACCGAAGTAAAGTCAACCAGCGTAAAGGCAAATTTCCAATACCTAAATGATGTAAGTACAGCAAACAAACAGCTGCGTGCCTTTTAGTTGGTCCTCGAGACTGAACAATAAATTAGAACTCCCCGAAACGTTTTCGACGTAACCCCTGCGTGTACACTGTGAACCCATGAATCCCC
Organism: Undaria pinnatifida; assembly: GCA_012845835.1. Lineage (NCBI taxonomy): Eukaryota > Phaeophyceae > Laminariales > Alariaceae > Undaria > Undaria pinnatifida. The sequence goes on from JABAKD010000009.1 coordinate 19,219,881, forward strand.
TTTTTAAAGCAGTACTACGGTATACCAGGTAATGTGTTACATACTGATGTTTTGCACGTGAAGGTGGACTAGCCGACCGAGAGTGTTCGATTCAAGCGCAAGTTCTACGCTCGGCATAATGTACACGGTTGGGCCTTGTCCGCAGGAACTGCAGAGGTGGCAACAGGCCTTCCACAGCAGCCGCCATATACATACGCTTGCATCCTGCCACTCTCAACAGAAAAAAAATGTACAAGTACCAGGTAGAAGGTAGAGGGGTCGAGAACGGAGGACCAGAGGGTACAAGTAACCTGGTCCCAGGTGCCCACCATCGTGTTGAAGAACAGTTTACCGAACCATCCGGGGAACATGACAGGAATCGTAGAAACATATCATACGTATGTACAAGTATATATACCTGGAAACATAAACATCACAGGTACAAATTATGTATGCGCACGTATGCACCAGATATGTAGTACGTAGAGTTTGCGGCATTCGTGAAGTCTACAGCAACAGCAGTACAACATTAACTTGTTTTCAAGTCTACCCAACATTGCAACAGGGACCGAGACCAAAAAAAGGTATACCTTTTAACTTGAAAGTCAAAATAAGGTAAATTCTGGATACAAATGCAAACGGCGGTCAGCAGCGACAAAAAAAAACAAAATCAAACTTTGGTCGGTCGCCGCCGGCGTCAAATCCACCGGTTTCCGCCCCAGCAACCGCGCACTACGTGCCTCCATGACGAACGGGGCTAATGTTAAGGCTAGGGAGTACGTACCGGAACAGAAAGAAACGCGAGAACCAACCCTATACAGTCGACCAAACAATAGCCTCGCCGGATTTCTCGTCTTGTCTTTTCGTACTCCTATGCACCTGCCCCCTCTTCCGTCCAAACCGCCGGCAGCTGCGCAACTCTACATACTACATACACTCTGTGCATCGCGTATATCTGTGGCATTCGCGCGCCCCCAACGTAAAGGCCATCATCGCTGTGGCGGGGTCGTGGCCGGGGAACAATGCAAGGCTTCTGATGGGTTGACATTAGCCCAGAAACAGCTAAAACAATTAAAGCCTAGCAGAGTACGATAGTGTAGCTAGCTGGCGCTAGGAACTCGCGCAGCAGGAAGTTTGAAGCCGTCGCCAACTTGTGTAGATCGAGATGGTGGGTCGATGGTGTTTTTACTTATCCGTTAGTCACCACGCGTATATATATATATATATATACGTTCTCGTAGAAGTTGACATAATCAAAGCTCGGGGATTGTTTTCCATAGACCTTACTACTAATATCAATACTCACTACATCCCCACTCCGCAGTCCGGAGGTCGCCCTCGACACATTGAAAAACAATCAAAACAAATCCTCCCACCTGTCCCAGTGACAACACATTATTTGACATTTCTAACCATTTCCCCCAGTGATGCCCTTGGGGCACTTGGACCGGCATCTCGTGCCAGGTATGGGTTAGGGTTAGCTAGCATCGTTGAAAAAACACAATAATGTAAGAGACCCACCTGTCCGACATCCTCAGTTCTTTGTCTTAATTGCCGACGGGAAAATACGAGTAGCTCAATCCAAACAAATATACTACTACCTACTACCTACTAACTACTGCTTTGTATACCAGATATGGATCTTTGGTGTTATGGTAAAAAGGTCAAGACGATCGACTTTGAGTTTGGGGACGTGAGTTTGACCCTCGCAGAGTTGCCTTTTTTAATTTATTTTCACGTTTTCAAACTCTTCCTTTTACGTCTTTCTGCTTTGTGTTTGTCTTTTTCTGTCCGGTTTCCTATTCTGGGATTTGCGTTTTACTGCACCAGCTGTAGTCCCTATTGTCTTCTTTGGCTTGGCTTTCGCTGTGTTATTCGTACTACTTTGCTACAAGGTCCCTCTTCGGATGCGGGGTGACGCAAGGCTGAAAATTTTCATCTACGATGATAGTACTAATAATATTATTCAGTGCAAAGAGCGTAGAACAAAAAGTGCGTAATGGCAGTGTCAGGCTGATAGTGTTCATTCATCGGCTTGGGAGGGGGTTTCGGTTCATCAGTAACGAATGGCGATATAGACGATGGAAGCAGCAGCATCGTGTGTGTGCGAAGACACCGACAGCAATTGACAAACCAAAAATCTCGAAACGTTTACGCGAAAAATGCCGCTCTCAACAGCAGCAGCATTACTAGTACAACACACAACACAACACGATAAAGCAACACACAAAAAGGCAGACAATACTGAAACTTAAACGTTCTGGGAGAACCCACAGAGGCAGCTGTCGGCGGGCAGATACCCCGGCTACAGCGGACCGGAGGTTGTGGAGTCACCACGGATTCGGCGGACAGTGTCGGGATCGCCTGGTCCACTGATGCCGTGGAAGTCCGGAGGGGGGGCTCGTGGGCACGCAAAGACGAAGGAGAGCCTGCAGACGAATTTGAAAACGGGTCTCGGATGGGCGGCACTTGAGTGCCCGCCGGAGGGGGTTTCTGCCCCGTATCCACGCCTGAAGGTGTGGGCGGGGTAGCTAAGCTCGCTGAATCCTCTGCGATAGGGAACAGACTAGAATGCCCACCGTTCATGCGGGGGAACGCCGAGTCGAGCGCTGAAGAGGGGTTTGGGGTTCCGGCGCCGGCCTTCCATGCCGAAGCCATGTAGTGAAACCTATGATATAGGACATGAAATTTCGTGCGAAATAAGAAAATCCTCGCACGGCATACCCGAGCACCTCATCAAACACAGCACACATTTTAAGGAACATGGCATTGTGCAGGAGAGAGTTAGAGCAGCGTTACAGCAGCAGCAACACACACAGCAGCACCAGCAGCGGCGGGTGCAGAGGCGTGCGATGGCCCAGCAAGGAACTGCGGCACAGCAGCAGCAGCAGTGTCTAGAGCAGCAGCCATCTGGCAGCAGGTGCATACACAATGGCTCGGCGAGGCCAAGAATACTACAGGCAGCCGATTTTTTATGGTTCGAAACGTACGCGGGAGACACCAACAAACAGCAAGAGCAGCAGCAGCACAGCAGCTAAACAAAACACGATAGAACAACACAAAACCAGCCGGAACAAATATTAAAAACTGCACAGTCCGCAGAGACATCCGACGATCTGTATGCAGGCGTGGCATGTAAACAAACGTATAGGGCTCAGTATGCGAAACATGATATTTTGTGCAGAATAAGATCGCGTGAGTACGTCATGCATAACAATATCGAGTGGGCTCGGTGGGTTCGAGATGCGCCATGCATGCACGGAATGGCTTAGAACAACAAACACAGCGCACTCTAGGAACATGCGCAGAAGAGAGCGAGAGCAGCACCAGCAGCAGCAACACACAGCAGCAGCAGCAGCAGCAGCAGCAGCGGCGGCGGGGGCAGAGGGGGGCGATAGCAAGGAATTGTGGCACAGCAGCAGTAGTGTCCAAAGCAGCGGCCATCCGGCAAGAGGAGCACACACACTCGCACTGGCTAGGCGAAGTCATCATGACCACAGGCAGCCGATTTTTCAATTTGAGAAACATACGCAGTAGACACCAACAGCAGCAGCAGCAGCGGCCGCGGCGGCGGCGACGGCGCGGGGGGGCTGGCGGTGGCGTTGGAAGCTTCGGCGACGACGTTGTGGTGAATATAGCGGTGTGGGTGCAAAATTTAAAAGTCAGCACCAAAAGTATCACACGAATCTGGATGAAAATCTACTGATGTTGTGAGCAGCAGCGGCCGCTGGGAAAAAAACGAACGGCAGCAGCTGATGAAAAATATGCAGACGAAAGCCCAAAATGTAACGAAAGGCCCAACAGCAGGCCCGCCAGCATGCAACAAAAACATGAAAGGCCCGCCAGCAGGCACGGAAGCCTTACCGGCCAGCCGCATCGAATTAGTACTTAGTTCTAGTCGTACCCGGCACGGGGACACCAGGCACCATATATTTCCTTTGCTTTCCTCCGTGTTGTTCAGTTGTGATCGATTTTGGTTAGTATTCGCTTTTTCACAGCAGTACCCACTAGTTTTCCTTTTGGTTCCGTTTCTCTCTTTGTTGTTGTTCTTTGAATGCGTAGTGATAATAAAACGGCACCAACAAATGCTTCGCACAATATCACGAAAAGGCCCGGCGTAGTTTTTCTGCACCACTTCGTAGCTCTTGGCATTTGAAAGTCGCCCATTGCACCAGATCGTGAACGCTCTCTGCCATCTGTCTGCTTGATACCTTGTTCTATCTGCTTCCTGGAGCGAGCGCAGCGGGCAGCCGCCCGCGGAGCGTAGCCTTGTGCTCAATACCGGTAATACGTTTCGTCCTTGCGCGCCACCCAGGTCTATCCCATCTGGACCTGAGCCCAAGGACTAGCCGCCGCCGGGACCCACTAAGGACCCTGGTCCCACGCCCCGCAGCAACATCGAGCATCGGCCACAGTCACGGCGACAACAAAAACGCGGAGACCGTCAGTCATCCTCTGAAAGTGTAAAACTGGGCTCCGTTTGGTTCTAAAAACCCGCAGATCGCGCCCCACCCACCGACCACCGTTGAACAGCCCGCCCTCTCGCTAGTCGGTGAGCGGTCATTCCAACAACAAGTACATCCTGTGATACGGCGTACAGCTGTGCCGCTTTTGGTCCACTACACCCTCAAAGTTAACCTCTTCGGCCCGACTGAGGCAAACGAACGTCAGACCGTTGCACGCCTCTATTTAGGTCGCGATCTCCGCTGGTGCCGAGCCTCAAAGATAGTGTGGCGTTGAGCAGCTCGGGTTGCGCAACTGCCTGCTGTCGCGCGCGGGACTCGCACCGGACTCTCGGCGTTATTCAGCTCTGTTGCTGTTTGCTGCTGCGGTTGTGCGGTTTAATTTTCTGCTGCGTGATTGTATGTGTGTTGCCTTGAGTGGGTGAGCGAAAAAGTAGCCGGTCCTCGTTTAGTTCTTATCGATCGGCGGCGGACATTAAAACAGGCTATTCGTTTGTGTAGGCATCGCGAAACGTCCCTATTGTTGGGCGAGTTTTGGGCACGGTGTAGATTAGAGACTCGCATTCGCTCTTAATCAAACGCATTCCATGTACCAGGTATATCGCTACCTGCCTGGGAATTATTGGACAGAAACAGTTGCGATTTGTTTTTGGCCGATCGGAGTGCTTGGGGGGGGGGGGCGCTTTTTTTTGGCATCTAGAATGTACCGTTTATTGTATTCATAATGACCTGGGTATACCTGTTTTTGGCATCCACCATTTCAATACAAAGATCACAGACGTCTGCAGGAGAGGCAAGAGACGGAGACTAATTTTCCTCGCACCTGTTCAACCGTCGCATCAGCCCCTTCTGTTGTCTCGACCTCAAACCCTGGCAGCAGGGTATCTCCCAGAGCCTCCAGAACCCTCAGCTCCCTCTCGCCCAACCAAGTCACCTGTACACCCCCGTCCCACGCGCCAATATCGACACCTTTCGCACCCCGTTCTGTAGCTTTCGCAGCTGTCGTCCACTTTCTCCCCTGTACTCCGGACCCAGCCGCCTTGGACCGCAGGCGATTGAACCCCTTCGTAGGGCCCCGGGAAGAATGACGGAGAAAGGCCACGTACAGCACAGCAGCAGCCGAGGCGAGCCCGGCGACGAGCGTCGCCGCGGTGCCAGGCAGCGGTGGCGCGCCTGTCAATGTTGAAGGAACCATTTTACCAAGGAGTCGAATTGCGGCTTCTGGCATTGCTTCACCCGTTGTACTGCTCGAGCTCTCGACAGAGCTATAGCCTGCTACGCCGACGCGTCCGAGCAATGCTCGTACAGCGGAAGAAGTGGTGTAGCCCAATAGCCAGAGGGATAATGCGAGCTGACACCAGCTTGTCACCATGCCCACATGCACTGCGTCTCAAGATGATAATGTCCGCGGGTGTCCAACGCTAAAACCGAGAGAGGGGTTGCCTTGCTGTTGGCTTGGTTGCTTGAGGTGGCACTGCTGTACTGCTCTAGACCATCAGGAAGGTAGGTGTGCGTGTGGTGCCAACTTGGCCAGCCGCACGCTGCTGGCGACCGAAGTGCTCTGGCTTTTCCGACACCGGAAACTTCACCAGTCGGTGTCTCCTGGTGGCTGCTAGGTAGGCCCAATGGACTAGAGGCGGTAGGGACGAAAAACGACAGCGCGCGGGAGCAGGGAGCAAGGGAGGCGGATGAAAAAGTTAAAAGCGCCGAAATATTCTTATCGACCAATCAAATTGGTTCAAGTTTCCAACGCGGGGGAATAAAAAAAACAGACGTAAAGACATACCGACGACACAGGTTACATTTTGCAACCTGCAACTTGCGTGGTTCGTCGATCGCGCATCGTTACGTACTGATTTCCCCTTCCTGTCCCTCAGTCCCTCAGTTTCGCCGCCGCTCGCGTGAAGGACACCGGCTGAAGATACGACTACTACTACGTACGGCTGTATATGCAGGATATTATGTTGTTGAGTTGTTCTCACATTACTGTAACTCGCACAATCAAGTCCGTGGTCACAGGACAGGCGCCAGTGACTCTGGAGCTAAGGAATACCCCAGGGAGAAACACAAACCAAAGGTAGGTGGCACACGCATACTGTATTATAAAAGTAAAAATACACTCCAGCTGTGAGATCGAAGATTTTGTCGAAACTCATCTTTGCAAGCTGTGTGTGATACTCCGATCGCGCGTATTACGGGTTGTGTGTCCTCAACAAGGATATAGGCCGGCGACTGGCCTTGCAACTACAGTGTAGCTATCGGGGTCAACAGGGTGATGTGTTATAAGGCTTAGTTTGGGTAAGCTATTGATTAACCTTTAGCAAGTGGTCAAACGGACTAATACCCCACTAATACCTCAACACATGGCGTCGTCGGCAGGACCCGAACCTGCGCGTGAAATCACAATGGGTTTCCAATCCATAGATAGTCAAGTCTATGCGCGGAAAGTGTAAAACCCGTTTTTGAGGGGAACAAAATCTGACAGCTGTGGAAGGAAATGCATCAGTTTATTAAGTGAATCCTGTAAGTCGAATAACCGGTGAGGGGGGGGCGGAGGACAAATCTGACGGTTGTAGCAAGAAGACATCCTTTTATATCACCTACCTGGTGGTACTATTTATTATTCTAGAAGATTTGATGTTAGATGCCCAGAAATATAATGATGAGGTGATATCAGCCGGCTGGTAGTGTTTACTACTCTCAGGCAGGTTTTGATTTTAGGTGGGGCGTTTGAACAAGAGGGATCGGGTTGGGGGGGGGCGGGCGGAACTCTTCAATACGTGCGCGGAAAGTGTTACTCCTTAAAGGGGACAAATCTGACGGTTGTAGCAAGAAGACATCCCTTTATATCACCTGCCTGGTATTGTTTATTATTCTAGAATATTTGATGTTAGATGTGGTCGTATGTAACACAATCTTTGGGTGTGGTAAACAACGTGTTAGAGCTTCATAATTTGTTGTTGTACATGGATCGCAAGATAAAATGTTTCAATCGATAGGTACAAACAACCATATATAGTTACCATTATTTTCTGACGTCGCTAATTACATTATAAAAATAAAAATACACTCCAGCTGTGAGATCGAAGATTTTGTCAAAACTCGTCTTCTTTGCAAGCTGTGTGTGATACTCCGATCGCGCGTATTACGGGTTGTGTGTCCTCATTAAGGATATAGGTCGGCGACTCCCCTTGCAACTACAGCGTAGCTATCAGGGTCTACAGGGTGATGTTAGTCAGTCTGTGCGCGGAAACTATAAAACCCGTTTCTGAGGGGGACAAAACCTGACAGCTGTGGAAGGAAATGCATCAGTTTATCAGGTGAATCCTGTAAGTCGAATAACCGGTGAGGGGCGGGCGGAGTTTTTAACCGGTGAGGGGCGGGCGGAGTTTTGAAGGACATGGGGGCCTGGTTTTGATCAAAAGGGAGCGGAGGTTGGGGGGGGGGGGGGGGGGAGGGGGGGGGGCGGGGCAGCTCAATTTGTGCGTGGAAACTATAAATCTTTCAAGGGGATAAATCTGAAGGTTTTGGAAAAAAATGCACCAGTTTATCATAGGGGGGGGGGGGGGGGGGGGGGAGGCGAGGCGAGGCGGGTGGGGCAGCTCAATCTGAGCGTGGAAACTATACATCTTTTAAGGGGATAAATGTGACGCTTTTTGGAAAGAATGCACCAGTTTATCATGTATATCCTGTAAATCGTATAACCAGTGAGTAGAGGGCGGAGTGTTCAAGGGGGTGGGGGTGGGGTGGGAAGGTGGGGTGGGAAGGTGGGGGGTGGAGGTGGGGGGGGGGGGGGGAGGGCTTTAGGTCCCATAGATGTAGGGGTTTGCTACACGCGTGGTGTTAGGTCTAGGCGATGGTGCGGGTGGTGTGGAAGGAGGGGGCGTTGGGGGCGGGGGGGGGGTGGGAATTGCAGCAGCGTCATGGGTGGCTCTAGAACGATAATGAGGTGATATCCAGTGCGTGGAAGTGTTTATTACTCTGGCGGATTTCGATATTATTAGGTGGGGCGTTTGAGCAAGAGAGAGCAGAAAAAAAAGCGGGGGGGGGGGGGGGGATCGTGCGGGTGGTGGGGAAGGAGGGGGCGTTGAAGGGAGGGGAGGGGGGGATGAATGAAAGCTACGTCATGATTGGCTAGAAAGTTAATGACGTGATATCAATTGCGTGGAAGTGTTCATTAATCTGGCCGATTTCGATTGTAAGTGGGGCGTTTGAACAAACTGGGCGGGGAAAAAAAGAAAAGGGGGGGGGAGGGCGGAAGTGAGTTGGAGCTACGGCATGGATGGCTAGAAATATAATGAGATGATATCAGCTGGCTGGTAGTGTTTATTACTTTGTTTGGTAGATTTCGATTTTAGGCGGGGCGTTTGAACCAGAGGGATCGGGAGGGGGGGGGGGGGGGCATTTCAATATGATGTGCGCGGAAACTATAAATCCTTGAACGGGACAAATCTGACGGCTGTAGCAAGAAGACATCCCTTTATATCACCTGCCTGGTAATGTTTATTATTCTAGACAGGTTTGGTGTTAGATGTAGTATGCAACCCAGTCTTTAGGTGTAGTAAACAACGTGTTGAAGCTTCACAATTTGTTATTGTACATGGGTTGAAAGATAGAATATTTCAATCGATAGGTACAATAGTGTAGTTTCCATTATTTTCTGACATCGCTAATTAGACTATGAGAAAGAGATACATATTATTGCCAAATACAACAGGCGAGATGATGCGGTCATGCAATGTCACCGCCATTGAGCACGAGAGGGAGAAATGCGAATCGTCAGTGTTTTGAAAGGAACGCTTGGTGTACAGGCGCTCAATTACGTGACTTCGTTAGTCATACTTCGCTTGGCATAGGTTGGGAGGCGATCATGCAGACGGTATGTACGAAATACCCTACGTAATAGGTTGGTAGTGTAGTCTACCGCAATTTTAACATATCTGCCTGTACTTCCTTTTCAAATTATTATTGTATCAAATGTACGATTTTACGCCCATGATTTTTACCGTGCCGATGTGGGGCTCTGAGGTCGCCAATTCTAAGACAGAGATACATCTTACGACTACAGCAAGCGAGGTGACGTGGGCATGCGATGTCACCACTATTGAACGCGAGGGTGACTTTACTTCGTTAGGCATATATATATGCTATTGCGTTTGGTAGAGGTTGCCAGGCGATCATGCAGATGGCAGGTAGGCACGAAATACCCTGCGTAATAGGTCGGTAATGTGGTTTACCGCAGTGTTAACATATCTGTCTGTAATTATATGAAAGAGATACATATTGCATATATCACAGCTGACGCAATTCATGCCTCCGCCAGAAACATAAAGTGAAATCGGTAGTCAGCCTACGATTTGCCAGGTCCATACTGGTGCGTACGTTTCACTACTCGATGTGCAGGATATACCAGCTGATGGCTCACCTGGAGGCCATGTAATACCAACGAGGAAGGCTCGACAAGACGATTTTGTACGAAAAAAGTGAGTGGTATTTTACTTTCTAAAATTGCGTCACTGCTTCATGGTGCGATCATGTGACTTCATTGGTACTACTATACTGCTGCTTTATGGAGGGATATTTGATTCACGTCGAAACGGCATCTACGCTGTATTGTCGGAGGGCAAAACATGTATTAATAACAATAACCCTCGCTCGAAGAGGGGGTGCCAGGGGAAACTCCTCCGGGGCCGACCCCCACACAGCCCTGTTCCAGCCTCTGCACACGCGCGAGTTAACTACCACTCCATCCGGCATATACTCCGTAAACGCTTTGGCCTTTCCTCCGGCGAACAAACCTTACGGCGTTCCCGGCCTCTCTCGCTTGGTAATACTGCAATTAATCCCACTTGCCACACTAAATAACACATAGTATAGTATAGTATAGTATAGTACAGTATAGTATAGTACAGTACAGTACAGTATAGTATAGTATAGTATAGTATAGTATAGTATAGTATATTATAGTATAGTATAGTATAGTATAGTATAGTATAGTATAGTATAGTACAGTATACATCACCAGAAGACCCAGAAGACAATGAGGGTGGAGAGTCGCAAGCCATCCTAGACGGTTTAGGTGATAACATCGCAAACCAGAACATGGCCTTGTAGCTTCAGAAAGTATGGGTGATATCCACAGCACCGATTGGAGGCCTCATTCCAATCCAATACTTACATAACGGCAGAATACATGAGTAATATTTTTAATGAAATGTTGTGCTCTTGCGCAGCTAGCTTGCACTATTGCCAGCTATGTCGACCATGGCTTACTCTCTTGGGGGTGTGACGAACACCGTGCGACAGTGCCAAGGTTCTACTTCTGCGCCAATGGTACGTAGTTATTACGCAAGGTCCGACTCTGCCAAGCAAGGTAGTCACACCGCCTGCCCCCGACCCCGTTGACGGTAAGAAGTACGCCAGGTCTACCCTTTCTAGTACATATTAGCAGAGCTTTGAGGTACCGACTTCGGCTAAGGTCAGCTTTTCGTTCTAAAACCACAGGATACTGCCGCTGTGGGTGATGCGCACCAGCATAATCAATGCCAGCACGGTTCGTTTTTGCCAAAATGTCACCAGCTAAATACAACAAAATATCGCCATATCGCCGTTTGTTTCCTTCTTGAAGCATATAACGTTGTACCTGGTATCATATGGTATTATACCTGTGGTATAGTTTGAGGCGTGCTATGATACGATGGGGGGGACAGCGCGTTTGATTTCAGCGAGGCTCTGCAGAATGAGGAAGTACGCACTATCGACAGAAGAATATACCGTTTAACTTAAACAACCTTTTGTTGTATACTTAAGCTATGCCATGGTATGGTATGGTATGGTATGGTATGGTATGGTATGGTATGGTATGGTATGGTATGGTATGGTATAGTATGGTATGGTATGGTATGGCATGGTATGGTATGGTATGGTATGGCATGGCATGGTATGGTATGGTTTGGCATGGTCTGGCATGGTATGGTATGGTATGGTATGGCATGGCATGGTATGGCATGGTATGGTATGGTATGGTATGGTATGGTAAGGTATGGTATGGTATGGTATGGTATGGTATGGTATGGTATGGTATGGTATGGTATGGTATGGTATGGTATGGTATGGTATGGTATGGTATGGTATGGTATGGTATGGTATGGTATGGTATGGTATGGTATGGTATGGTATGATATGTATGGTATGGTATGGCATGGTATGGTATGGTATGGAATTGCCCATCGGGTTGAGCGTCCTACCAGGGGGGGCATTTATCAAATTCCGTTTTTGGCTGAGGTGTAGAGCTCATTGTGTGTCAGAAAATTACTGGTGCACCCGTAGCGCATGCGTGTTACTGTCCTTCTTTTATTGTGCGGGGTGGCATAATCGACAATGCGTGTCCCATACCTGGTACGGAACCACATGTTACTATAGAGGTAGCATTTTCCGGTCAATAGGTTGGCAATCGTCGACGAATGAACACCGAGATCCTTGAACACTATTTTTGCTTTGTGATATTTTTCATTTAATACCTGCAGCAGTAGGCCGTGGCATTGCTTAACCGGTTAAACTTTATTTTTTTTCTCACCCATGTATTCTTTGCAACGTTGAAATATCTTTAATCGAGGAGCTTACTGAAATGTTGGGTACATCGCTGCCGTGTAGCATGGGCATGTTGGGCATTGTCTAAGGCATCGTCTAAAGGCCATCCAGTTAATGTTCAACATGACACCGCCCGCCCATATGGGCGGCGGTGCCTGGTAATTGACTCTGTTGATAGTCTACATCTATTTGTTGGATGCTCCACGGGGCGCCCCACGGATATCAGCCATAGTCCGTGTCATGTGGTAATCCATGGATAGCCCCATGGACTAATCCCCGGCATCAACGGATCGCGTCATGGGACATGCCACGGAAAGACCGATGGACCACCCCATGGCTCACCACGGGGCACTCCTTGGCATGGTTCGTGGCTGTAAGCCGTAGCGCGCACGATGTCATTAAATGGCCCATGGCGTATCCGATTGGACGTGCCATAAGCCATCCCATGGCACGTGCCATGGTGTTTCAGACGGATAGCCCAAAGGGAATTCATTGAATGTGGCACGCCATGGCATGCGCTACGGGGCCTGCCCGCATGATGTTTGAGGAAAATATGCTCCGGTGGACACCATTGGCCTTCGTGGATATTCGCCACGGCACATCTCACAGATGGACATGCTCAGAGGTTCTTCGAAGATTACGTTAGCCAACTGGAAGGGCGTATCCGAGAAGGTGACCAACCTGGATTCTACAAACACCTCAAAGGGATGGGTGTGGAAGGGAAGAGGACGTTTAACTCGCAGTACATCAAAGACGAGGAAGGTCGATTGCTGCGGGATAATGCCCTCATCCGCGAGCGGTGGGTGAGGTGGTTTCACAAACTGCTCAACACCAAGTCGCCGACCCTTGATCCGAGCATTGTGGACGAGCTTAAGCAGTGCCCCCCGTGCAGACCACTGGACGATGTCCCGTCTAGGTACGAAGTAGAGGAGGCGATCCGTGCGTTGGCGAACCGAAAGGCGGTAGGGCCCGATGGTCTCCCGGCCGAGCTCTTGAAGGTTTTGGCCGACGAAGGAGAAAACACCTTCGGAAAGTTCCACGATATCATCGTCGCTGTGTGGAGGGGAGGCGGCGCACCGCAACAATGGAAATATGCAACGATGAAGGTACTTCACAAGAAGAAAGATCGGACTGAGTGTGGCAATTATCGCGGCATCTCCCTCGTGGCTCACGCCGGCAAAGTACTCCTCAAAGTCATCGCGGGTCGCCTGAGTGACTATTGCGAACGCGAGAACATTCTGCCGGAGGGAACAGTGTGGGTTCAGACCCCAACGCTCGACGGTTGACATGATGTTCGTAGTACGACGACTGCAGGAACTGGCGCGGAAGAAGGACACCCCCATGTTCTTGTGCTTTATCAACCTCACCAAAGCATACGACTCCGTCGACCGAACCCTTCTGTGGGATGTCCTTGCTCGTTTTGGCGTGCCGCCGAGAATGCTCCCCGTCATCCGCCAATTCCACGACGGCATGCAAGCATGCGTGCGGCTGGATGATGGAGAGTGCTCGGATAAGTTCGACGTGGGGCAAGATCTCAGGCAAGGATGCGTGCTCGCGCCACTGCTGTTCAACATGTTTTTCACGGCGGTACTGCGTGTGGCCGAGAAACGCTTCCTCGCTGATGCAGCCATTACGGACAACATGGTGCAGCTCCAACGAAAGGTGGAAGGCGAGAAGAAGGGCACTTCACGTGTGGCCGAGAAACGCTTCCTCGCTGATGCAGCCATCACGGACAACATGGTGCAGCTCCAACGAAAGGAGGAAGGCGAGAAGAAGGGCATTTCACGCACAGGCAAAGTCGACGGGCAGAGAGGGAAGGAGGGGGATGAGGTGCAGAGATTGTGGGGTATGCCGTACGCGGACGATGCGGGCATCGTATCGCGATCATCAGAAGGGCTGGAGAGGATGATGACGGTGATCGTGACTGCGTGCTCGTCGTTCGGGCTTACGGTATCCGAGGCCAAAATGGAGATAATGTGCCTGGAAACCAAAGGCGGGGGGAAGGTGTCCTTCACAATCAATGCGGCCGGCCAGGTATACAAACAAACAATCGAGTTTGTGTACGTGGGCGGGGCTATCACCGCAGACAGAGACCTTAGTATTGAAATACCGCGGCGTCTTCAGAGGGCCTGGGCGTGCTTCCAGCGGTACAAGATGGAAATCTATGATCACCCGGGTGTGCGCTTACGGTTGAAGGTGCGGTTGCTGAAAGCTGAGGTGGTCGAGACACTTCTTTACGGTTGCATGACGTGGAGCCCGAAGAAGCCTGACTATGACAGGCTACGACAGGTTCACCACTCCATGCTCCTCCGATGCCTTGGATGGCGGAAACGGAAGCGCGACGACCATACCCTATCGTACGCTGACGCGCTTGCCAAGACAGCTTCCGAGAGCATAGATGCGATAGTGCGTAAACGGAGGATATTGTTTGCGGGATTCGTAGCACGTATGGGGGAGGAGCGTCTTCCACAGAGGGTGATGTTTGGGGAGCTTGTCGGGGGTAAGGGCTACTTAGGGGGGCAAGAGAAATACTGGATGGCTCATCTGAAGAAGGATATGTCGGTTTTCAGAATGAAATTCGAAGGGTGGCGAAAGGCTGCTCAGAAGGCTGGCAGATGGTTTCGACGAGTAGAGGAGGGAGCCGAGTTGTTCATGCGGAATTGGCATGAAACGGAGAGGCGCAAAGCCGCAGAGCGACGCGCAAAGGCTGCGGCAGCGCCATCCACCGTCGGCATCTCTAAGCAGCCGGGGGGAGGGGGGGGGGAGGGGAGAGGGGGGGGGGGGGGGGGAGAGGGGGGGGGGGGGAGGGGGGATGTCATGCCCAAGATACTGAAGTCTGGGTTTGGCCATCATCATCTTGAAAGTTGTGGGCCTTCCAATGGCCGAGACAAGATAGCGTAAGACTGCCCTAAATTCTTCGCCATGTTGCGTTCTCTCCCCAGTGCCGTTTGATGATGCACTTGATACCCTCTATGAGCCCAATGCCGTCTTTAGTCAGTTCCTAGGGTCTGCTAGTATGACATTTTATTCTCTTTTCCTTTCCTTGCTTCCTCTTCTTGTCTTGCCTTTTCTTGCTTTTCTTGTCTTTTCTTTTCTTTCTTTTTCTTTTTCGTTTTCTTTTTTCGCTTTCTTCTCTTTTCTTTCCTTTCCCGTATCTTCTTATTTGTTCTTTGTTTCTTTTTTCCAATTGACTTGCGACTGTCGTGCGTATGCGTAGTGATAGATACTACGTGTAATATATACGTGGTAGTCTTTCTTGGGTGGCAAGCGGTATAATAATAATACTCGGTTTTTCCAGGCGCGAGTAACGAGACGTATGCACCAGGTATAGACCTCGCACATCGTAGACCGACTCCCGATTTCACTCTTATATGTTTCTGGTGGAGGCATGAATTGCGTCAGCTGTGATATATGCGTGTACCACCTTGGGTTGTTTGTGTTTTTCCCTAGGGTATTCCTCAGCTCCAGAGTGACTGGAGCCTGTCCTGTGACCACGGACTTGATTATGCGAGTTAATGTGAGAACAACAACAGCAACAATCTCACAGATGGACATCTCACAGGTGGACATCTCACAGATGGCGTGTTCTTTGCAGTGTTTCAGGAAAACATGTCGTAATTAATAGCACGGCGATATGTCCCATGGAGCGATTGCTTGTTCCACGGGGCAATTTATGTGTTACTATGGTTACGTGGTGTATCCCATCGTGCATTCCATTCGGTAAATGCCCCACGGTGCAACGACAAGTGTCGATTAGGCATAGAATGGTGGGACAAACAAGGAACGACAGCTACCTGTTGGACTTCGGGATGAAGACCGACGGCGGGATAGAAAATTGACGGTTTCACTAATCAAGTAGGTCCTGAGTTATCATCAGGAAATTGAATCGGCCGGAAACACGGACCCTACAAGGAGACGCACGAGACTACCTGGTAGCGAACGAACGGGCTTTTGAGCCTCTTCATCGTGGTGCGCGTGGGCCATGCTAGGCTGAAACGCCCGGCATCCGTGCTTCTACGCGCACTTCGGAGGTCGTCGCTCATCCCGTAATTGTTTTTGCTGTGCTCTCCAAAACATACATGTTAAACCTCTGTACCGGCCGCTCTAACTGTCCTCGAGCTTACTCACAATCGTTTCTTTTACGGTAACCGTCAATTTGCCAGCCCGCAGTCAGGGTTCAGGTCGAAATCGAAAAAGTATATGTTATGAAGGGTTAGTGCTTTGTGCTGTGTATCTAGCGAGCTCTACCTCCACCCCCCCCCTCCCCCGCTTTTCAAGACGATTTCAAGCACAGCATTACGGGCTCTGAAGCCTGCCACACCCACTGTGTACCTATTATGACGAATTTAAAATGAAACGACGCCGGGTAGAATGTTGGCACGCGATCTATAAGCTGAAGATCCCTCGAACAACATGGCGCCATCAACCCTGATGGTTTGTCGTGTCGCCGTCAGGCAACTTATTTCCGTTGCGAGACGTGACGAGGTTGTTTGGTCCTATTACCAGTTAGTTGCAATCTGTCAAAGTGAAGACCCCACCTAACCGTCCAACAGGCGCCGTTCCCGCTCCTGCTGCTGTTGTTGGTGGTGCTGCACATCAACGAGCCACAGTAAGGGCGTGACCCACGCTTTCCACGGTGTATACCTGGTTATCGTTCGCCCTAAGTATTTGCGTCATGGGTAGTGTGCCCCCATCTCATTGCATGGCACTGGCACCGGCGTGCTACATCATGCTTCCTTCTGTAAAAAATACTGACACAACCTCTTCTGTGTTTCGGGAAACGCTAAACAACAGTGACGGAGGTACGATGGCGGGGGAGGTCTCGAGGAAGCCGCGGTGGCCCGAGTTCTTTTGCGCCGTTGAAAGGATCTACCCACCCGAGCTTCTTGCAAAAAACGGTGTACGGTGGTACGATGAAGACCATGCTTGCAAATGAAGACCATCCCAACCACCACCCACCCACCCCGACGTTCTTTAGCCACACCTTCATACCTCGGGAGGATTGTCACTGGCCCCCGTGTTCATTGCCGGGAATGGTGAATTTGCAACCCGCATTGGATAAGTGTCCATGACGTGCACCACATTGCGGAACAGACTGCAAGGTCAGGGATGCAACGGTGTCTACACGGTCTTAGGTTGGCCAACACGAACGACGATAAGAGCACCACTCACACCCCCCTTGCCTAACAACTTCTCCCAACGACCCACGACATTGTATATGTATAAGCGACTTTTCGTTACCTCCACGCGCCGCAACACGGGACGAAGGTTGCGTGGTCGTGTCCTTGGGGAGGAATGCCATCTACATTCCGCCATTTGGTCGAGCGTTTCTGCGCAGACACAGGCTCGAGGTCATGTCATCCGTACCTACTGTTCAACAGGAAGAATGAATAATCCTAACTTCAGCGCCAAAGTAACCGTTTACGTAGAGCCAAGTACTTAACGTCGCGTGAAATTCGAGTCACCAATGGACGATCGCACCATTCAAGCGTTACACCCTCTTGCACCGAATGTTGGCACTACTGACGCGCCCTCTTCCGTGCCTTTGCCGTCGCCGCAATACACGTTCTAGTCGCTTACCCACCCCACCATAGTGCTGGAATTGTCGTCATCTCACGCGGAGCCACAGCCGGACGAAACGCGACAACACCGGCTGCTGTTCTCGACCCATTACACGCACGGGCACTTCACAGCGACTCTCAACGGCGGCATCATCGCAGGGTTGGGTCCGTTGTGGGAACACAAGGGGATGGAGGTCGTGGCCGGTTGCCTGGACTCCATCTGGGAAGACCCCGCCGGCCGGCAGGACTTGATCTTCTACGACAAGGGCTGTGCTCTACGGCGCTACGGCTTGCATCATCCCGACGACTCCTGGTTTGGAACTCGACACTTCGTCGACAGGTGACATGGTCTTCTCCCGTTTTAGACAAGCCCTTCGTTGTCGGTAAATCTGGTCGTGCGTTGGTCTTCGTTACTTGCGATACAAGGGTTGAGCATGGGTTGGACGTTTTCAACGTTCCGTGCGTAGTGACGACGAAGATCTTTTTTATATTGCCCCACGCCCCCACATTACCCACAATTTCGGTTGGCTTCGGCGTGTGGTCAAACTGTCGAAGGGATCAAAGTCGACATTTTTGTTGGCGTGCTCAACACGAGCATACCACGGTCGGCGAGAGTAAGGCGCCCATGACGGGCGAGATTTATCCGCATTTAATGGCTTCTCCAAAAGTACATATGAAACGGAGCCCAACTGTACGCCATGTGTGCGTCTCTTGCTCCTTCGCGGAAAACACGCCAAATTTAGGTTTCATTTCCGGGGGCATTCGGAGGTGGACTGTTCCGAGTTCTGCTCTCCCGAGGCACGGGATGATCCGACGTTGTGGGGCGTTGACGATGACGGCAACGAATGCTTCTTGTGAAATTGTTTCATGGCGGAGAGCAGCAACTCGTGGATCTGCGGCATGCCTGTTCCAGGCATTGCCTTGTTTCCTTCTCTCGACAAAGCGGTAGCTTCAGTTGTTCACGCTGCCAAGTCGACCCTAGGCGATACCGATGACGACATCGATTCCGAAAGCTCCGCGAAAGGCTGCTTGCGCACGTTTGCTCGAAGGCTAAAGCTTTGTTGGGAGTACAGCTGGCTGAGCCAAGGGTCCTAGTTCCTACTGTAGACTCGCAATTCTCAGTTGGTTCCTCGTCGACGGCGTTCATACACGACGTAAAAGGACATGCTCATACGCCTCCACTGTTGCTGAGACACAGACGCGACGTTATTGCCTGAACGACTTAACTGGCAACTGAAAAACGTGTGTCAAGATGATGACGCCGTAATCTGCACTGCGCGTGTCACTCCCTTTTGTCAAGATTCGGGCACATTGTCAAGCAGATGCCTCGAGTGCTGGCCGAATTCTTCCTCAACCAGTGCATGTTGGTGAGAAAAGAGTTCCTCTTCGTTAGGACCATGCTTGACGAAAATCCAACCTTCGAAGATTTAGAATTGGAGGCAGAGGACTTCTTTATCTGAGTGTGTGGGCGGGGTGGGGGCCCAAGCAACATTGATCGTAGGGTAGCTGGTGAACTATGGTAACAAAGCGACACGCTCATGATTCCCAGGGGTGGGTGGGCAGAGAGCGGTTGGGGAGGGGGGCGGGGGGGCGGGGAAGGGCGGACGGGCGGACGGGCGTTGAATTTCACTCTCTGGGGGTGGCGTGCTTGGCAGCGATTACATTGTTGCAATTGGTCCGGTCGCCCCGGTGGCGTATCAGGATATCCTCGAGCCTGGTATAGGTCAGTTTCGTGAGTTCGAGCCCCGCCGAGTGCATACTCGTATACATTCGTTGGGACTTTTTCTTGTGCACAAATTGACTTGCGGAAAGCGCGAGAGCATGAGTTAGCAACACTCGATGGAAAATCGACGAGCAGTGGGATTGCTGAGCCCTACGCGCGACGAAAATTGAAGGCAAGAACCGGGGGGGAGAAGGGATGACTCCTGTGACCACGGCTTGTCGAGAAGCTGGAAAGTAAAAGTGTGAGAAAAAAACGAAAAAACATTTGTTGCAATTGTGACGTTAATGATTAGTGTTCGACGTGCGGTCTACCCTCCCCTTGGCGGTGTCCTACCCTCGGACCCACCACTCGCCGTCGACAACTCGCACGCCGGGGGTAGTTTAGGAGTGGCACACGAGCCGCTTGTATTGGGGAATTTCGAGCGCTCGGAGCGCCCATACTTTCGCGGAGAATGTGTACAACCTATGAGGGTATGTTTGAATAGCACCCGGGGCCGCGTCACCACGTCTAACGTTACTTTACAGCGGAACCTGAGTTATCAACAGAGCGTGGACGTGGGTCACACATGGCCACTGATGTTCAACAAACAAGTTCCAAACTTAAAACATGAACAGCGAAAAAAACACCGTGAGCACATGTTGGGCCAAGATCGGCCTGAGGAAAAGTCGGCGAAATGATAGTTCGAGGAGCCGGGAATTCTCGTCTGCGACAGACATCGATGGACGAAACGAACAACTGCGCCATGGGATGTCAACGGGGCGCGCTGGTGAGGCGCTCTGACCCACACGCTTGTCACAGTGTTCACAACGAAGCCGTGATGTATGTGACTGATGCGAGCCAGCCATCTTATAGAAACACATTTCGGCGCTGCCATGTAGAAAAGAGGCGACAAAAAATTTCTTTCTGTTCCGTTTTCACGACATGAGCGGAACGGGGGTATCTTCCACCGATGCCGTGTTTTGAGTTTTTGGAAAAAAGAATTTGCAACATCGCGTTTCCATTGTCATCGGTATTACGCCCTCGTTAATGGTATGGCGGCTTCGGTGGCGGGCGGGCGGGCGGTGCACTTACACACGGGTGGGGCCCCGGAGCACAACATAACCCACACGATCGAGCACATCAGGCATGAAATATCTACACCAGACATGATAGAAAGCCCGTTTAGTGTTGTGATCAAATACGGCGCCTTCTTGGGATGCGGAGCGTTGACCGTTAACTCTATTTACCCCTTGACCACGTAACATAGCTGCGGGGACTACAATCACGGCGTCGCCCTGCTGCGCGTGGTCGGTTTAGGCTGCAGTACATGCGGTACAACATTTATAAAAGTTGCAGTGGAAAAACGTGCGCGTCGGGCCGTGGGTGCGTGTTTGGTACTTGGTAGCACGAGAGTGCGCTCCGGAATTTGCTCGTACTTCTTCCATGGGCGTAGGCCAAGGATGGTGGATTGCCGAACTTTCTCTTGAAGGACCTTGTTGCCTCAAGGGTGGCGATGGAGATGTGCTGCGATAACCACGACTTCCACGGAATCTTCCATGGAAGCTGCTACCATGGATGTTTCCGCGAAAGAAAGATCGGGACCCATTGCCGCCAAATGTTTTGAACGGCAGATTCGACGGAAGCATCCGAATCCGGGAAGCTGCTTCTTCATGGAAGCTTTCATGGAAGCTCCCATTCAAACGCTCATGGCAGTAGCTTCCATGGAAGTAGCTTCCGTCAAAGAAAGCTTCCACGAGCTTTTGACCAAGCTTCCTTGGAAGTAACTTCGATAGAAGATTTCATGCAAAGTGCCGTTGAAACGCTGATGAAAGGTTTCGTGGAAGCTTTCATGAAAGCTTCCATGAAAACAGCTTCCACGGAAGTTAATGTTTTACTCGCATGGTTAAAGTAAAAAGTAAACCGCTTTCTTCGTGGATGTATTACCTAATAAATGTTAATTACCACCACGAAAGCTTTCATGGAAGTGGAGTTCCGTGAAGTAAACTTCCGTGGAAATAGCTGCCACGAAAGCGTTTCGGGGAAGCTTGCGTGGAAGCTTTCGTGGACGCTTTCGTGGAAGCTTCCTTGGAAGTTTTCTTGGAAGCTACTTCCATGGAAGCTTCGACGAAAAAATAAATCTGGACGCTTCCACATATTGTCATTTTATTTTCCGTGGAAGCTTCCTAGCTTCCATGAAAGCTTTCACGGAAGCTTCCACGGAAGCTTCCATCTCTTCCGTGGAAGCGTTCATGGAAGCTATGGGAGCTTCCATGGAAGCTTGCATGAACTTTCAAGCGTAAAAGAAGTAGTCCAGGAGACCGTTTCAGCTGTGAGTCTTGAAACGTATGTGTATTAGAATCACCTGATCAATATTAACCTGGCACGTTGGGTATATGAAGTCGGAAAAGAGAGTACGTAAATTGCTTGCTTTATCTATGATACAAACGTGTACTGTGAAGAAGGTGCTGGGTGAGGCCGGCGGCCAGGTATTGGTCAAGCACAGGATCTGTTGTTTTGGTGACGTGGGCTAGGGGCAGCAGCTGCTGCAGGCCAAGGGGCAGACGTATTAAAAGCTGTTTGCTCGGCTAACGCAGCGTCCAGGCGTGCACGTAGCTGGTTCGGCTAACGCAGCGTCCAGGCGTGCACGTAGCTGGTCAACGTTCTTGTCCAGCGCTCGACCTTGTGCTGCCCTTGCTGTACGCAACGATTCCGGGCTAACTGCATTAGTTGCTCAAGACGAGCAACAATGGGGTCAACACGCCCGGCGACTCTCCTGCGGAAGTTGAGGCTGCACAGGAACCCCTTGACCGTGAATGATGGCTCCCGTCGTCATCCTTTTCCGCGTACCGATGCGGTTTCCTCCGGCGGTCGTCTGAGCAGCCGCCGGAGGGACGAGGCGTCTATACATCTTTGGGGAATTTAGCGTGGAACGCCCGAAGTAGCCTCTCGAGTTGGTTCACGGCGCCCTGATACCAATGTTGGTTAAATCCTGGAACATACTCCACCGCAAATTCGACTAAATGATCGTCTGCCGCGCTGAAGTACGGGCCCACTTCCGCGGCAGCCCTCGTGATCAGGGCACGGTGTCGGTCGGGGACTCTGTGTCCCCTGACCAGCACACTCAGAGGAACCTGCAGAAAGAAGAGGTCCCGCATCTGCAAAACGTACGGGAGAGGGGTAACGGCCGTGGTTTACCGAGACGCAGAGGCAGCAGCTGCTGCAGGCGAAGGGGTAGACGTATCAAAATCTGTTTGCTAGGCAAGCGCAGCATCCAGGCGACCACGTAACTGGTCAATGTACTCGTCCAGGGCCCGGCCTCGTGCTGCTCTTCCTGTCCGAAACGATTCCGCGGCTAACTGCATTAGTTGCTCCAGACGAGCAACGATGGCCTGTGCAGCCTCAACTTTCGTAGGGGAGTCGCCGGGCGTGTCGAAGTTTGACCTGGGGGGGACGGACGCTGCGGGCGGCGGAAGCGGGGTGTGCAATGAAGAGGTCGGGGTAGCCGCTCGCGCAGTCGGGGTCGACGAAGGGCGGGTGGGCGCATATGTTTTCGTGGAGGGGGCATTGGAGGAGGCGCCAGGTGTTGCGACCCTAGCACTCTTGGTCTCCGTCTTCTTTCGGGCCCCGGACGAGGCAGTGGCTTGGACGGGGGCGTCACCGTCACCGTTGCTGCCACTGCCGCTGTTGTTCCTGTTACTCGAACCGTCGTAGTCAAGGAGCTCTTCCTCTTTCTTGATCTCAGACATGGGAGGGAACTGCGAGGAAGGTTGGGGGCGAGCGAAAGGTTAAAGCGCGGTCGGAAGAGATGGGACGGAGTTCCTTGTAAAGGTGGGGACGGGGACGTCACGGGTGATGGGTGCACGCAATAAGGATGCGGCACGCAACGAGCGGGCTATATAACGGAGGGGTCGGGGGATCGGGGGGGTCGGGGAAGGTGGAGAATAAGGCAAATATCACAGCGGTGTGTTGTCGTTGGAAGAAGACGCGGCAGGGACCCTTCGCTCCGCAACATCCTCCTGACGATGGTCTCGCGGTGATGAGGCGTCCTCCTGGGCGGCAAAGCGAAACACGGCAACATCCTGGGGTGGGTTTGACTTAACGGGGTAATCTTCGGGTGGTCTTGTCGCGACGAAGCTGCGTCCTGTGGGAGTTAAAAAACAAAGCATCCTGGTGATCTGGACGCGGCGGGGCTGTCACCATATAATCCCGTCTTGACAAAGCTGGCTCTTGGAGGGGTCGGCATGCAGACGGTGGCCCACAGTACGTGTTGTCGAAAGCAGTCGCAGGGGCATCGTATTCGGGATGGGGGGGCGTGTTGAGTGTACAGTATAGTCGCAGGGACATCGTACTCGGAAAGGGGGGGGTAGATAGGGGAGAGGTAGGCACATCTTCCGCTGGAGGGGGAGGGGGGGCGTACTCATTTGTGGCTTGCCTTCGTCACTTTACCATTGACCACGCATCCCTTTCGAGACGGAGCACCGATCTTATTCCTAATAGAGACACCTCCAGCAGTTGGGCGATCATTACGCTTCTTCCATATACTACATAAAAACTGTTTGCTTATCCTATCCCCGTCCTGTTTCACCGTCTGCGGCCACCATCTATCTCCTAGGATAACGATCGTTTCCTGACTACTCTCTAGTCTACCAAACTTTTCCATGTCACATATGTCTATTTTCCTCATCCCCTCCTCTAACGCATCCCGTTCCTCCTTGTCTATTGGACATTATCCCACTATGTGAGTCCTACTGTCTATTGTAGTGCCAAACGGGCACATTATGTAGCCTCGTCCTCCTCCTCCCGACTACTGGTGTACGCATGTTAATAGTAAATACTATATACAGAGAATCAACCAAGGACCTAAACCAAGCTGACACAAAGCTGACACACACAAAAAAGAAAAAAAATGGGACCTGCAAAGGTGGAGAGAAGAGGAAAATTAGGGAAAATTACGTGCCGTTCCCCACAGTAGAACGAGGGGAGCGGGTCGCGAAGCGAGGAAGCAGCCCCCTCCACAGACGCCAGTTAGGGATGCAGGAGTACAAGGCCAGGCAGGGGTGCAGGAGTGTCCAACGTTTGACGTGCTCGGAACTCGTTCAGTAAATAGAGACGTATTCTTGATTATTACTGCAGGAGGTCGGTGTCACAGCTAGAAGTGATCGGGTGGGGGGGGGGGGGGAGGAGGGGTGAGAGTCATAGTTCAGCAATCCTGGACCCATCTCCTCTCTTCAGATATGAACCTCATCCGATACACCTTCTCGACAATAGCATACCACTAATATGTTAATATTTAACAAGAAAAATACACGTCGTCAGCTGTAAGATCGACCAAAACTGTTTTTGTGATCAAAACTCAGCTTTGCAAGCTGCGTGTAATACTTCGATCGTGCGTGTTATGGGGTGTGTATACCCTCGTGAAGGGTACAGGTCGGCGACTACCCTGCTAATGCCAGGGTCAAGAGCACTAACACGTTCAGCCTTGTTCTGCGCACGGAAACTGTATAACCCGCATTGAGGGGGACAAAACCAGACATATTATGTGGAATTCAGTATGCATGAAACAATAAGTACTATAGCTTGGTTATAGTGCGAGTTAGCTTTTGGAGTGGGCTACTTGGTTGGGTCTACCGGGATTGTACGCAATTTCCTGGTGTACTCCCTGTATATGTGGCAGGCCAGCGGAGGTCCAGCCCAGGTGTCAAGGTATTAGTGCTTACCCAAACTAAGCCTCATAACACCTCTCTCCCCCTGAACGGCGGGATAGCAGGTCGGCCGGATATGCGGGCGGACGTGCCAATATCCAAGCGGGCTCATTACCCGGGGATCCCGGGGAGAGTATTTTTCAAGTTCGACATGGGGAAAGTCTCAAAAAGTCTATTATTGTGGATGGTGGGATTTAAACCCACGACTCCAAAAGCCCATGGTCCTGCCGACGACGCCATTTGTTAAGGAATCAGTGGGGTTCGTCCGTTTGACCACTCGCAAAAGGTTAACCAATAATAATAGCTTATCCACACTAAGCCTTATAACACTCTCCCCCCCTAAAACGACGGGATAGCGGGTCGGCCGGATATACGGGTCGGACCTGTCATTATCCAAGCGGTTTCGTTTCCTGGCTGGGCATATCGGGCAGAGTATTTTTCAAGTTCGACATGGGGAAAGTCTGAAGAACTTTATTACTGTGGATGGTGGGATTCGAACCCACGACCCAAAAACCCACGGTCCTGCCGACGACGCCATTTGCTAAGGTATTAGTGGGGTACTAGTCGGTTTGACCACTTGCAAAAGGTCAACCCATAGCTTACCCAAACTAAGCCTTACAACACAGGCCTGATGCTCGGGTTGTTTTGCTGTCGAGTCGTGATGGAACATGTGGTGGACGTCGATCGCTACTGCTCCGAAGTGATGCTTCTTCTGCTCTTGATGTAATGCTAAGGCACACTCACACACCTGTGTTGATCGAATGAAGACCTGGCGTTCTGCATTATTAGGCGTCGGGCGGTGCACACTTGATCCTAAAGCTCTTCGAGCGCCTATCTATCTGACACTACCACCAGGGAATACACGAACTATTAATAAGGCGTGGATCTAAAACCCCAGATCCTTGCACTCTCTATAGTTGGAAATTCTTGCGCTAAAACAGAAATTATCGAAAGTGCGTCACCGTAGCCGATTGTTTTTGCTGTTGTAGGCAGCCTCCTCCACGGATAATTTTGGGTGGAGTGACCGTAGGCCACAAACTATCGCACCTGTGAAGAGGTGTTGGGGAAGGTCGGAATTCATATCGCGAAAAGCACGGCACGACGTCCTCCATCATATGAATGCTGATCGGGACTACTTACACACAACAAACAATATATTCCCAGGTAGGTCGATTCCTCCGAAGAGTCGACGTGTTAGAACGGGCATCAATAATAGCGTGAGCCGAGCAGTTTTGCTCGGGAGCACTCATTGATCAAGCTACCTCTTGGAGCCTGCTTTGAGTACTTGATATTTAAAAAAAATGAAAAATACTAGGGTTGGGTACCGAGCCAATACGTACTGCCAGTAGTACTAGTATTGGCAGTATCCTGAAACTGGTAAACGGACTTGCCAGTACGCCAGAACATCAGTATCTACGAAGATCCCTACATACGCCTCGAAAACCAGCGGAAACCCATGCATTCAGGCTGCCGCAGAGAACGTAGAGAGACACACAGCCTCACAGCACACCCCACACAACCACACAGCGGTGGAGACCATACGACCATGCACAGATTTGTCTCCCCTGGCAGCTCGCCATCTGCTGCAGACCCCGGCGGCAGTGCTGATGGTTCAGGGGCTGCTGCGTCAGCAGCAGCAGCAACGCCCGGAGGGTCAGCAGAGCAGCAGCAGCAGCCCGCTGCGCCAGCAAGCAGCACACAGTGCAGACGACGACGTGGAAGTGGTAGACACGACTAGCGCCAAGCTCAAAGAAAGTCTGAAGGAGACTCAGCGCCTCGCGAAAGTTCATAGGGTGCAGACCGAGACCCGGAGGTCCAAACCGACTGGGGCCTCTGCGTACTGCTGGAAATACTTTTGAGTGCTACGCCAAAGGGCAACTCAAAGCGTATGCCGTTTGCAAGCTGTGCGTGGATCAGCAAGAAGAGGTTTTCGGTTGGGTAGCTTTGGCACCGTTGTCGTCTCCTCGTAATCTCTCGCTACAGTTGCTTTCCTACCTGCTGTTCTCCTCGGTACACCGACCGATTGCAACTGATTGCATTCGTGTTCATTTTTTTTTCTCAATAGGCAATTGACTTGTGGCGGGGGGTTGGGGTTTGGAGGAAGATATTCCACCGGTTTCTGCCATTTTCTACGGAGTACAATACGCTATGGAATGATCTTATGATTCTTAGATGATTCTGCTATCCATTTCAACTCATGTGAATTGATAGACTGTATCTCCCACGATCATGGAGTTTGTAGGCGTTGCAAAGTTGAAAAAAAATTGTCGACAATTGATCCTTTCTCCCATGTCAAAAACAAGAAAAAAAGTGAGTTTTCCCCGGGACAGTGCCTCTGTCAGATGAGCCAAAATCACTCGTTTTTTATGCTTTAGTGAAGCCAAATCGCGTAAGAAAGCGCCTCCGGCGGGGCCCACTCACCAGCCGGGGGGGCCCGATATCGGATACAACATCCGGTAGAGATAGAAGGAAGTAGCGCCCACGCAGCAGCAACAGCAGCAGCGGTAGCAGCAGGGAGAAGACCGTCGGCAGGAGCATAGGGGGGGAGAGAGACTGCACGGGGAGACACCAATCGCAATCAATCCGAGACGCAACCATGGCTGGGAGGGAGGTGTACGAGCACATGTCATTGTCACATGAACGGGAGGTAGGCTTCCAGGCGAAGATCAGAAAGCTGCGGAAGGAGCTGGAAGAGCCGGAGCGCATGAGGAAAGAAGGGCTGGAGAGGAGAGAAAAAGCAAGGAGAGCGAAGGGGAGCGTCGAAGAGGTGCGGGAGATACGAAAGCCGGGGAACCAGACAGCAGGCTCCCAGGAGGAGGGTAACGGTGAGAACCAATTTCCTGAAGAATTAGGCAAGGAGAGAGACGGAGGTGAACGTAGAAGGGCGGAATGGAGGTGGAACGCAATATTTGAGAGCGAGGTCGAAAAGGAGGTTGGTAGAAGGATGCGCGCGAGATAGATGAGTAAGGACATGACCGACGAAATGGATGAATTCGCAAGCAATCCACAACAGCAGCAGCGGCACAAAGAGCCGGGGGGCATGACATGCACCACCAGCCGGAGGAACGGAGAGACATGGGCCACCCCCGTGAACGCAGGGGGGTTTTATATGGCACGGAGGCCTGGGAAGGTAGGGGAAGAACCAGACAAATATTACTTTCAAAGAACGCACCTGAACGACGGAGCCAAAGCCAAGAGGTCGGGAGATGGGAAGCAGGAGGCAGGGGCCCGCAAATAGAACCCACAGCTGGGGACGGCTACTGGAGGCAGATGGGACGAGGAAACGGGGAAGGGTAGGACGGAAGGGGTGGAGGTCCGATCATGGAACCTACAGCCGGGGACGGCTTTTGGGGGGATAGGAGGGGAGGGCCGGGACAGGGAGAGTGGATACAGGGAGGGAAAGGAAAATGCCAGCACCGGGATAGGAAAGCAGAGGACGGCTTGTGGTTTAGTGGGAAAAAGGTAGAGGCGCATGGACGGGGCAAATAGCCGAAGACGGCTACTGGGGGACGACGAGAGGAAGGGCCAATGGGAGGCGAGGAGGGGAGGACAAGGAGGCAAGACCGGGGTGGGAAGAACGAGAGGGGTTCAGGGGGGAAGGGTGGAAGTGGGGAGGAAGGGGGGCGGACAGGGACACAGGGCCCAGCAGCTACTTCAGGGAGCCGGAACCATCATCACGGGCCAGGTGATGGACATGGGGATAATCATGTGGGGGGTAATCAGGGCAGACGGGGGAGTATCGCCATGGGGTTCGGTGAAGGAACGGGCGATGCCATCACTGTGCAGTGAGCGGTTCTTTATGAACAGGAAAGGAGAAGGGGACCTGATGCGTTTTTCCGACCTGGACATGACCATGTATTCGAGGACAGAGAAGTCGGGGAAGCGCCGGAGTGAGGCGGGGGCAGATTTGCCAGACAGGGTGGAGGCTACGCTGGGTGTGGTTCTGTACATGGCGAAGCTCGCGACGGACCTGCACACGAAAATGGGACGGGAAGCGTTGGAACGGGGGGAGAATCAATGGGGGAAACCATTCCACAGCATAAAGGAAGGGGTAAACCACTTTTTCGTGACGAACAAGGGGGGGGTAGAGTCGGAGTAGTTCCAGGATGAGTTTGTGATGCGATTCAATATGGACCTAGCGGAGTTGGGGGAAGAGGTGCGGACGCAAGTGCTGAGGCTGAAGCGGAGGGGTACACGTGGCCGACGGCGGAAGAGGCCGGGCCCCTATCAGTCCCGGAGTTTATGGCAACGCGGGCGTGGCTGGACGTGGCGCCGCTATACATGAAGGGGGGGAGATGCGTGGAGGGCTGGGGGACGGAGAAGGGGGGGGGGAGAGGGTACGAAGAGGGAAGCCGGCGGGGGGAATGGGGGCGGGGGGGGAGGGGTGTAGCAAGAAAACGCAAAGGTGAAGAAATGAAGGATGGGGGGGGAAGCAGGGAGTGTTACTTCTTTAAGAACAGCAAGACCTGTCCGTACATGGAGAAGTGGGGGGATTGCAAGTTCGAGCACAGGGCGAGAAGGGAGGAAAAAACAAGCGAGTGGGGTGGGGAAGGGGTGAGAAGCGGGCAGCCCCGGGGGGGGGAGGGGGCAGGAGAGAAGAAGTGCAGGAAGAACGATTGATGGTACGGGCTCTACCAGAGCGCAGGGCCAGCCACGGACGAGCGGGGACTGGGGGACGAATGCAAGCACAGCGAGAGCCACCGTGCGGACTAGAAAGACTGGGAGACCAACATCGCCGGGTGGCCGACACCGGGGTCGGTCAGACCGATCAATTCAGGTGATAAAAAAAGGGGTTCGAGGGGTGGGGAAGGTAGGGGTGAGGGACCAGAGAGGAACAGGAACAGGAGGAGGAAAAATAAGGAAGGGAAAAGGGGAGGCAATAGGTTACGAAGAGGATAAAGAAACACGCGCGGGAAAGGGCGCGCGAGCGGACGGGGGGAAGGAGTGTGCGGAAAAAAAGCCGTACAGGACCAGAAAGGAGGGGCTAGTGGCATTGGGGTGGACAGGCCGCGACTAAGAAGTGTTGGTTATATAGAACTATCCATTGGCCCACGTAGTCACGTGACTACGTGGGCCAGTGGGTAGTGCTATATAGCCAACAAAAGATATGTTTGGGAGTCCTTCTTTTGTTGGTTATATAGAACTACCCACTGGCCCACGTAGTCACGTGACTTCGTAGCTCAGTGGGTAGCGCTACATAACCAACAGAAGATAAGTCGCGGGTTCGAATCCCACCGACTTCGTATTTCAGCTTTTTTCCGGAAAAAGAAAAAAGGAAATAACATCCTTGCGAGCGTGCGCTGGAGACGTGAATGGTTATCATAGTTTGCCCCTGAGTACTACGGTAGTGCGTGGCGAGGGGAGAAAGCACCGGAGATCCCTGTTACGAAGTCGGTAAGAGTCAATTGACGGAATCGCAAACATATCTTTTGTTGGTTATATAGAACTACCCACTGAGCTACGTAGTCACGTGACTACGTAGCTCAGTGGGTAGTTCTATATTACCAACATTCTATATAACCAACAAGAAGTACCGAGCTGGAAAAGGGGGGGCAGAGCGACGGCGGCCAGGCCGCGGACTAAAAAAAACGGGGGGTGCGCGGCAAAGGGACCGCGCAAAGGAGGGGGGTGGGGTGTACGGCAACGAAACCGTACACGACCCGGCCGGGGGGGAGCGCGGCAACGGGGCCGCGCAAGTAAATGGGTGGGGAGGGTGCGGCAACGGGGCCGCACACGATCAGGCCGGGAGCGAACGCGGCAACGGGGTCGCGCAGAGCGACGGCGGCCAGGCCGCGGGCTAAAAAAAACGGGGGGTGCGAGGCAAAGGGGCCGCGCAAAGGGGGGGGGGGGGGGGGGGGGGGGTACGGCAACGAGACCGTACACGACCCGGCCGGGGGGGAACGCGGCAAAGGGGGCGCGCAAAGAAAGGGGGGGGGGAGGTGCGGCAACGGGGCTGTACACGATCAGGCCGGGGGGGAACGCGGTAGCGGGGCCGCGCAAAGAAAGGGGGCGGGAGTGGGCGGCTATGGGGCCGTACACGACCAAGGGGGGGGGAAACGCGAAAACGGGGCAGCGCGAAGAAGGGGGGGGGGGGGCGGCGGCAACGGGGCCGTACAAAACAGGCGGGGGGGGAGCGCGGCGACGGGGCCGCGCAAAAAAAAGGGGAGGAGCGGGCGACAACGGGAGCATACTCTTAAAACCGGGTAGCGTTCGGCAACGGGGCCGGAGGGGTGGGGCGTAGAGCAGGGGCTACGCACGGGGGGGGTAGGAGAGAGAGTAGCAACGGGGCTGTGCACGAGTTGAAGAGCGAGGGACGGGAGGGGGTCCTGAGGTGGAGGAGCGCGATGAGGCGCCTGGGGAAGACGGGGGAAGACGGGGGAAGACAGGGGAAGACGAAGACGAAAGAGATCGACTGTTGAGGGCCGTGGCTAGGTTGGGAGGAGAGATGCTACCAAGGAAAGGAGGGGACGTAGGGAACGTGGTGTGGGCGTTTGGTGGAGAGCTTCTCGCACCACATATTGACGTAGAGCGCGGAAAGAATTTTTTCGGAGAACAACACAAGGTCGATCACTTCGCACGGCTGGAACAGATAGCGAGGGTAGGCGTGCCGGTGGATGTGGAACCAGGAGGTAATGTCGAGCGGGAACTGGCATGCGGGAACCATAGAAGCGCCAGAAAACACGCGGCCGAGATGTGGGAGAACGCAGTGGGAGACGTCAAGAAGGGGAAAGCGATCGTGATGTCGGTGAGAGTAGCGCGGAGCGTGCGAGGTTTGCGGATTAATCCAGTGGGGGTGGTGGAAGAAAAAAGGAAGAAGAGGATAGGGCATGATTCGACGTTTGGCAGTGAGTCGGAGCAACTGGGGGGGGGGGGGTTAACGATACGACGTACTGGGATCAGATTCCGGAATGCCACCTGGTGGGTGTGAGGGGCTAAAATATCAAGAGGATGCTGGGGCTGCGGGACAAATTCGGGATAAGTGAAATGATCCTGATACAAAAAATGGACGTGCTCTTCGGCAGGTGGGAGCGGATCCAGCAGGGGCAACAAACTTCGGGTACGTGTTGAGAGGGTATTTGTATATCGACTTGCGGTTGCAGTTCGGATGAAGGGGGAGCCCAGGGTGGTGGGGAGTGATCGCCAGCGCGATCCAGCAAGCACAGCGGCAGACGACAAAGGCATCGACGACGACCCTCGGCAAGGAGGCCACAGTGCATGTCCAAGTCGCGGGGCATACGGGAGTAGCGGTAGAGCCGCTGCCGCGGGGCTGCATAGTCGAGGAGGTGGAGGGGGGAGGGGAGGAGGACCCAGCGTGTTTAGTTTTCTTCATGAATGATGCGGTTTCGGTGGAGATGCAGTGGGAAGCAGACGGCGAGGGAGGTGCCTAGTGCTGTCGCAGGTGCTGGCATCGAATCACCACCAGGCGATGGGAGAAAGGGCAGTGGGGGAGGAGCCTCTGCTGTCACATGAGAAGGTGACGGATTGGGCCCTCCGGCAGGAAGCGCTGGACTGTGACCTATACACGGAGAGAGTGACGATACCCTTACCAGGCAGGAAGACGAATGAGCTACGGGAGGTGCTCCAGGAATGGCCCGAGGAGAGGAGCAAGAAAACAGTACGGGAGGGCCTCGTGTTGGCAGGCAAACTGCACCACGTGGTGTAGTACGTGATCAGACTAGGGCGGTATTTCGTGCGGAGGCTTCTGCAGCTGAGCAAGCTGCATCTGAATAGGCAGGAAAAAAGGGGGGGAGGGGGGACCTGGGGAAGGGGCAGGAAGAAGGCAGAGGCAGGGAGAGTGTTACATCTGACGCAAGAGTTTATGGCAGACGTGGAGCGGTGAGATGGTGCCTGACGGAGGGCTTGGTGGGGAGAGGGGAAGAGTTGGCGGCGCCGTTCTTCCGGTTCTTGAAACAGCCCCACAAAAGGACCGGGTTTTCTGACGCATCAGTCGAGGCGGTAGGGGGGCTATGCCTGGAGACGGGAGTGTATTGGAGGCATAACCTGACCGAGGAAGAAAGAGCGAGGACAATTAGGAGTAGAAGGGGGGAGCACGTGAACAGGTTGTCCATCAATGTTCTGGAGCTGCTCGGGATGGTGATGACGGCATTCGTGATTATCGTGATCAGTTGGGATAGGCCAGGGAGGGTGGGTGAGACAGTGCTGATGAGGGGGAATAGCTCGTCGGCGGCCCAGTGGGTGAATAATTGCAAGGGGGGAAAAGGGGAAGTGAGATCGGGAGGGATGATGAGAATTTTGGGGGTGTTGGGGCAGACAGGGGAGTGGTGCTTCTAGGCAAAGCACGCGCGGGGGGTGGAGCACGGGTTAGTAGACGGGATAACGAGGTGGAAGGAAGATGAAATCCAATCGAGGCTGACCAAAGAATGCCCCGCCGTCTCGTGGCAGGCCCTGGAGCTTGGAGCGGAAGGAGCGGAGATGTGTTCGGAGATTTTGCATGCGGCTACGGACTTGGGCAAGTTGCGAAGTCGACTCGAAAGACTTATGCGCAAGGCTGGAGAATGTGGATGAGTTGGAGGATGATGAGGGGGAAGGGAACTGGTCGGGGAAGGAGCTGGGCGAGTGGGAGCTGGTGGAGGAGCTGACAGAGTTTATGGCCTACTGCTGCCCGGAAAGGAAGAATAAAGAGACGACCGTCGCAGGGAAGTTGATGGTGGTTACCTTCTATCACGAGCAGTGGGGGGGGGCTGTCTCTGCTGCTGCAGCACTTCAGATTCAGGCAGTGAAGAAAGGAATCAGGAGGGCGCATGCGAAGGCAGGGAACCAGGCACGGGTAAGGAGACCGCTGACGTGGGAGATGATCAGAGTGATGGAGGAGATTGTCGGCGAGTGTGGGGTAGGGGGGAGGATCGCGTGGATCGGGCT
This sequence comes from Undaria pinnatifida, assembly GCA_012845835.1. Classification (NCBI taxonomy): domain Eukaryota; class Phaeophyceae; order Laminariales; family Alariaceae; genus Undaria; species Undaria pinnatifida. The sequence goes on from JABAKD010000009.1 coordinate 19,253,758, forward strand.
GGCCTTGACGTCTCAGCTGCTGCTGAGGGCCTCGGAACTGTTCGCAGAGGAAGAAGGGAAGGTGCACGAGGGTTACTGCTTGAGGAGGGGAGATGCGGGCTTCTTCGAGAAAGGGGTTAGGCGGCGGATACGGTGGAGATCCATTTCACGGAGGAAAAAGGAGATCAGGGGAGAAAAGGCGTGGTAGCCGTGAGAACAAAAGGAACCGAGGGGTTGGGGGAGGGCCGAAAGGGAACGTAGTGGACCTGATGGTGGAGCTAGTGGGTTACTATGGGAAGACGGTTCCGGGGGGGGAGAACGCCCCGTTGATGGCATACATGAGCGGGGGAAGGTGGAGGGTGTGGACGAAGGGGCAAGCGACGTTTTGCTTCAGGAGCGGGCTGGAGAGAGTGGGAAGGAAATGGAGGGATTAAGGGAGTGGGGCAGTGGGAGAGCTGGTTCCAGAGGAATTTGCGCTACACTCGGGAAGGATAGGGGGAGCGACAAGTCTGGCGGAGATGGGAGCACAACCGTGGGTGACCCACCGAGAAGAAAGGTGGGCGTCGTAGGCATTCATGGGGTACGTGAGATCGAATATGAAAGACCCCTTTTGGGTGTTAAAGATATTGTAGGGAGGTCAGGAGTGCCTAGCAGACAGCCGGGGCAAGGGACGAGATGGGGGGGCGAGAGTAGAATAGAGTAGGTGCGGGCGTAGAACGCGGCTTCCGAATGGGCTTCTGGTCGTTGAGGTTATCTGTCGGAGTAGACGACAGGTCAGCCGCGTACAATTGTCGGGAGAGGGAGAGGGGGAGGGGGGGGGGGGGGGAAGGGAAACTGGACGAGGGAGAGCCGTCAGTTCTCCCCCCTCCCTCCCTCCCCCGCGGAGACTGCCATGATATTAATGAACTCGCATATTTTCGTGAAGAGGAGACCAAACTGATTTTTTGATCAAATCTCAGCTTTGCAAGCTGCGTGTAATACTTTGACCGCGCGTGTTACGGGGTGAATACCCTCGTGAAGGATACAGGTCGGTGATTCCCCTGCTAATGCCAGGATCAACAGGACTAAGACGTTCAGCCTTGTTCTGCGCACGGAAACTGTATAACCCGCTGTGAGGGGGACAAAACCAGACATCTGCAGAATTCAGTATGCATCAAACAATAAGTAGTGTTACAACAGTGTGAGTTAGCTTTTTTTGGAGTGGACTACTTGGGTCGACCGGGTTTGTACGCAAGTTCCTTTGCACTCTATACATACCAGGTACAATAATTGCAAAACTCTATACATACCAGGTCAATTTATGGATATCTGTATACTTCGCAGGAGTACTATTTTTTCCTACACATCTGACATGGTGTATTTTGTTTGAGCTCTAACGCGCCGAAGGGGGGCGGAGGGGCGGGGGTAGGAGGGGGAGGGGGCGGGTCACTATTAGTAAATATCAGAAACAGCCGCCAGAAAACGCAGCGCTCGTTTGACAGGGGTACCTATTCAACCTACAAAGCGGAGAACGGAGGGCGCCGGCCCAGACTCGTCGGCATTTCGGTCAAACTGATATGTAGTATATGTACAATTTTTGGCGGGGGGGTGGGGTGAGGGGTCTAAGGGCGCCGGGGCGGCAGGGGGAGATTGATGAGGGGGGGGGGGGGGAGGCGAGGCCGGTGGGGGGGGGGGGGGGGAGGAGGAGGGGCGAGAGGGGGGAGGAGGGCCGACGGGGGGGAGGAGGGGCGAGGGGGAGGAGAAGGGGAGGGGGGAGGAAGGGGAGGGGGATGAAACACCGGGCGTGAATAGTTGAGAAGGCAGATAATTTACGTAGTTGCGAAGGAAACATCCAACATCTGTGCACGAAGTTTCTTTACATCCTAGTGTAGACCAGTATACATTAGCCGGGGAGGCGGGGGGAGGGACAACAGGTTGCTTTCACGTCCGTACCATAAGGGTTACCGTTACGTTCGTGTTATGTTGTTTTGGGGCCTTTTCGTGCAGGGGCTCGGGGTCACTCGCGCGAGTAACCCCTCTTTTCCTTTTTAGTCTATATGATAACCTTGATGATAACGATAACAGACGCCTGCTACGAAAGAGGTGCACTAACCATTGTTGATTTTTCTGAGGTTCCTCAATTTGGAAGCTGAAGACATGTCTTAACCCCAAGAACTATTTTGGAGAAAAAATAAAACTTCTACCGGACGAAAAATCCCATCAGCCATGTCCTAGGTACACAACGACAACCATGCAAAGCAAAATGGCCCAATATGGCGGGAGGATCAGGGGAATGGGGGTGCGGAGGGAGGGGAGATGGCGAACAAGATAGTATGTAGCGATGCCGTTCAAACATGGATAAGAACGGGGCTCTAGAGGGGAGCATCTGCTTGGTAAAAATAGTGTACACCACTCGGGGGCTAGGCGGGAAGACGGTGGCACCCGCTACTGGAAGGGGGAATATGTGCGGCACGGCGTTGGCGAGGGAAGGACGCCAGGGTGTAGTGAATCGTTCGATTTACGTCCAGAGGCGGATATATATATAGCTGATACATGGTATGGGCAGATAGCGACGGTAAGGTATTACGGCAGGGGGGCGAGGAGCAAGTGGTATCGAGGGCATGGTCTTGGGAGTTGTACGGGAGGGTAAGGTGCAGGATGGGCAAGAACACATATTCAGAATTTGAGGATAGGTGGTGGAGGCAGGGCTGCTAGAACAATCTGTGCAACGCTTGCCTTTGTTGCGGAGGTAGGAGAGAAAGGGGGGTTCCGGGTGGGGGGGTACTCATTTCATCCATAGCCGTGGTCGTATGACCATAGGGGAGGGGGGGCGTTGACAACCAAGGGAGGGAGGGGAACCTGGAAAGAACAAGGAGACCTGGACGCCGATTCGGGGGAGGGGGCAAGGAGGACAGGAGTGTCGGAGAGCGGTGTGGTGACTGCTCATCATGCCGGAAGGGGATAAGGTGGAGCCGAGGGGGAGTCAAATGTGTTGTTACAGGGAACAGAGATGATACATGGAGTCATAATATTTACAACACACTAGTAACGCGACATCTTGATGGGGGGATAGGCTTCTGGCGTGCGGTTGCAACTGAGAAGGGTCAGTTAGTCGCGTTTCGTTGCTGCGACAAGCTCGGGGGGCAGGGAGACTTTGGAGCGGGAGTACATACCCGGTGTGTTCACAACCGACATAGAGGTTGGCTCGCGTGTACAGGCAGATAACGGTCGTCAATATTATACCAGTCCCGAGTGAATCCTACCATGTGTTAACTATTGGCAGAGTGGAGTAGGTCCACTAGGTTCAGAATCACGAGGGGGAACAGAGTTTCGGGGGGGCAGAATTGCGGTGATAGATGATGTCAGCTTGAGAGCGCGTGTATTGCGGTAGCATTGATTGCGGCGGAAGAAAGGTGTCTGGATGTCGATATCAATAAAGCACGGCTTCGTGAGAGGAGGTGCTCTATTCGCACAGCACGACCAGGGGGAGGTCGACCGCGTTTGGATATAAGTTTAAGGGAGGCGTATACATGCGGGGAAAGGGGGGGCGCAGCCCCTTCCCCCCTCTCTTTGCTGATTTTGGTTCAGGTGTAAGGGAGGCATATGCACGCCGGGGATAAGGGCAGCCTAGCCCCTTCCCCACCCGTGCCCTGGGGGCATTTAATCCAAACATTTAGCGTGGAAATGACAATTAAAGAAAGTGGTCTGGGCAGTTGCAATCTGTTAATGAAAAATGAACGTGAAAGATGCATTTTGAAGAATGCATATTGATTGAGATAAAGCATCGGTATTCTCGTATGTAGTAGGCAAGTTTACTGTCTTTGGTTTTCGGTTGGCGTTTGGTTTGAGATTGTCGCCAGGATGGTGGGGATTGGTGTAGGCCGCGGTTACGCTTTCTCATCGTAATACTTGCAAAGAAAATGCCATCGTGTTAACGGAAGCAAGATACATAGCTGAAGAGGTAAAACTGGTACTACCTAAACTGGTACTACCTAACCAAGGAGAAGTGGCAGAGTGTGCTCCGGTTGGTGTTGGTGTAACACCTGTGGTGGATGAGGGGTTGGAGGATAATTTCTACTGTCGAATGTACGTAGATGATATGCTAAACGTAGAAACGTGTTAAAAGGAGGGACAACAAAGACTGTTAATAAGAACTTACACAGTTATTTCGGACCACACTAGGATGTTGCGTAGGGAATGTCGAACATAACTTGTTTCCGATTTTGTCTCAACGGAAGCTAATGGACTGGTTAGCAAAACTCAAGAATTGCTCGGCTTCGAGATAAACACACAAATGATGCGGAAAAAATGCCGGGTAGGAAATTTGAAGGTATTACGGAAGTGCTGAAACTGTGACCACGTAATCGGTCAGTGGCAATGGCTGGAGATATGTGGATTTTGACAGGGAGATTGAGACTTTGTCGACGGTCGTCCCGATTGGGGGTTACTTTGGTGTGGAGGTTGCCGTTAGTGACGGGCCTTGACTACAAGAAAGAAGGCACTGATAGACAATTATCGGAATTGTCGACAGTATTGAAATGTGGAGGGATTAGACTGGGTAGAGAGTTTCGTGCTGATCTGGATTGATTGGTGGAAATCGGCAGTACACCAACCGTTCTTCGCAGACGGTATTTCATCGTGTTCACCGGTGTTTGAACAGCATGTGGTATTCGGATGCAACATTAAACTTTATAAGAGGATTTTGTTCAGATTTGGGGGTGTGGTGAAGGTATGATCTGTGTGATGATGAATGTCGTAGGTCATTACCAGCGTCATCATGTATGTGCTGCGCTCAGAGCTATTTTATTAGATTTACTGGAATTATTGACAATGGTAATGGCTGCTTACGATATGGTATAAGTCATTTTTCAAGCAAGCGGTTGCGTTGGCATATATATACTACCTGGCTTGATGTAAAGGAAAGGAACACCACTGAGCGATCATCTACTATTAATACATGTTAGGGCATGTTTTCATGGACACCACTAACAAGAGCACCAGACATGGACGCGACATCTACAGGACTACAACATCTTCGACGACAGTGGGGAGAAAACAGGACGTATAAGTGTACACTATATATAGTCTATAATAATGTGGAAAGTAAGTACAGACAGGGATGTTAACACTGCGGTAAACCACACGACCAACCTATTACGCAGGGTATTTCGTGCCTCCATCCGCTTACATGATTGCCTGACAACCTCTACAATTCCAAACGCAGTGGAATGTGCCTAACGAAGTAAAGTCACCCTCGCGTTCAATAGTGGTGACATCGCATGTCCACGTGAGACAACCTTTACGAAACGCAGTAGCATATGCCTGACGAAGTGAAGTCACCCTCGCCTTCAATAGTAGTGACATCGCATATATATGACGTTGCATGCCCACCTCAACTGCTGTATTTGTAAGATGTATCTCTGTCTTAGAATTGGCGACCTCAGAGCCCCACAGCGGCACGGTAAAAATCATGGACGTGAAATCGCACATTTGAGACAATAATAAGTTGAAAAGGAAGCACAAGCAGACGTGATACACTGCCGACCCATCGCATACCCTCCTGAGACGACCTCTACGAAACACAGTACCATTTACCTCACGAAGTAAAATCACCCTCGCGATCAATAGTGATGACATCGCATATATATGACATCACATACCCACCTCGCCTGATGTATTTGTAGGACGTATCTCTGACTTAAAATTGACGACCGCAGAGCCCCACATCGACAAGGTAAAATCATAGGCGTGAAATCGTACATTTATTTGAGACAAAAATAATTTGGAAAAGGAAGCACAGGCAGATGTGTTAAAATTGCGGTAAACAACCTTACCAACCCTTTACGTAGGGTATTTCGTACATACCGTCTGCATGATCGCCTCCCCACCTATGCCAAGCGAAGTATTACTAACGAGGTAACGTGATTGAGCGCGTGTATACCAAGTATGACTAATGAGGTAACGTAATTGAGCACATGTATACCAAGCGTTCCTTTAAAACTGACGATTCGCATCCCTCCCTCTAATGCTCAATGACGGAGACAGCACATGGCCACATACATCACCTCGCATGCTGTATTTGGCAATACGTATCTCTTGCGTATAATTAGCGATGTCGATAATAATGGTGACTGTATGATGATGGTGACAAACAGTGCATGACCACATCACCTCGCCTGTTGCATTTGACAATACGTATCTCTTTCTTATAATTAGCGATGTCAGAAAATAATGGTACCTACAAATATTCTATAAAATATTCTAGCTTTCGATCGATGTATCATACAACAACAAATTATGAAGATTTAACACGTTATTTACTACACTTAAACACTGGGTTGCATGCTGCATCTTACATCAAACCTTCTAGAATAGTAAACATTACAAGCCAGATGATATAAAGGGATGTCTTATTGCTTCAATCGTCAGGTTTGTCCCCTTTGAGAATTTATAGTTTCCGCGCACATATTGAAATGTCCCGCCCCCCGCCCCCCCCCCCCCCCCCTCCCCTCCCCCTCCACTGACCTCTTTTTCATAACAAACCCCAACCCTTTCCCCCCCCCGCCCCTCCGTCCCCCGACCCCCCCCCCCTTCCGGCTAGTCTGTCCAAACGCCCCACTCACAATCAAAATCGGCCTGAGTAATAAACACCTATACGCAGTTGATATCACGTCATTATCTTTCTGACCATCCATGACGAAGGTTTCAATTATTTCCCCCCCCCCCCCCCCCCCCCCCCTCCAACGCCCCCTCTTTTCCGACCACCTACACGATCGCCTAGACCTAGCACCACGCGTATAACAAGCTGCTACATATCTTTGATCTCACAGCCGAAGTGTATTTGAATATTATTATATTATTTGTGATCTAAACCTCCTAAAAATCCCCCCCCCCCCTCTTGCTCTCCCTTACTCAAACGCCCCACCAAATATCGAAATCCGCCACATTAATAAACACTTCACGCACAGGATATCACCTCATTATCTCTCGAGAGCCATCCATGCCGTTGTGTTCCCCCCCCCCCCCCCCCCCTCCAACGCCCCCTCTTTCCCGACCACCTGCATGATCGCCTAGACCTAGCACCACGCGTATAACAAGCTGATACATATCTTTGATCTCACAGCCGAAGTGTATTTGAATATTATTTGTGACCTAAACCTCCTAAAAAATCCCCCCCCCCCCCCCCTCTTGCTCTCCCTTACTCAAACGCCCCACCAAATATCGAAATCCGCCACATTAATAAACACTTCACGCACAGGATATCACCTCATTATCTTTCGAGAGCCATCCATGCCGCTGTGTTCCCCCTCCCCCCCCCCCCCCCCCCCCGCCTCGAACGCCCCCTTCTTCCCCATCACCCGCACCTTCGCCTAGACCTAGCACCACACGTATAACAAACCCCTCACCTGAAGCCCTTCCCCCCCCCCCCCCCCCCCCCCCCCCGCCCCCCCCCCCCACCCTCCCCCCCCAACCCATCCCAACCCCACCCCCTCGAACACTCCACCCTCTCTTTACTCACTGATTGTACGACTTACCCCAGGATATACATGATAAACTGATGTATTATTTCCAAAAATGTCACATTTATCCCCTCGAAATAATGTATAGTTTCCAGGCACATATCGAGCTGCCCCCCCCCCCCCCCCCCCCCCCGCCCCAACCCCCCCCCCCCCCCCCCGCCCCCAATAATATACTGGTGCCAAAACCGTCAGATTTATCCCCTCGAAAGGATTTATAGCTTACATGCACAAATTGCCCCTTCCCCCCCCCCCCCCCCCCCCGCCCCCCTCCAAACCCGCTCGCTTTTGATCAAAACCAGGCCCCCCCTTTCCCTTCACAGCTGTCAGATTTTGTCCCCCTCAGAAACGGGTTTTATAGTTTCCGCGCACAGACTGACTAAAATCATCCTGTTGACCCTGATAGCTACACTGTAGCTGTAAGGGGAGTCGCCGACCTATATCCTTAATGAGGACACACAACCCGTAATACGCGCGATCGGAGTATCACACACAGCTTGCAAAGATGAGTTTCGACGAAATCTTCGATCTCACAGCTGGAGTGTATTTTAATTTTTATAATATGTGGTTTGCGATAGACCGAATAGTCTATAGTGGGAGAACCCGTGATAATGAGGGGCGACAATATGTCAGCAACAACATGGGTGAACACGTATGTTTGGGAGAACACGAGATCCACGTGCAGTGTAGGCTGTTGAGAGTGATTGAAACGTCGGCAGCATGGTGGTTTGAAGCAGCACATACCGGAACTGAGAACGTAATGGCGGACGGTATTTCGAGATGGCCACGAACCCAAATAAGCAACGCTAATTTGGTATTTCGAGATGGCCACCAACCCAAATAAGCAACGATAATTTGACGCGTGCTACGATAGAGATAGCTATCAGCTCTAGTCTGAAACGGTTTTCAGGGGGGGGGCGGGCCTTCTGAACCCCCAAATCGTCGGGAATAGGTTGCGTTTTTGCTCGATTTTCGTTGTATACCTAGGCCATATGTTTTTTGTTTTTTTTTCACCCGGTAGCAGTTATAGTTTCGTACAACTCAGTTTTTGGGTCAAGAAATATCAAGAAGGAAAAATATCGACCTCCTAGAGTGAGGAACCTCAAAAAAAAAAAAAGTGGTGACCTCTATCGTAGCACGCGTCGTTTCAGCATTTCAACATTTCAACGTATGTATGGTCTCCTTTCGTTCGTTGGCAGGAGGCTAGTTTGGGGTAGATTGGTTGGACGGCGTGTTCGGAAATCTTGCAGCAACCGTGCTGTCAAAAGTCGGGGTTGCTCCATCGACTAACGCAACTTCTTCCGCGGTTTAGAAGATGTGGGTGAAGTGGAGGCAATATGTCGTGGAGAAAAGGAAGTGTATGTTTTGATGATAATTTAGGGGAGGAGTCCATATTGCGGAAGAGATCTCAAAATATTTCGCAAGCATTTTCAAGAGGGAATATTATTTCGACGATTGATGGGAAGTCGACGGCGACTCAATATTTTCACCGAAGGGTGGGAGCCGAATTATCTATGAAGAACCATACATTAAAACCCGTGAAGGCAGGGATTGGAAGGGAAGGCGCTTTGAAAGACAATACGTCTTACGATTTCGTAGGCGATGTTGAAGCGAGGGTGTTATCTTGCCAAGGAGCGAGGAGATGGGAACCGGGTGTTGTGATTAACACTTGGAGTGGCCTATTTATTTCTGTGTAGGGCGTTAGAACTCTACGCGTACACAGTACTAGGGAGATGCACAAGGAAGTTTGACTAACGAGAGATGTTTCCTTTTTCTTGGGAACAGCTCAATTGGCGTCGTCCGCGGTGTGAAAGTGCACAGACAGGGTGGAAGCTCGGTTTAAAGATTCAAAAGGAGATCAGCAACGATTCGGAACAGTCATTTCACGTAAACAATCGGTTGTTTGCCCCGCAAAATCGATTGGGAGTGGAAATGAGAACCACTTGGAATGCCAAGAGTAGCATCGCCGTTGGATGGTTGTGGTGGTTTTGAGGTGATGCTAGAGTTGATGTTGGGTCACCAACAACTTGGGCCGGGAGAACTTTTTCAACGTATGGGAAGGAAGATCGTTGGGAGGTTCGAACTGTGAGCAAGCGACCAAGGCGTTGAGGGATCTTGTTGGAAAACAAGGCTTGATGCCAGGAGAGTATGCGTTGCATTCTGGTAGGATTGAGGGGGTAACTAGGTTAGTAGCATCGAGTTTACAGGCTGGCGTGGGATATTCAACGAGAAGGAAGATGGAATAGCGATGCATTTATGATGGATGTGAGGGCGAATAGAGAAGATGAGGAGAGAGTTTCGCAAGCACCAACTCAGAAGGCTAAGGCGGGAGGTATTCAAGCAGGCCATCAAGGAACAATGTGGGGTGGAAGAAGAGTAAGGCATGATGGTTTGAGGAAGGTGGGCGAGTTAAAGCAATACAATAATTACAGGCTGCTAAGGTGAGGGTTAAATCGAGGAGACAGCCTGTAATTTGGGGAGGAATATGAGGATTCAATATATCAAGAGTGTGGAAGGTTAGAGTGTAGTACTGTCTGTGATTGGGTATAGAGAAAAGGATCAACATTCGTTCAAATCAATTCCAGATTTCATGAAGCATAACAAAGTGTAAGATTCAAGGTAGAAATCTGGCGTTTGTGGAACGGGAACGGATGTTAATATATTGGGGGGGCGTGTTTATTAGGGCATACCAGGGGTATAACGGTATGAGAGAGCGAGTTGGTTAACATGAGCTGTCATTTAAGATAGATATAGATAAGGACAGGGCGGGTAGCACAAAAAAGCAAAGCTTATACTTGTACAGCAGAGTGCAGGGAGCTGGTGGGTGTCTGATAGCACCTACGATACTGCTGCTGTTGTGAGGTGAGACTGGAGGCGGAAGGTTTTGACGGATTTCTCTCCCACCCACCATAGGGAGGGTCAAGTTGAAGCGACAGCCTGTAATTTGAGGGGGAATATGAGGATCGGATATTATCAACAGTGTGGAAGATTAGAGCATAGCAGTGTGATTGAATGCAGGGCAAAGGACGAAAAGGATCAACATTCAATGAACAATTCCAGATTCATGAAGCATAACAAAACCCTGTGTCGCTTATGTAACCCCGAAAAGAATCGCAGAAAATCCCGCTTTCATTCGCTTATCGGGTCGAACTCTAGTTCCTTGAGAAAGGAAATGCCGGCTCGCCCTCACCTCGACGTCCAGCCTTCCACGTCTCACCGCTCGGTGGATTACCCGCTCGGCAGATGGCCCGAGCGGATTCCTGGAAGACTCTGGTGGCCTGTCCTTGGCTTAGCTACGAAGCAACAGCATGCGGTGTGCTCGCGCACTGCCCTCAATTATTTTATGTGCCAGGTGCTTTTGCTGTTTGCCCCCTCCTTCGAGCCTCTGTCATCTCCTCAGTCTGACGCAATGAGCCATCATAGCTCAACATTAGCGCACTTCGTGTCCAGGACAGACGAGAGATCACGACGCCCTGGAGACCTTTATTAGTTGACACGCTCCATATTAATCTCCCTTTTCTCACTTCGTTTGGTAGGGCTGTGAGTCGGTTTCATTGCACGACTAATAACTATAACATAACAGTAGCGAGTCGGTTTCGCCAGCCGACTTCCGACTAAAGTCAGGCGAGCGAAGCGAGCCAAAATAGCCCCCCAGGCCGAGGACGCCCCGCTGGGGGCGCCCCCGGAGGGCCCGCTGGAGCGCCGCCGAAGGCGAAAAATAAGCTATTTGGCTTCATTTTACGCAAGAAAAGCCTTAAAATTGTAACCTACCAGATAGATAGATTCACATAAGCTCCAAACGAAGAAACGAAAAAGTTTCAGTTTACACAACAAGAATTAGATGCACAGAAACGAGAAGTGCAACGCATGTACCAAGTAAATCTACCCCGGACTAGAGGCACGTGACACCAATTGTTTGAGCTGCAGTACTGCCTGGCTGGCGGAGATACGAGCGAAAAAACGAACTCATCACTAAGATGGCGGTGCAAAACTTATCCCCAGAAGAAAAGGTTTCGGATCCCTCCGCGATGTTATTCGTTTATGAATGCCTCCCCTAACGTTGCGCTTAACGCACGCATCGATGACGACCGCGACTCCTAAACCATCGATTACGAGATCTGTCGATGATGAACCGAACCATCTTGCTCGTGAATGGCTTGCCGTAGGGCACCGTTTCGCGGTCGCATGCACTCGCCAAGGTGGTCCGCAGGCCGATAATGGCCACAGCGTCGCCGACGGCTCTCCGCCCTCAGCGTTGGCATTGGGGGCTGACGCCGTCGGCAGCGTCGAGAGAGATGGGCCGTTCCGCCATGTGTGCATGTGTGAGTGGATCTCCCGCTGTGCGCTGCAGTGAGTGTCAGGGCATGTGAGGGGTGTCCGCAGCCCGCAGCAATTGGCAATTCACGTTAAAAGCTGCACCCCGCATTACAAAATGCTTCCTAGAGTTAAGGAAACCCAATAAGTCGGTGTGGTGGAGAACCCAAGGGAGAACGAGTTTAGAAGGAAGTAACTCGATTAGCATTTGTTGTGCAACAGTTTTAGCCGAATTCCTCACAACGGCGTCGCAGACAGGATGTGAGATTATGAACAGTGAGGTCGCTGGTTCGATTCTCACCGTCTTTCCCAGAAAAAGAAAGAAAAGGGATTCTCTCACGTTCAAGAACATGTAAAACTCAACCACTTAAAAACAGCGATGAGAGCAATGTACATATATACATATAATATATAAAATCATTCTTTGATTTCAGGCATTCGGTCAGGAGTTTTTTTTCGTCTCGGCCTAAGTATGCGATTCGCGGAACTGGAATTCTTGGTCAAATGGATTCGTTCGAGCGCCGGCTTCGAGGGGCGGCTCCAAGGTCCCTCGCCCTGCCGTGTCCGTTCCGCACAACGGCGTGAACGCGGACGGATGCCGAGCGCAACAAGCGAGAAGTTGCAAAAATACCGCATGTCGAGGAGGAATTCCGGAGATTTTGGTTGTATCTTAACGTCTGTAGCGCTTGGATGATTTACAACATAGGCATCATTTCAAAAAAGTAGTTGCTAATGTTTGGAAATTTGCGGTGGCATACTCTCGAGCGTTTGTTTTGCTTTCGACGTCTGCAGGGCTGGAGCGTTTGTTTGTTTCGCTTGACGTCTGCAGGGCTTGAACGAATGAAACACGTCCTCGGGGGGCGGCTCAAACGCCCCTCGCCCTGCCGTATCCGTTCCGCACCTGGCCGGGACCGGGTACGTGGGCTGAGCGAGACAAGCGAGAAGTGCGCAATTTTTTTGTATTTTGGGCAGTATACGCTATTCTTGGATCTTGGCATAAATAAGCAGAGCTTGAAAGAAAACAACATACGGGAAAACATTTATTTCCAAGTTGGCATCATTTCCAAATTGGCTTCTTATTTCGTCCCCGCGGCACTTTTTTTCATGGTGACATCTCGAAGCGTTCGGCCTATTGTCGTACGACTGCTATGTCGCTGCTTTTCGATATCAGATTTCACGATTAAATACCTTTGTTCGAGCGTTCCTTGTCTTCGAGGGGGGTCGCTCTCTACCCAACGACACCATTACATCGAGTGTCCGTGCCGATTCTTCATCCAAGAGAGATACAACTTATTATTATGTGGTCACAGACTGTGAGACAGAGTAAACCAAACAATCGCAATTGATCAAGGTATAAGTGTGTCAAGTGACATGATAGCGTACCTGGTACGAGAACACAACAGACCAGACCAGACCATAGAAAAGTAGAAAATAAACACAACGAACGGAGTGGTCGCTTTTAAAAATCGCAGTACGAAAAACAATGTTTTGTCAGTCTTTTTCGTCGCCGCTCCAAGGAATCGTTCAGTATATAGTGGTTCAATTTCAACGATCCATCTTTCAGGACCGCATAATAAATATCCCACACTAATTCCATGTATATTTATACCCACAAACAAAACGTGGATGCACTTCTAAAGGTAGGTGTGATTATCGAGGTAGTGCTGTTTCGAATGCTTTGTTGTGTGGTGGCAATAATTGCGCTGGCTTCTGACTGTTGTTGTTACTGGCCAATCCGTTCAGCACCTCGACGTGAACGCGGATGGATGCTGAGCGAGACAAGCGAGAAGCGCGCAGAAAATATATATTTTGAACGATTTCTCTAGTTATTTTTCGGATCTTGACGTATGGAGACGTTGATAAAATAAAACTTGGCAAGACATTATTTCCAAATTGGCGTCATATTTTGTCCCAAAACAAAAAATATTTTGTTATAAGGCTCAGTTTGGGCAAGCTAAAGGTGAACCTTCTGCAAGTGGTCACACGGACTAACACCCCACTAATTCCTTAACAAATGGCGTCGTCGACAGGCCATGGGTTTTTTGGGTCGTGAGTTCAAATCCCACATCCACCATGGTAATAAACTTTTCCAAACTTTCCCCACGTCGAACTTGAAAAATACTCTTCCCGGGTATCCCCAGGAAATGAAACGGCTTGGATATTGACAGGTCCGCCCGTATATCCGGCCGACCTGCTATCCCGCCGTTTCAGGGGGGGAGAGTGTTATAAGGCTTAGTTTGGGTAAGCCATTGGTTAACCTTTTGCAAGTGGTCAAACGGACTAATACCCCACTAATACCTTAACAATTTACTGTAAAACCCCCCCCACAGTACTGCGGTAGGTATCATAGTAGTGCATTTATTTATTGAATTTCGGTAGGTACACGTCCATACATGGATATAGACGTGGCAAGCGGACGCATGACTAAAGCGGGGAGGAGGTAGTAGTGGTTACGATTACTGCCCCAGAAAAAGCCACACAGCAGCATTGCGAGTAGCTGCGTCCCCGGGGCCTCGAGGGTGGTATTATACAAGTTCGGACAAATCGGCGTGTGGCTTGTACTTTCGCACAAGCAATACAGGTACGTACGAGTAAGACCACAAACCGACCACACACAGCGATGCTCTATTACACACAATATGCTTTTTGTATGTGACGTATTTTATGGCATAGAGCGAGGGTGTACCATACATTTTCGACACAAAAAACAAGGAGAAAAATGATCGTTCGTCCTGTTGTTAAGCTGCGCCACGCGAAGGTCGTAGTAAGTCGACAGTATCCACGGAAGAAACCAGTGAGTAGCATGCATTCGTCCCGTATAGCATCGTACGCGTTTGGTGTTTTTTTTCCCCGAGAAGACTTTTTGGAGAAATAATATAGGCGGTGTGCTTTATTGTTGCTGTGGTCCCTGACTCCGTTGCTGTGACTATTTGCCGGTCAAGTCCAAGCGGTCGTGTTGGTACGTAACTAGCAAACAAGTTTATGTCGCTTCGTACTTACTTGACGTGCTCCTTGCTGCTGATCGCTGATTGTGTCACGGCAAGCCAACGTGGGAACATGAAACATACGGTGGGCCGTAGTCTGATGATAACGACTCACCGGGCGCAGACGCAGTGATGGGTAGCTCTGTGGGTGTGGGAAGGACGTTTAATCTAAAAAGCGGTTTCATCCGCTGGATCGTAACGCCGGACCCAGGTGGTAGCGCATGTTGCGTCCACCTGACATCACCTGGTGTTTAGTCAACACCACCCCCTTGAAAAAGAAAAAGTGCGATCAAAAGTTAAAAGTTAAAAAGGCGTATCAACTGTTCACCCGTGCATAAACGACTGCTCGCTTGTGCATCCACATCATCCATCAACTGTCATCTCACGTGCTTGCGAGACTCAACGGTTTAACTTCGCTCAAAGTCTGGAGTTTCGGATCAATCAGAGGAATCAAAGGTACTGCTGGATACTGAATACGAACTCTCAAGGCAGCAGGTGAGTCATAACTAGTCCCGTGGAAATATAGTTGCGCAGGTCCGACTCGCTGCCGTATCATGGTGAACCCAGGGAGATTACCCAGGGAATGGTGAACTTGCCGGAGACGGTAATCCTGTAGGTAGATGGTGGAGAGATTGGACCAGGACACGAGGATAGGAGTACAGCTTACAACAAGAACACTGCTGTAGATGTTGAAGACGTGGAATCTGATCTAGAAAAAAATGTGCAATTTATAGTAAAGTACAGGGGGTACAGACGGTCTGAGTCATGTCGTCAGGTATAGAGCTTTTGTTTTCATGCACCGTGACGGTACGAGGATAGAAAGCGTATTGCGTGAACCACGTAAGTAAGCGTGCCGAACGCTGTGGATCTGGGAAGAGGTACGTAAGCAGGTAAGCATAACGCGCGCGTAGGTGTCACGTGCTATATGGTGCCTCCAACCGGGAGCATTTACTGCTGTGGAGTCACGTTGCATCAACGCTTTTGAGATGTTGTATTCATGCTTCGAAATATGACCAAAATTATACTGGTATCAATGTTTCGAGGTATCATTCAACCCAACAATAAAAAAGAAAAAAAAAAGACATACATTCTAAGTACTACAGTATCCCGACTGTTGCTGTTTCCAGAAAAACGGAGGACAGAAGCAAAGAAGAAAAGAAGAAAGAAAAAAAAGGGGGAAAAGAAAACAAGATAAAAGAAAAAGAAAAAACAAGAAAAACAAGAGAAGAAAAAGGAGGAAATCAACAAGGACAATGTCGTCTCCACCGGAACAAGTTGTTGCAAGCGGGGGAACACCACCGCCCCCGCCTCCTCCTAGGCGCAATCCCTCACCCGTAACGGGTGTAAGCGGAATGCCTCAGGCAGTTGCGGGAGGGGTACTATCGCCGTCACCGCCTCCCCATCAACCGCTACCGGCGTCATCAACGCCGCAGCAACTGCCTCCGCCGCCGCCGCCGCCGCCGCCGTTGCCTCGTCAGTCATTTCCGACACAAATGACTCCGCCGCCGCCGCCGCCGCCGCCGCCGCCCCGTCAGCCGTTCATAGCACAGTCGGCCCCGCCGTCGCAGCCGCTGTCTCATCAGTTGTTCCCAATGCAGCAACAACAACCACAGATGACGGCATCGATGCAGTCGCCGCTAGCTCCAGACCCTCAGTATCAGCAATGGCCTCAACACACGTTGTGGCAGCAAACGCCATACGCGCAGCAGTGGCCAAGACAGATGCAGGGGCAACAGGCCTATCAGTGGACGGTCCCCTCGGCTCAACTCCCCGCGAGGGAACCTGTCGCGTCGGGACAACCAACACAGTACGGGCTCTATGGTCAACCCAACTGGGGAAAGTTAACGCCCCAATATGTGCCGTCTGGTGCATCTGTTCGCTCGCCTTTTGCATCACCCGACGAAGCATATCGCCGCAAAGACGCCCGAGCCACCATAAACCGGATCGTGGCATCAATGAATCCCAGCAAGGACGGGGAAGAGCATGCTTTCGTTGGTCTCTCTACAGAGTACCAAAAAAAGCTGGCGGTGAGGAATGACCCGGTTGCTTTCTGCGACAAACTCAGGAAAGTTATGGCGGGAGAAGAAGGTGGCATGTGGGCCATGCCTGAGGATCATACGGCGGCAGATGGAACGAGCCGCCTGCCGCAAGCTGACTCTTTAACACCCATGAGAGTCGAATGCCTTATGAAGTTAGTGTCCCCCAATCTAGCTACTAGGGCAGTCATGGTACCAGGTACTATGATAGAGGTATACCCAGTCCAAGGGGGAAGAGCTCTTATCCCCTTTAATGAAGTGACCATTACGGATTGGACTCGACTGCTGGTGGCCGAAGTGTCCAAGCAAGGAGGGACGAGAGACACAGCCCGTTACGCCTTGAAGAACATCAAGCTGGAGAAAGGAGAGGCATGGATGTCAGCATCTACCAGACTAGTGTTACACATGAGGGCGGCACTAGTGGATCACACTCGCCCTTACGCTTCCGAGGAACAGTACTTTTGGCGCTTTATAACGGAGGCTGATCTCATGACACTGGTAGATAGGGCCCTAAACCTATTTCTTTCACCGGTGCTGGACCGCATGTCGTTGGAATCCTACGTGGTTCTAGTACACAAGGAAATCACAGCACAACTAGCTCACAGACCGGTGGACGTGAGCCACCCCAACTCGGACTATATGGTGCAGAGGGGGATTGTTACAAGCAAGTGCTTCAACAACTTTGTGTACGACTTGTCCAGCCGGGCTAACCGGTACCACCCCGGCACGGATATGGCATTGGCATCCAATGACCGTAGCCTGGGAGCGGTGGGATTGCGGAGTTTGAAGAAGACCTTAGACGAAGGAGACGACGACCACGTCAAACCAAAGGAGTCGTCTCTCAGGAAGAGGAAGTCCTCCAGGGCGCTCAACTCCGTTAGGGCGATAGCTAAGCCAGTAATCGCGTTGTTGGAAGACCTGGTGACACAAGCCAGTGAGGAGGAGGAGGAGGAAGAGGATAACAGTGAAGACGAATCGGTGGCAGCTTTCGCAAATGTACTGGCACCCACTCCTGGCAAACATGGAACCCCCTTCATTGCGAAGAAGACAGCGAGAAGGAACGAGAAGGAGCAATCCCAAGTGAAGAAGCACTTCGCTAGGAGATACGAAACAACTCCAACTTCAGCGCCAACCACCACCGCCGGCACGGAAGAAAAGCATAAAGAACAGCCCGAGAACGAACTACCTCACCCGGAAGGCGACCCCGAGGCCATCAACAAGGCCATCAAGGACCGGAGGGTATGCTTTTACCACGCCCGAGGTGTCGGCTGCCCCCACCAACAGGCAGGCTGTCGTTTTTCTCATGACGAGACGCTTTTTCCCTTCGGGTATTACCCGAGGGACAGAATGGCTTCTTTCTCAGAAATGACACAGGCAGAGATGGAGCAGGCATATGGAAAGGGGACAGCGCCCTCTGCTGACTTTGACCAAGAAGCCTGAAGGTGCGCCCCAGAGGATCATCCTCTGGGGAGCATTGAATCGCATCACAGGCAAGAAGAGGAAACAACGCATGCAATATCGGACTGCGCGCCTGTCAAAAATGGAGGAGGGGCACGACAGGCATGGGTCAAGGCCACCCTTTGGCACCCTACTAGAAGCAGTTGCCGATTGCCTGTGGACATTCTAATAGACACAGGAGCAGGGGGAGGGAATTATGTGTCGGAATCTTTCGTTCGCTCAGTAGAGCGAAACGCAAGGGGGGGGGGGAGTATAATTAGCTCCAAGGGTGAAGGTTTGCTTAGGGCGGCGAATCCTATCCAGAGTGGAGTTTCCCCCATGAACATTGTTCGGTCGTGCGACATTCCGTTAGTGTTCATGCCGGAAGACCGAGTGAGAAGGATGACGGTCAGGGTGGTAGAGGGGCTACCATATGGGTTGATTCTAGGCGCTGCGTTCCTTAGAGAGCACGAGAGCGTACTCAATTTCGCGGAGCGAGGAGGCTTTAAGCCAGCTCCAGAATCGCCATGGGTACCGCTGAGATCGATGGCAGGGTGCCCGAAGCTATCGGAAAGAAAGGCAACGGGTTGGAAAGCAACACCCAGGAAGAACCAGGAAATCCATGCAGCGATACTTGGAAAGGAGGCGACACCGTGGGAACGCTTTTGTGCAGTGGCACGGCCGTCCGCAGAGAAAGAGCCGGAAGGGTTGACAGAACCGGACACAGTCCCAAAGGAGAGCGAAGTCGTGTGGGAGGATGACGGTAGCCTGCAGTGGAACATGCGCCTAGCAAAGGAGGTAAAGGTGGGGGGTTTCGTTAGCGTGCAAAAGGAAGCCTTCGTGACGGGTCCCCAACCACAAGATCGACAGTTAGTACTGGTCATACCAACGCAACCATACGACATGGAGCTGGGAGCTGAGTTGGAGGTAGCCAGGGGTGTGCAATGGCGGTACCCGGGCAACCCTCTACAATGCAAAGTCGTCAACCGAACGAAAACCGCGATGACCATACAGCAAGGTGTTGTGGTAGCGAAGATATTTGCAACCAACTCCAGTGATACAGAGAGAATGCGGTTGCTACTTGATCGGTCCGTGGAAAAAGAGCCCGTTCCAGCTGTCGAGGGAGAAAGAGGAGGAACGGAGAGGCCAACGGGTGACCTCGAGGAATTTGCAGTTGACATAGATGAAGCCAACATGGGGCAGTTAAGTCAGGGTTGCAAGTCAAACTTGTTAGAACTGTTGCGTGAATATCGTGATCGCGGACTGTTCCCGGCTAACCCCAAGGTAGTGCCAGCGTGCCACGGGGCTAAGCTACGGTTGCCCCTGACCAGGGAGGATTGCACACCCTATGCGGCTAAGCAACGACGATATTCCCCAGAGGAGGAAGCCATGATTCAGAGCGAGGTGACGAAACAGTTTCAAACCGGGGCCATCCGTAGATCGACATCAGCGTGGGCAGCCAATTGTGTCGTCGTTCGCAAGAAGGATGGAACGGCGAGGGTTTGCCAGGATTACCGGGGGCTGAACACGTTGCTAAAGTCGGATGGTGGAGGCCTAGGAGATATCCAAAGCATCTTTGACGGCATGAAGGGTGCGAGTTGTTTTACGTCAGTAAATCTGTTTTCAGGATTCACCCAAATAGAGATCGAAGCAGACGATAAGCACAAGACCGCATTCAGAGACGCCCACGGTACACTGTGGGAGCTCAACCGATGCGGGTTTGGACTGAAGACTCTACCAGCAGGCTTTGCAGCCTTCGTTGGCGGAGCTCTCGGTCCGTTGAAAGGGAAGGGAGCCCAAAACTGGTTGGATGGCATCATAATCTACACCCAACAGGTGGAAGGACATCTCGACCTATTGAGGCAAGTGCTAGAGAAACCATCGAGGGCCGGTCTGTCGGTGACTTCTCTAAATCATGGTGGTGCTGTCCTCAGCAAGAGTTTGTGGGCATGGTGGTGGACAGGCTAGGAGTGCGCCCGTCACAGTCTAAGATCGACGCCGTTGCTCAACTTACTAGGGCCAACACGGTGGAGGAAGTGAGGGCACTGCTGGGTATGACAGGCTACCTGAGGAAGTTCGTCCCCCGATACAGCGCGCTGGTAGCGCCAATCTCGAATCTTCTTCGTGACAAGTGTTTCGCGTCGAAACGAGCGAGGAAACTCAAGGTTCCATGGGAAGAGGAGCAAGACAAAG
This sequence comes from Undaria pinnatifida, assembly GCA_012845835.1. Lineage (NCBI taxonomy): Eukaryota > Phaeophyceae > Laminariales > Alariaceae > Undaria > Undaria pinnatifida. Next base: position 19,274,197 of record JABAKD010000009.1, read on the forward strand.
CGTTGGCGGCGCTAATCCTCGCTCTGACATCACCACCGATTTTGGCTATGCCAGACTGGAACAGGCCGTTCCAGCTCCACACGGATGCCAGCGAGTTAGGAGCAGGAGCAGTTCTTACCCAGACACATGAAGGTTCTGAACGTGTCTTAGGGTATGCTAGTCACCGGTGGTCTCGAACCGACGCTAGACGGTCACCTACGGAACGGGAAGTGATGGCGGTGTTATGGGCGGTAGACCACTTTAGACCGTATGTATGGGGCAGGAGATTTACTCTCATCACCGATTGCTCGGCGCTGACATGGCTGTTTAAAAGCAGGGACCTTTCGTCCAAGCTACACAGGTGGGCTCTGCGTCTAATTGAATACGACATGGATCTGCAGTGGCGGCCTGGCAACCGCCACCAACTCCCGGATGCCTTGTCTCGACTACCTTGCTCGGAGTCACCTGGCAAGGACATCAACGAGGCTTTCCCTGACGACACATCGAGTCGCCAAACGTACCGGGGACCGGAGGGACCAGTACTGGACGGCATACCCCTCAAGGAGCTTGGTGCAGATCAGGTGGACGAGCCCACAGCGGAGAGTGTGGTAGCTGTGGCGGGAGCAGCGATCACCCCGGAGGGCATGGGAGACAGTGTTGAGGGAGCCGCACATATCTTACTATGCCCAAGACCTTCGAAGCCGAGGACAGAAGAGAATGGGTTTGATATGGGAGACGGTGGGAGCTTCGAAGGACTTGCTAGCCTGGAAGAAATCGGAGGAGTTACAAGAGCTGTTACAAGGGCTTTATCCCGGGCGACATCGCAGTCTTTGCCAGCTCCAACGTCACAGCATTCACCTCAGCAGCCACAGCCTATGGAGGAGGATTCCACCCTTTGTCGCAGGGGAGGCGCGACAGAGGTTAACGAGCAGAACAAGACCCATCCAACCATTTTAGCGGAAACGGCCGACATACTGCAGAACTCGCGACTGTTGGAGGAAAAGCAGAGGCGAGATGCAGCGCTGGAACCTATTCTAGCCAAGCTTGGCTTGGGGGAAATTAGAGCGGAGTACCTTTTGGACGACGAAGGCCTTCTCTGGTATGCCCCTAAAGGCGCGGACCCTAAGTTAGCAATACCGAGGGTGATGGTACAACCAGGGGTCTTGGGGCTGGTTCACAGCCTGTTTGGCCATCCAGGCGTGGCGCGCACGACGCTGCTCGTTAAAGGCAAGTACAATTGGCCGACGTTGGTCAAGGACGTGCGCGAATATGTGCTCTCGTGTGGCTACAGGAGAAGGAAGCGGGCCAACAGTCAGCGAGTAGCTATGATGCCAGCCAAGTTTCTGCGGCCTTGGGAAGTTCTAGAAATGGACATCCAAGACCTCAAACAAGAGTCTCAAGACGGAAACAGGTACCTGTTGGTTGTGGTGGATAGAGCCAGCAAGTTCCTGTTCGCATACCCGTTGCCGTCGAAGGATGCCGTCGGGGTGAGTCGCAAGCTCTTAGAACTCCTTTTGACCTTCGGGGTGCCGTTGTCGATCCGGAGCGATGCTGGGGGGGAGTGCACAGCGCAGGTGGTGAAACATTTGTGCCAGTGGTTGAGAGTGTCGATAGACTATGGTCCCGCCAACCACCCCCGTGCCCAGGGAGCGGTCGAAAGGGTGGGGGGGTGGCTCCAGGAGGTATTATCCGAACTCTGCAAGTCTTGGCCTAGGATATGGGATCGGTATGTACTCCCAGCATGCTGGATCCAGCGTGTTACCCCAGATCCTAGCCTACCCTCGTCGCCGACACCATTTCGTCTATTGTTCGGTCGCGATGCCCACTCACAGTTGGACTCGATAACCCCTGTCGTCGATGGTGTGGAATATCAAGGGGGATTGGACGCTTTCGTGGCAGACCAACAACAAGCGTTCAGAGAGGTACGCGAAGCCCTAGAAAAAAAGGCAAGCTGCCAAGGATCGAAGTAGGCGAAGCTATAATGACGGCATAGGTCGTGCTTCGCCAGGGGGACAATCCAGGATCGGTGACTACGTGTTGGTTAAGGAGGCGGCCAGCACACTGTCGAGGGAAGGGGTTCACTCGAAGTTAGCACACGAACACTGGACGGGACCATGGCAGGTAGTCCGTATAATACATCCAGGCCTTAGTTACGCGGTGCATATGAATGGCCGCAGTATCAGGAAGAGAATGGTGTCTGCGGCGGACATCAAACCCTTTCATGAACGCCCGGTGGAACTTCGCCATGCTTTTGAGGACGAGTTCACGCACTTGGCCTGGGGACCGGATGTTGGACTTGCTGAGGTTTCCATTGCGGCAGCACCGCTGTACACGCTAATCGACCGTAAAGTTTCGTGGGTCACAGAAGGCACGTGGGTCTGGGAATACAAGGGCAGGCACCTGGATGGCGTCGAATCTAACTGGCTGAACGAGGAAGAAGTATAAGAAAGCTTCACGCCACTACAGCTGGACGTGTTTCACGCTTTGTGGGAGAGGTATTATGGAGCGGATCACCGGACTCGACCACCAGGAGTGCCTACAAAAGGGGAAAGGGAAGCAGTTTCCAGGAAAGAGGCGTTAAAGGCATTCCCGATAGGAACTAAAGTCAGGAGGGAGTTTGTAGACATCCGTGGCCGGAGGAAGGTGTTCGTAGGGGAGGTGTACGATTTCAGCAACCCATACTGGCGAGTGAGATACCCAGACGGTGACTGGGAGGAGCTGAATCGGCACGAGGTCAATCAAGGGAAGGAGTTAGCGACAGCTTCATCTTAAGCCTGTTGTCGGGGAGTTGGTCCAGTTAAGAGCCATGGAGTCTGGAAAGGAGACGCAATGCCAGGAGCCAGGAAAGAAAAGAAATGGGCGGCCTCAGCCTAAACCGTTTGCTTAGGCGGCAGGTCTGGCTGGGAAGTGTGGAGGAGTTCCGTTGGCTAAAGCCGCGTTGTTCTAAGCTCTGGAGGACAGTACCAGACTTGGGGGAGTGTTACGGCAAGCCAACGTGGGAACATGAAACATACGGTGGGCCGTAGTCTGATGATTACGACTCACCGGGCGCAGACGCAGTGATGGGTAGCTCTGTGGGTGTGGGAAGGACGTTTAATCTAAAAAGCGGTTTCATCCGCTGGATCGTAACGCCGGACCCAGGTGGTAGCGCATGTTGCGTCCACCTGACATCACCTGGTGTTTAGTCAACACCACCCCCTTGAAAAAGAAAAAGTGCGATCAAAAGTTAAAAGTTAAAAAGGCATATCAACTGTTCACCCGTGCATAAACGACTGCTCGCTTGTGCATCCACATCATCCATCAACTGTCATCTCACGTGCTTGCGAGACTCAACGGTTTAACTTCACTCAAAGTCTGGAGTTTCGGATCAATCAGAGGAATCAAAGGTACTGCTGGATACTGAATACGAACTCTCAAGGCAGCAGGTGAGTCATAACTAGTCCCGTGGAAATATAGTTGCGCAGGTCCGACTCGCTGCCGTATCAATTGATCATCTGTTGTAGTGTGTTTTTCTTTTTGGCACACTTCTGGACATGCAAGCCGTGGTCACAGGTTTCGTCCCTTTTTCCCCCTTCCGGTTATTGCCTTCATTATTGTTGGCGCATAGGGTTCAGCACCCACTGATCGTCGATTTTTCATCGAGTGTTGCTAACTCACGCTCTCGCGCTTTCCGCAAGTCAATTAGTGCACAAGAAAAAGTCCCACGAAAAATTATACAAGTACGCATTCGGGGCGATTCGGACTTACGAAATCGACCTATACCAGGCTCGAGGATACCCTGATGCGCCACCGGGGCAGTGAGTGATATAGAGCCGGTCGCCCCGGTGGTCTAGTGGAGTTACACTTCTAATAATAGCATTGGTCCTTAAGTCAAATAATCACCGCGTTGTGAGCTTTGTTGGCTTTATTTATTTGAGAAAATAAACGAGAAAAAAAGGATCAACTAACTACTGCTGAAATCGCCTGGCAGCGTGGGTAGGTACAATTCGACGCGAATCGACGAGGGAATAAAATGCCGAATTCTTCTCGCGATGAAAATTAGGGCATGTACCGTAGTGGGGATGGGGGAGGGGAGTCCGCTATATGACCCCGGATCTGAGTTATACTACTGGGAGGGCGAGAGTAGTGCGAGCATCACAATAAATGGGATGGGAAAAAGAACGTAAGTGAAGTGTATTACTGCTGCTGCTGTAATAATACGATAATACCCAAGCAAGTTGCACCGATCGACTCGATCTGGACCGACTGCTGTCAGATTTTGTCCCCCTCAGAAACGGGTTTTATAGTTTCCGCGCACAGACTGACTAACACCACCCTGTTGACCCTGATAGCTACACTGTAGTTGCAAGGGGAGTCGCCGACCTATATCCTTAATGAGGACACACAACCCGTAATACGCGCGATTGGAGTATCACACACAACTTGCAAAAATTAGTTTCGACAAAATCTTCGATCTCACAGCTGGAGTGTATTTTCATTTTCTGTAATATTAGACTATGCAATTGGTCCATGTAGAAGTTCTCTGATCACAGGCCAGTATGAGATGATAGTCATTAAACTTGCTGGACTTCTTACTGAGTGGTGTTTTCCTCTATCCACGAACCCCGGCCGAGCCGATCAATCGAAGGTTCGGTTACACCTGTACGGGGTGGTGTCGAGGCAGGGGGTCAAATAAATGAAATGTCCGCGTACCGCGGGGTTGGGGTATACAAATAAAAATTTAGCAGTACTGTAGCGCGAGTTGCCCCATTTTTTTTAATTGAAAATTCCTTGAAGTATTTCTGAACCGGGGTTGGACCCTGTTCTGTGGCGCTCGCGTTGTATACTAACCTCAGCTAGCTAAGGCTTCCACAGCGTGCGGTGTGGCGTCGACCCGGGAGAAGTCGGTTTTCGTCCCCGGTTTGTTGGCGTTGATAGGGTATGGAAGGATTTCTGAAACGGCGATGGGGCCCTGTCCTCATCGATCGGGTGCGTCGAAACGCCCCCCGCCCGTTTGCTGGTCTATCTCCTCCCCGGGTGTCCCTGGCTCTACGAGCTACACAGCCACTCAATGATAAGCAAATGTGAATAATAGATGATTGATTGTCGCACAATCGTGCGGGGCTGGGTCGATCCGCGGGAGAAATCTGTTATCGTCCCCGGTTTGTCAGGATTTCTGAAACGGGCACAGGACTCTATATCCTCCCATGGTGGCGTTGCCCTTATGTCCGAGCCCCAGCCAATCAGCGGTAAGCGAATATGGTTGGGGTTCCATGTCGTGCGGAGTGGTGTCAACACGGGAGGTCACTGTTATTGTTCCCGCGTTTTTGGAGCTGTAGAGATTCGGGGGATTCATGAATCGGGGATGGGACCCTATCTTCCCCGTGTGCGACGGAAATGCCCCCCATTGATGGGCCTCTATCCGCCTAGGACAGTGCTGCTGCGGAGCTCGAACCAATCAGCGATTAGCCAACGAGATTGGGGTTTTCTCACCGTGCAGGGTGGTGTCAACCCGAGAAATCTCGGTTTGCTTCCCCGGTTGATGGAAGTTTTAGAGATGTGGAACGACCTCTGGACCGGGGATGGGGCCCTAGACTATATCCTCCCGAGGTGGAGCTGGCTCAACATGCGTACCATGACCAATCAGAAAGTCAGTCGGCCGGTGGGGTTGGGATTTCCACACCGTGCGGGGAGGTATCATGTGTGGATGGATTCCGATCCCGGCATGCGACCCTATCGTGCCCGGGTGACGCCTACTTTGTGCAAGAATCCTGTCCAATGAGCGATCAGACAAAACTGACATGTTTTTATTCTCGTCTAATAAAAATAATAAAACTTGAGTCTGGAGTACTTAGCTGTCAAAATCGTAAGCGCTGTAGTCGCGTACTGTATCTACAAGAAGTGAGCAATCTACACAGCCAGCAACAAGCAACAGCATTGCAATAACATTCGAGGAGTTGAATGACGAAGGCAGTCATACCACCGGCGTGTTTCGCGCATGGAACAACGTCCAGCACGTTTCTCCACGATCAGACAACACAGACAGTCGATCTGGGAGGCTCGGATCAAGACGATACTATCATAGCATGCATTGCATATTTCAGAAGCTGGCTCAGTGCGCGCCTCTCAGTGGCTACGAAGAGAATACGAAGCGGACATGGTAAGTCAGCTTACTGGTCCCTGATGCTTGATTGAGTTGAAATATAATAAGAAACGCACGGGACACGTTTCGTCGCCAGACTATTAATAAAGGGTCACGGTCGGCGTGTGCTCGGATTTGTATCCGATCGAACGGATCGAAATCTGATGAATGAAGCTCGGAATCGGATTCGCTTAAAAGAACGGTAGCTAGCTATTAATAATAGTACATTGATTGCTATGATTGTTAGTCTCTATCGAACTCTTGGCATTACCGTACATACTGTACGCACAGACTATCTATGATCGTGTGTGGTGACTTTTTTACTTAACCAAGTATTGAATCGAACAATTCGAAGTAAGTGCTGCCCTACCCTACCCATGCGGAGCCCTTGCATAATATAGGATCATTGCAAGTCACTCCAATACCGAAAAAGCCGCAATGGATTAGGATACTGGGTATCTCATCAGGGTTCCTGGGATAAATATGTCAGGTTTATTAATTCGTAGTGGGGGAGAATGTGGCGGAAAAACGAGTTTAGAAGGAAATAACTCAAGTAGCATTTGTTGTGCAACATTTTTAGTCTACTTCCTCACATCGAAAAGTCTACCAGGTAGTCAGCACCTCCGTTTCACAACTGACTACAAAATATTAGTCCGACTAACGACTGATCGGCAACTTAAGTCGTGCCGACTCACAGCCCTACCGTTTGCCGTACGACAACGTACAGTCTGTCGATCTGCCTGCTGTCTGCCCGCGCGAATGCCTGTATCTATCTCTGTCTGTTTCCCCAAAGAGTCTCTCCGCGATGTATATAATAATCAGTGCAGACCTGCAGAAAAAAACCTTTCATACGAAACCGGTGGCTACAGAAGTAAACGAGTACACGCTGTGAAACTTCACAGCACTGACTGGTGTCTTCGTCAGAAGTCGTCTCGAATGCATTCATTGGTCACAGTGGCGGTATTGCAGCGTGTAAACAAGCAGGACCGTCCGCTATTCCAGCGAATATTTTTTTCAATCCTACGGCGAAAGGGAAAAAATAAAGCCTACGGCTTCCACGTATTTTGATGCACGTCGTTTGTCAAGTTAACTCAACTGTTACATACAGTAGAATTCACAATCCAGCGCAATGATAGGTTATGTATCCTTCAATGCCCGTGGTAGCGACAGCGCGAGCTGTCCCTTCGGGCGGTCCCCGTGACCACTCCAGCAGGGCAAGCTGCCGTTGTATACGGATGCGTGAGTATGCCGACCCGACCTGAACCCTGGGGATCATCAGGTGCGGTGGAGATATCATAGCCATCGGGAACATCGTCAACCCGGGTGGTAGTGTGGGGTTCCGGGCAGATGAGAAAAAAGCCTTCCGCCCGACTTGGTCCAGTTGCGGTCCACCTTACCCATTCTGGCGCTGGCCCAGCATTTGCACTTTATAAAACACTATTCTAACGACGTCAGCTGTGAGCTCATCTTTGCGAGCTGCGCACCACATCGATCGCCCGTTTTTGGTAAGTTTTCATGAGTCAGGATCTAATAGACTAGTCTATAGACTATTACCAGGTATTATAAGATTACGTAGTATTACATTACTTATCGTGCATGGCCGAGTGTTAAATTGGTAATATTTCAAGTATAATCTCCACCCGGCCGTGACGCGCCGAAGAAGTCGGCAGCCTCCAAGTTGGTGATGACGGCGGTGGGGAGTTTCGTGCGTCGGTGTGATGACGGTTTTTCCCTGTCCGTTTTAGCGTTGGACATCACGAGGGGAAAAGGGAAGGCCGCTCGGATCGGTCTTGCTGGTATGCCTTCTACTGCTGCTGCTGTTCTCACTCACATTCGATCCCCTCTGGTATGCGTGCTGTAGCAACCTTGATCGGAACAGAGTCCCCATCCGAGCATTGTTGCATGCTACTGGCGGTTGATGCACTTGCGTGTTCGTTCTTGGCTGGTACTTGAAGCTTGAAACTCGCAGCTGTCTTCTCTTCCATTGACATTCTTTGACTACTTAGTAGCGTACGTCTCGACTTCACTTGATACAACGTTTGCAGTGTTTATTCCAAGTTCTGGATCGGACAGACGGACACATTTCAACTGTCCGCCATACATAGAGAACCTCATGAGCAGTAAACAAGGGATTATCGCATCTCAAGAAATGGTGACCAGAATTGCAGATTGCAAAACATACCGGTATAACATACCTGGCATATCCGGTACCAATAGTAGCAACTTACAGCTTACGACGTCTCACTACCAACAATCAATGCGATTATTCACGTCTTCAGTCTTCATCCTGCACAGCACGGGATACAACGGACGCACACCCTGAAAAAGGGACGGACACATTCATTCGAGCATTCGCTTCAAGTGTCGTGGTCGAACATAGTAGCTCTTGGGCACTGACAATTCCTGAGAAGAGCAGTGTCTGGAAATTTTGTGCATGTTACATATGTTTACTCTCCGCTGGTATAACAACCGCGAGGGTTCAAAACTTGACTTCTCCTTGAAGTCTTTGATATCGTGGCATTCGTAAACAAGTTGCGATACCGTTGCTGCTGTAAATACACGCAAGTTCCCAGCGCACAGAACCGACGCGCCCGCCACACTGCCTCAAACACAAGAGATACCTACTCTTATCAGGGAAATACACACCCTTCATCAGTATACAATAAATGTATTTGCAAAGAAGGCACGACAGAGTCGCCATGAAAACTTGGCAAATCCCAGCATAGAACCAGCGCGCTCGCCACACTGCATTACATACACGGCTACTCCTACGTAACACCAGGGAAAGGCAGACTCTTCTCCGGAAAGCCATAGCCAGTTTGCTCTCTTCTGGGCGACGGCACACCATAAACACTACTGGATGGCAACAGACTAACTGCCGTTCTACCGCGTGCACAAGACTGGAACCTTGCAAAAAACAGAGTGGCCCGCCTACCCCCTGTTTTCCCGCAAGAGGGCATCGCAAAACGCGTACCACCTTCTCAAACATCCAGGTTCCTCCATGGTGCCCGTTGCTAGCTAAAACGCCCATTTCGATTAAAGACTCGCACACGCACGCCCTTCTATCTATATCTCCCCATATATCACGAATGCATGCTATAAAATAAATTGTAGCTGGACTCTCATAGCCTTCCGTTAGATCGGGAGGTACCCGAGAAACTCATACGTTGTTCGTTACGTTGCATAAGGCTTGAAGCCTTAAGCTGTGGTGGAAGCAACTAAAACCGGGTTGATAGACAACTAATGGATTGATAGCCAACCCGTAATCTAGTAGAAATTATTGGCAATCTCTGTCGGCCTTCAAGGCAAAATAGTAGCCCAAACCGACTAATGCAAGGTGATCCTTCCGGGCCCATGGTTCCAGCCAATAGACCAATAAACACCCGTAGCTTCGACCCCAACAACTATCGCTGCTGCGCGTGCCATACGGTGTCGGCAAGGGTGTGTTAGAGAGCATGACACGCCGCCAACGAATCTACACCCGTGTTGGGCGTTTTCGTCGTGCAGAGTGTCATGGTACCACACCGCCGCTCGCCGGTCTCGATATAACCCATATCACGAAGACGAACACAGAACCGTTGGCCCGCCTTCTCACGGTCCTCCTCGTGGAATGTTGTGTTCAAATCACCGTGCACCGGTGACGATCGTTGTGGTATTTACTGCCTCTCGTCCAGCTCGATGCGCACGGATTCAATCTTCGATTGGCCAGTCAGGAGTTTCCACTTCCCGTTGCTGTACCGCCCACTCGCCGCCACTGGCTTATCCTGACAAGAAACGAGCGGCGAAGGGCGAGGACATTGGATGCGGGCCATACCTTTACGGAATCAACAGCGTTCAATCCGATTAGACCATCGAGTGCTGCCATCAGCTTAGATGGCACCCACTCGTTGCCACGGCACAACATACTCACATCAGAGGAACTTCGATCCAAAAACTCGACTTCGAACGTGTGCTTGCTGATGTCTTCGTCGGGAAAACGGCGCTTGACCGACGTCAGATCAACATGCACGTCTCGGGAGAGGTGAATCAGGCAGTTCTTGCACCTGCTCGTGCAGTCGTCGTACACGAAGGGGCACGTCCGTGGAGCAGCGGGGGATATGGTTAACAAATGGCGCACACGGTAGTTGAACGGCGTGCGCCAGTACGAAATGCCGGTACGCGAATTTTCGTTCCGTGCCGAGATCGACATGGTCAGCATGCATACATACTCGATCAGCAATCCAAGCAGCCCCCCATTCCCTCTTCATATAAGTAAGATAGATACCATACGGTCACATGAGAACCTTAGGTTTTCCTATGGTCTGTGTTGCATTCGGCGCCAGTCTCTATACCCAATCTGCGTCGGTCCTTTGCGTTCGCCTGATGCCAGCATGTACTTACACTACATGCGCCTTCTCAATAAAAGCTCAGTAGTCACGTACCTCCTGAGGTTCCAGCGGCTGAGCACACTGACGCTGGCAACCGGCGAGAGCACTTCGCTGACAGGGTCCTGTTAAGAGCGTGAAATGGTGCGGGGAAGGCGTGGCGGTGGGGCTTTAATGGGAGTAGTCTTCAATGCATCTGAGCTCGATCTATTTACAACAGGCATGCGAACCTGATTGAACGTCCCCAATGGGTGGCGATAGACTATCGCAGCAAGAACTGCCACATGCCTAACAAACTAAGAAGTTCACTGAAGACAAAGATATGCATCACCACAGGCGTTATTTCCAGTGGGAGGTACTGTAGTAGTACCTGGTGAGACACGACGACCCTGAATGACCCGAGGAAACGCGCCTTGTTGATGTTGACAATGCTCAGGATCGCCTCTGGGCCTGGAGTCTCCACCACCTCACTAGGCCACTCTTCCTAAAACACAGGCAAGCAAATAGCGTGCAGTTCGCAAGGGCGCACAAGCTTTCAGCCGCCAGCAACGATTGATGAGGCTCTACGAGTGTTCGTTTGGTCCACAGGATTCAAGGACGCCACGAGACTTTACACGTACTGCAGAGATGCGGTTGATCCGCAGTCAGCGAAAACGGCGCAACTCGGTTGTTGTGTTGTTGGCACTCTCAGGCAGTCGGGTGGGTTCTCGAGGGTGCCGACGGTATCCGATGAGGGAAGTGATAGGACTCAACTGCTACTGGTGCTCCACCGTTTGCCTCCAGCGGCCTCGACAAGGATCCCAGGCCACTGCCCCGCTACCGGGACAGCTGGGGCTACGGAGGGGCTTGAAGGGTCATGACATGATGTGTGCTAACATAGAGCCGACTCACGCAGCGAGGTATTCGACATTTGTAGCCCACGACACATACTTCACTCCCATAGTGCAATATCTCTGAGATTGCTGCCAAGTACCACGTGTACGTTATGTATCCCAGCAAAATCATACCCTGTGGGATCGTACGACGTGGGCGGTGTCCATAGTACACACAGCTTCTACGTAGCTATACGTTGGGCATTGGCCCCATGGCCGAATTATGTACATATCCAAACGAATGACGGCTATGAGCACAGGCGGCCTAAGATACACAGGTGTAACGTAACCTTGTCAAACGACCCGAGACTGTAGTCTATGCCGAGATGGTTGACAGTGTCCACCATGTCGCGCGAGGTGAGGAGTTCTCCGGTTGGTGATCTGAATGGGTGCCTGCGAAAGGGACCGTACACAACGCCATCGTAAATGGTTGCAAGAGGTTAGAGGGCTGATCGATCGTGTTCATCCGGGAAGCATTGCCACATGGACTGATGGCCGCTCAATGCGCCATAAGGACTGACACCCGCTCAATACGCCATATAGACTGATGGCTGCTCAATGGAAGCCTCGGGGCAATAGATTGGCCCCTTCGAGACGAAAAGCTAGTACCACAGGAGCCCTGTTTGGTTGACTACTATTACGTAAGTAACATTCCTTCAACTCGCAACATAAAATCTAATATTTGACGTGTTCGTCAAAAGCACCAACTGCTGCAGCGAAGCTCCAACCAGATCCTTACAGAGGGGTGTCCATAGTGAGCTTTGTGATCCCGGAAATCGCTCGCGTGCCACCCTGTCCCTTGGGAGACTGCCCGTAGGTTCCATCCATGTCAGCGGGATTGATTTGGATCGAGTCCTTGTCCGTTCTGCCCCATTTCTTTTGCCAGACCCTGCACCCCGCGCGCAGCAAGTCATTTCAGATCGGAAAAGGAGCTTGAGAGAGGACAAGACGCCATTGCACACGAGTTTTGTGCCCGGCTGAATCTCGGCAAAGTATGACTAGCCAAGTTGCCAATGTATTTGTGGAGGAGCATTCCGAGCGCGGGTAAGACTGAACACACTGTTAAGAAGCGTATCTTCTTGGATATCAATACCGAACGGTTACTTCGTGGTGTACTGGTAGTTGAGTCAAGGGCGGTGTAGCAGGTCCAACCCGCATCCACTCCTGGACTGCTCGGTTATGTACATAAATCAAAAATCATTTGTCCAATAAACCATGCTCTGCGCGGAGGCGGATTGACTACCGTATGCAGCGGAAAACAGACAGGGGCCATCTCTATAGAGTCCTCGTCCGTCATGCGAGTACACTGGATTCGACGACCATAAGTCTTGCGTGAAAAGGAGAGGATCGACCTTCAACACACAGCGAGTAACTCGGTGGATTGGCATGGTGTGGCAAAATTAATAACCTTATCAAGAACTTTCAGGTTTTTGATTCATATAGTGTAGTGCAGCGCCAACGATATAGGTCGGCGTGCGTGTCCCGGTGTGCTGCTAAAATATTTGGCTTGATTGAGTGCGACCAAAATCATGGGGATGCAGGATTCGTGTTTGCATAGTACACACGGGGAACCTGGGAAACAACAAAAACACGGGCGGTAAAGGGAACGTGTGCACAGAGTCAATCAAGTGTGGCTGGATATGAGTGAGTCAATGTTCAGCATCAGGGAAGGTCCAACGCCAACATCTCGACGTTGCACACAAGCAAGATCAGCAGATAAGAATTTCGCGGCAGACTGATTCTACGATAGCCCCCCTCTAAATCAGGGATTCTCTTTAACGAACGTTGCGTGGCTGCTCGACACAAGGAATGCTGTCATGAAGAAAATATCTTCATGTATGTCCTTGGTTGCAAAGGAAGAACTATCGAACGATGACATCGAGGTGGCAAGAGGCACCATATTTCAGGAGATATGGCCGGGAGCTGGTTTCAAAACCGGCGATTTCGTTAAATAAAAGTTGGGGGAGATATCGTAGAACGACTCGGCATTCGGCGCTGGGTTTGTAGACAGTTGAGTCAAGATGACAGCGATGTGCAGGTGACCATGTTGCATTGCCTTTTGCCGAGAGCTCTATGCAAAGATGGGTGACACCAGTTCCATGTGGGGTGTCGAGCATTTTTCTACCTAGTGCCTGTTTACCGTCTTCCAGTGCGAACTACCACGGCTTATGAAATGACACTGCCTTGGGGTCGTCGTTGATTTCACTTTCAGTTCGCCCGTGGCTCTTTCAAGCGCTGCTCGTCTTTCGTCTTGACGCAGGTTAGGGGTCTCACCGCCCCCCCCCCCCCCCCCCCCCCCCATCGGAACCCCCCCCTCCCCACTACGCGGCTTCCTATCGCATGCGGGGCCGGCTTTCTTCCCACCCCAAGTTACGACTGAGTTTGCGCTTGCCATGTTGCCGGGATTGAAACCGGGATCTATTACGTGCAAATTTACGAGCAGGCCCTTCACAACACAACCAGGGCGACCATACTTGCATGCGTAAAGTGTTACACCACGAGTATATGCGCATATTCTGGGTGTCCGTACGAACGGCTGGGGAAACGGCAATCGCATTGATCTTGGTCAACGTAATTTATGGCTTTCCCTGAGTTGACATCACGCTTATTTTTGTGACAGCGGAAAATACACTTTTCTCTAGGAACCCTACCGGTGTGTCTGAAAATTGTCTGATATTGCAGTGTAGGAGATGGAAAGTACACAATCGGAGATGGAATGTGCACCATATTTAAGCGAAGACGCACAGGTTAACGCGACAACAAATATCAACAACAGTAACAGCTCAAAAACGACACAAACCGCCACGACTGGAGTTGACAGCTTGAATGGCCTTGGGCCACCGATTCCACCCAGGTCGTACCGGCAGCCATTCATGTTTACAAAGGCAAGAGGGCATGATGCCCGCAATAACCACACGCAAGGTGATTCTCACCAGAGCATGCGGTCGATGTTGCAGTGATGGAAGAAAAAAATTGGATCGAAAGCAGCCGTTTCGTTTTCTCCCATGTCACCGTTGCTTCCAGTGACCTGCGGACCATGACACCAAATCCACGCTCAACGTCGGCATGACAGGTTGATTACCACAGCAGTCTTCCACGTGCAGTCTACAGGGCAACCGCAAAGTGCACGACTAGATCGCCGCGTTAGTCTGCAGGGCAACGGCAAAGTGCACGTTTGCGTGGTGGGTCAAGTACAGCGAGTGACGGGCTGCAATAGAAGTTGCACACCTTTGCGATGGTTGTACCTGGTTTAGGCTGCGCAGGATCCCGATGGGGTTGTCGGGCGAGATTAAATTGCGGCCGATTGCCGCATGCATCTAACCTTCATGCTGCACCCTCCGATCAGTGGATTGCCAACCGTAGCGGTGTCGGCAGTTTCAAAGCAGGCACTTTTACAATAAAAAGTCCCGCCTGGATTGATGCTTGGGCGTATGCACCAGACGGTGCGAGGGTATACGTGGACATAAACACCGCTATACGTTGGTCCTTTTTCAAGGGTTGGCAGTCGATATTTCTAGAGGTGGTTCTGTGCCATGGATTGGCACTCGGCGTTTCCAGAGGTAAGCATGTCGCCGTTCATATTGTGGTCGCGGCCTCGGCTTACCTGTGGCGAAACTTTAGTTTCGGTCGTCAGCACATCGCCGTTCTCATCGTACGTTTCGGTCTTCATCGCCCTGATCGGTTGGTGGTCTTGGCCGCCTATGGCCAGGTGGATTTCGTCGTGGGGCTGCTCCAGAGAGGTGTACCACTTGCCCGTGCTGCGTATGATTGGGTAACATATACATGAGAAGCGGGCAAACGTTATTGGGCCACTGGTTCGCGCGTGTAGCATCTGGTTAAAAATGCCGGTGCCTTACAAAGTGTAGCCTGCAACATATTCCCAGACTGTAGGCAGTGTGTGGAGCTAATAAATATGTCAATCACTTGGAGTGGTGTTACGTCACCCGAGTTTGGTGAGGTGGCTGCTTGAATCGGTAACGACTGGGCTGGCATGCGTTGCATATTTGGCCGTGGGTTACAGTGTTCCGATTGGCAATGCAGAGGGAAGACATGTCGAAAACAGGTGTTACGACGATTGCAGTATCGGCCTTTATAAGTAGAACCAGCCTGGGCTGGTGGAGTAGGGGACGGGTGCGCCCGAAATGCACTGTGAGGAACTGCACGGCACGCGCGCGGCATGGTGTGACGTGCGGTGCGGTGCAACACGCTCTTCCTAAACCGGTCGCAAGACCGCACTTATGATTATTTAGGTCGCTACACCTCGGTCCAACCACAGTGGAGAAACAGCGTAAAATTCGCTCCCATGTCCACCTCGCAGAAGCTGCCGACGCAGTCCATGGGAAATTATACCTACATCTCCCGGTAATCGATGATGCGACAATGCGTGTAGTGGTTTTGAGCAGGATCTACCTGTTGTTGTTGGAGAACGTGTTGAAGTCGGGGGCGTCGAGGCAGCGTCTCAGCCGTGCATAAGTTTCCCCGTCCGCCGTCCCGTCGCAGTCGGCGTCCAAGTTGTCCTGCGCGTTTCATGCGAGCGTTCACGGATAGTTAGACACGCTGGATAGCCTACTCTACGCAAAATTAGCAAGTATTCCAGATTACTCAATACCGAACGAGAGGGTACCTAACACGCTCGGCTTCCAAACACGAAGAGCTCTGTCCCTGCCACCCAAACTCCGACGCCGACAACAATCGTTTGCGCAACCCAACGAACCATATCAGCCTACGGGTGGGCACATGACGAATGCAATTGTACCACGCCAACATGGATTGTCAACATATTGGGGTAGTTCCAGAGTTAATAAGCCTCATCAGTGAGGAGATATTGTGCACGTAAGTACCCCGTCTACCGCGTAACTACTCAGATGCACGACCTCAACAAATAACAACAACTGATACAGTAATCCCACAAGGTGTAATGTTCTCACAGTATTCACACCTCAGACGAGAGCAAATCGCACAATGTACGCAATGCGACAACACGGTAATGATATCATAGGTGAGGCCGATGTGCTTGCAAGGAACCCATGATGTCACCATGTGCGCGCCGTACCTGAGAATCTCCTACAAGAGCAAGCTTGACGTTGAGATTGAGGGCTTCCAATCGATCTTCGCAGGTGGGATAACGGCTTCGCATGACCTCATTGTGAGCTTCTCCAGCAGCTGCGACCTTCTCGACTTTGCTTGCGTAGAACGCCGACATTGGGTACCGCACGGTGTGGGTGCCCTGCCATGTCCATCCGACAGATACGCGTGTCGAGATGAGAGTTGGTATGGCGTGCGTCTAGGTCCAAGTACCAGGATCTCTACTCTACGTTGGCCCTTTCGTACGCAATGTAGGTTGCGCATGAGCTGGTTCCAGCACAAAACATCACAATTCCACTATGGACCATAAAATAGATAAATATGATAGCTGGCCATATTTCAATCCCGATACTGACGCCTGGCTTGAACCAATGAAATACACCAATCAGCAGTCTTACCGCACGCTTCGAAAAGTCCACATCGGATAGCTCGGTCGATTTCCTGAACTGTGCAGACGACTCGATGTCCATAGGAAACGTGAAGCACATCAGTGGATTCTGAATCACCTGAAGAATGAAGGAGCAGCGGGGGACTTAGCTCCCACGACGGGCTTTCTCGGTCGCGCCCCCGGATCGCAACGCTACAACGTCGGGTAAAACGCGCATTCGGGAGCGCAAGGGCGGGATATATATGGTGATATAGAAACTGGGATACACATGCTGTGAACATGCTTTCGGTGTGTGAAATGAAACGAACATTTATTTGCAAGACCACCAAATCCTGCACCATATATCGTTCATATTTGTTGTTGCTGAATGAAATTGCCAACCTCGACCGTCCGATGAAAATAATTATGCAGTACAGTTGGGGAACGGCACGCCAACGCATATGATTGATGCTACATTCCATTGAAACCGGCATTTTTTTGCATGTCAGCAGGGACCGAAGGACGACCAGCGCACCTCCCCATCCAGCTCGATATACTTGTTTGTCAGCGAGGCGGGGATGCCGTTCTTGCGCGATTCCTTTGACCCTTTATCCCAGTAGGCCATGGTCACGTCGGGGACCTGCCGAGGATGGAGTTCATCGTGAAACTCGTTTCTAACAAGAGCAGAATACCACATCGGTGCTTCTACAAATCGACGAGTCTCACTGGCCTTTTCCATAGTAAGACGTCGTGGTTGAAAAAAAAAAACAAATGGTCAATATGTTTTCTATAACAAGCCATGCGCTGCAAGGTCGCTCTTAAAGTTCGCGTATCTGACAGGCCCGAATTCGGCAAGGAGCAGATATTACCGATTCCATCGCACCGTGACGGGTGCTTGGTGTAAACCGAGATCGTTATTATTTATCAGACCGATACCACATCGGGAATACAGCATAGCCCCGATGACAACACCCTCTCTGTATTGTATTTAATGGACCGATACCAGTGATGTGGCTAGGGATCTCGGCATCATACCTGAGTGCGGAGAGAATTTTCTAGATGCTGAACATATGCCCGATGCCACATCGGGAACAGAACGTTGCCATGGTGACAAAATCCCCCCCACCACGAGAAGGGAGGGGCGACAAACGGCTGGCTCGGGTCGAAGGGGGCCAGTGGAATTCCGTGATACCCTGCGATGACCCAGAAGCTGTTGGGATCATCGACGGGAAGCTCTTGAATGCCTTTCCAGGCCCTTGTTGTACACGGTCACGGTTTAAGACAGGATGGAGTAGGGGGCGGGCCGGCTAAGGGGGCATATGTTGAAACATCAAATAACCTCCACCGGCTGGTTGCATCATCTGTATAAATATCGCACTGCAAGGATCGGACTGCAGTTTGGATACGCGCAGAATACACCGAACACACCGCCAAAAAAATAGAATCGATTGTTGTGTCGGTTTTGCTGGAAATTATATCTATCCTAAAATCTACCAGGTACCATGTTGGCTTAGTAAGTTATTTCTTCATCACATTTATTATCCTCGCACTACTCTCGTTTTCCCTCCCAGTAGTAACTCAGATCCGGGGTCACACAGCAGGCCCTCCTCCCTCCTCCCCCCTCCCCACCACGATATGTGCCTTTATTTTTTTATCGCGATAATAACTAAACATTTTCATCCCTCGTCGACACGCGTCGATTTGTGCGTACCCACGCTGCTAGGCGCTCTCAACAGTCGATCCTTTGTAAGTTTTTCATGTTTGTTTGCAAATAAAGTCCATAGGCGACCGGGTAATATCCGATACAACGTAGAAAAGTAATCAAGTTGGATCTGGCGGAATATTACCAATACCAATTAAATATTAATAGCATTGAAAACAAAACGTGTTAAAAAAACGTGTATGAAAATACGTGGAAGTGTGGTGAGCTTTTAGCTGTAGTTTTTCCCTCTGCCGGAGGATAAAGAACATGAAAAAAAAAAAAACGCTGGCATGCGCAGAAACTTGATGCCAGCGTCCGTGACTCTTCGTCCCCGGCGTTGATTCGAAGTCATCCAACAATTACACGTATCGTTTCTTTGTACTGTTGCCCTCCACGTAACGATGGAATGTAACGATGGAATGTTACGGTCTGACTATGCATGCTGCCGTACGTAAGGGTGCAACATTTTTGTTAGGTCCCATGACGATCTGGTCGTGCGGGCCTTTGAGCCGGTGGGCTATTCGCGTTTGCGAGCCCGGAAGAACTTCGTGGTGGGATCGAGGTACGGGCGTAGACCCAACCCAACCCACCCCTAACCCTAACCTAACGCTAACCCCAACCCTGTCCCCGACCCGGATCTAAAACGGGCGAGAAACGCGCCTGAACCTCTTTTCGATATATTTGTATTATTCCGACCTGCGGACCACCACGTAGCCATCGGCCAATGAGAGAGCGTAAAAACCACCCTCCAAGATCCGCGCGGCCACATTGTTAGGTCTGCTGCCTGCCGCATGTTTTTCTGAGGCTCTCCACTCGAGCTGCAGATCATACAGACCATAAAGATCATACTACATCACCCAAACAGGGAGCCTGGGAAAAAACATACGCCTAACCGGATGGACAGTATCATGACTTAGCTTTGAATATATATTTTATTATAAAAATTAAAGTATATTATATCGTAAAACAGTTGTTGCACCGTCAGTCCGCAATATTTTGATCACGACCACATACCGTAGCGCGTTTGATTACAAGCAGGTATGTGGTTCTCCCATGGCGAGGGACAGCGCACTGGCCTGGCCATGTTTCTCCCCGTCTTGAAGGCGATGCTTGACACACCCACCCAACAGTCAAACGAGCGCCAGGGTCCATCTCACGCCGTCCCACGTGGCCGAGTGGACGACAAGAAGGTTTCCAGGATTATTGCCGACGGAACATATTTAGGAAAACTGTACGCCTCTGCATCAACTATGATTTTTGGCTACATTACCAGTGCTTCACAATGCGCATGCCCAGGCACAGCGGTGACAGCGGTGACGCGATAGAGGCAGCACTTTTCGGCCATTTGGAACTCTGAACATGGCGGGGCTCCTTGACCCAAAATCGTCGGAAACAGGCCATTTGCTTTTTGCATTATCCTCGTTGTGCACCCTAGACCATGGGATTTTTAATCCGGTAGCAGCATTATTTTTCTCCCAATCGTTTTTCGGGAGGATAATGTCTTAAGCTCCGAAAGTGAGGGACCTCAGAAAAAGTGGTGTAACCTCTACCGTAACACGCGTCCTCATTATCATCATATTGTTTGCTATATTGTTTGTTATGTTGTACTACCCACTGCCATGGTAGGCTACAAGGTCACGTTACGTAGTACATACATATCTTGTTCAAACGACCCACCTAAAATCGAACTCGGCCAGAGTAATAAACACTTCTACGCAATTGATATCACGTCATTATCTTTCTAGCCACCCGTGACGTAGCTTTAGTCATCCCCTCCCCCCAACGCCACGCCCCCCCCCCCGTCCTTCCCTACCACCCGCACGACCGTAGGCCTAGCACGACGCGTACAGCAAGCCCCTACACATACCTCGTATGCGACCTAAGCCTGTTAAAACCCCTCCCCCCCCAAAGCCCCCAACCCCCCCCCCCCCCCATTTTTTTCTTTCTTCATCTTTTTTCCCCGCTGCCTCTTGCTCAAACGCCCCAATTAACATCGAAATTACCTCATTATCTTTCTAGAGCCACCCATACCACTGCTCCAATTCATCCCCCCCACTCCCCCCATCCCCCCCAGCGCTCCCTCCTTCCCCACCACCCGCACCATCGCCTAGACCTAGCACCACACGTATAGCAAACCCCTACATCTATGCGACCTTAAGCTGTTAAAAACCCTTTTTCCCCCCCTCCCCCCCCCCCTCCCCCACCAACCCACCCTCTCGATCACTCCGCCCTCTCCTGACTGGTTGTACGACTTACAGGATATACATAATTAACTGGTGCGTTCCTTCCAAAACTGTCAGATTTATCCCCTTGGAGAATTTATAGTTTCCGTGCGCATATTGTGTTGCCCCGCCCACCCCCCCCCCCCCCGCCCCGCTCCCTCTTGTTCAAACCCATGCCCCCACGGCCTTAAAAACTCCGCCCTCCCCTCACCGGATATTCGACTTACAGGATTCACTTGATAAACTGATGCATTTCCTTCCACAGCTGTCAGATTTCGTCCGCCTCAAAAACGGGTTTTATAGTTTCCGCGCACAGACTGACTTAACATCACCCTGTTGCCCCTGATAGCTACACTGTAGTTCCACGGGGAGTCGCCGACCTATATCCTTAATAATAAGGACACACAACCCGAAATACGCGCGATCGGAGTATCATACACAGCTTGCAAATACGAGTTTCGACAAAATCTTCGATCTCACAGCTGGAGTGCATTTTGGTTTTTATAATATACGTTCGTTGGATCTCGCAGGCTAACGCAGGCTTCGATAGCATTGGTCTGCGGGGCTTACATTTGTCTAGTGGGCTATAGTGACTATAGTAGAAAGTGCTACGAATCAGTCGTCCAACAACAGCAGGTAGACAGCCGGTTCTGATCAACGACGCTACACTACTACTAGTAGAGTACTGGAAGTCACGATGAAGGCGACGAAACGCCAGCCGATGAGGTGTTTAATGTTGACCGAATGGATCAAAATACCGCTGCACCTTCCACCCAGGTTGGTCCGCCTGAGAGCCGTGGTGACACCGTACGTTGCCATCATGCGCTCCGGGCAACGATATGGTACAAACCATCAAAAACACGACGACGAGCTACCCTCATGCAAACCGAATACCAGGCAGCACTACAACCAACTCCAACTAGTCTACAGTCTTGAGGAACCTTAGAGCAGTCAGTGGCAACGATTCATCTACAAACCACTCTTGGATCGCCAGTTTTGTTTTTCGCTTTCTACTTTTAATGTCCAGCTCATCAACTTGTGAGAGGTTCTACCTTCAGCGACGTTCTGGACAAGACGCGGTCACAGGTAGGTGTCTTTCCTTGCCCCCCCCAGAACTTGCTTCATTTTTATAGTGCATGTGCTTCCGCATTCTCATTTTTTATATCTTTAGGCTCGCCGATTTGCATCGAATTTCGCTAACCCACGCTCTCGTGCTTTCCACTCGTCGGTGTTTTTTCTGATAAAACAAGTCCCGACACAAAGCACAAGTATGCACTCCGTGACACTTGAAGCCACGACTTTGTCACGGTGGTAGGGACGACATTCTCCTACTACAACATCGGGGATGTCGATATGATATAGCAGTATGAGTAATTATTAACTAGTAATATGATATTACTAGCTGTCAGCGGTATTGATTGATCTACAGTAAAACCCACTCTTGGGCCAGTCAGTGCGCAGTCACCATAATAGCGTGCTACGATTGAGGTAGGGGCAGCAGTTTTGGTCTGGATGGTCTGAAACATACATTATAATTTATGGATATCGGGGCTCCTTATCCTACTAATACTATCGTCGGATAAATCGTAACACGACATTTTAATTTTGCATGATTTTATCATTGTGTACCTAGGCCATTGGATTTTACGCCCGGTATATACTGCTGTATCAGTTTTATTATTCTCAAAATCAGTTTTAGGGTTGAGACATGTGACGTGACGTGACGTGATGTGATGTGATGTGATGTGATGTGATGTGATGTGATGTGATGTGATGTGATGTGATGTGATGTGATATCTTAAAGAGAGGAACCTCTTCAACCTCTTTTGTAGCATATGCGTGGTCAGTGATTCAACCTTCTCCACTTCGAACCACGATCATGCGTGGGAACATACCCAGCAGGTCTCGATGTTGAAATTAAAGGGCGATGGTCGATACCGCGCTATAATCCCTACTAAAGGGCAGGGCGAAGAACTTCAAACTATCTTCAACCTGTGTTCAAACTATCGTCAAACTATACTTCGAAGTACATTATAAACATAAAGATACACTCCAGCTGTGAGATCAGAGATTTTGTCGAAACTCATCTTTGCAAGCTGTGTGTGATACTCCGGTCGCACGTATTACCGGGTGTGTGTCCTCATTAAGGATATAGGTCGGCGATAATAGCCACCACGACATGCATGCTGCTTGGATGGATGGAACTATGTTTCAATTCTTTTGCCATAGCAGGTGTTGCGTGGCACCTGGTACACCGAAACAAATGGCGAGCCGTCCCCGTTTTCCATCTCAAAAGTGGCGAGACAAGTCAGGGTGTACAGCAGCACACAAAACAATGTACCACCCACCACGAATCACTTAGTCGTCGTGCCATCAAGTAGGCCGGATGCTTTTCGCAATATTCGAAGGCCTAAATGCTTGATTGAGCACCTGGATATACATGAACGATTGATACCACCGATCGTACCTGATGTTTAGTACATACCCGGTAGGCAGTCAAATGTGACGAACGATTTGGGTGCAGAGTTTACAAGAACAGTTATTAATAGTGAGATCACCAAGGGCGTTGGTGCAAAAGCACTGTTAGCAGGAGCAAGCTGTTCCAGCATGTGTGCGAACCCCAGCCTTTATCTTGAGGGAAGTATGCGTTGCATGTATGGTGCTTCCAAGATCATGCGGTATTGGAAAACTCCTTTGGATCACGTATTTTGGAACTTCATGTAACAACCACTTTGTATTGACGAGTAAAATGCGGTCCGAGTTCAAGTATTTCGTTCATGCAGCGCTGGGAAGCAGGGCGTCAAATAGGTGGTGAAATGTTGCGACGGCACATCTTTTTGTCGTAAATCCCATTTTTTTCACGACGCGCCCAAGCAAGGCATATGGTGCGGCATGCCGCATCACGCTTTTCCTGTGCCGCATCTTTTTTCGCCGTAGTATTAGTATTAATAGTAGTAGGCGAAAACAAACGTGCAGGTCAAAAATTGTGCGGGTCTGAAAAAAATGGATCTGTTTCGCCGCAGGCGATTCTTTTGTGTTGATTTCATCTTGAGACGCACCTTATGAGGGTATTGACGCATGCCTGGTATATGGCAAAATAAAACGACCTCCGGCGGCCGTCCGGGGACCCCTGCGGGAGGCCGCACCTCGCCTACGGCTTGTGGTGGGGACGCCTATTTTACGCCCTAGGCGTGAGGTGTTACGAAACTATCATCCTAGTTTGTGGTGAGCTGCTCGAAAGTCGAGGTGTGTCATTGGCTTCCACAAAGTGCTCCTGCCAGTTGTCAGGGATTAACCCTTCTACTGCTATAGAGGATGTACTGCTGCTAGTACTACTGCTGTTTTATTTTTCTTGTTGTTTTAACCCTGACCCAGCTCAGCTCGTAAGAAGAGGTTTCTACACGTCGTACGATGAAAAAACGTGACACAAACTTAAAGTAAGTGTTACATCCCCAACAGAACCAACCCTGAGAATTACCACTGCTGTGCACATTGATCGGCGCCGAGTTGTAGCTGGGGTCCCACCTAAAAATGTCTTCAAGCGGTTTCCTGTGCCCCTCTTCTGCCCAACGCTCAAGCTGACGTAGGGAGTATCGGATGTTCCTGGTATCAGATAGCAGCGAAACAATACGACAACACAGAGACACCCGCGTTCAACAAAACAGGCGAGTCATGCTGAATTCATGCGGATGCCGAGCAGCATCGCGAAAAATAAGTAAATCTCGGTATCAATTTGATTCCACTAATAATAATACCAGGTAAAATATGAATAAAAGTACTCCGATCGCACGTGTACAATTCTAAAAATCCCGCTCGAGATGCAACACAAAAATACCCAGGACCTTAGGGAGGTACGGCTATAGTCTAGACTAGACTATATACACAAATTTATCCCCTTCAAGGAATTCTAGTTTCCACGCACAGCTTGAGCTGCCCCGCCCGTCCCGCCCCCCCCCCCCCCCCGCGCGCGCGCTCCCTCTTGATCAAACCCAGGCCCCCACGCCCTTAACAACTCCGCCCTCCCCTCACCGGTTATACGACTTACAGGACTCACTCGAGAAACTGATGCATTTCCTTCCACAGCTGTCAGATTTTGTCCCTCTCAAAAACGGGTTGTATAGTTTCCGTGCACAGACTGACTAACATCACCTGATAGCTACACTGTAGTTCTACAGGGAGTCGCCGATCTTTTTCTGTAATGACGACACACAACCCGTAATACGGGCGATCGGAGTATCACACACAGCTTGCAAAGATGAGTTTCGACAAAATCTTCGATCTCACAGCTGGAGTGTTTTTTATTTTCATAATATTGATAATTAAATGTCAAGTTATCGTCATATCTACCAAGTATGACACGTCATATAGCAGGAAAACAGAACATACTTACTTCATAACCAAGTACGTACTCTACAGGTAATAATGGTGTCGAGACATCAATACCTACTACTACCTGGTACAGCAGTACCTGTCTGTGCGCTGTTTCAAAAAACGAATCTGCGTCGCAAATGGTTTTGCACCCCATGTACCAGGTATACCTTTTCCACTCGGGTGGTGCTGTGGCCATTGCGCGCTCCTACAGACAAATGCAGAGACAAGAGATCCCACCGTACGAAAAGTGAGAAGTTTCGACGATCCCAACCGCGAAGGAAAATCCGGGAACTCGAGGTCGCGAAACACCACCACCCCGACTGTGCTCGTGTTCGTTCCCGCTGGTGCGTTCCTTGCCAGTAGCACGCAAACAAAAGATGAGAAGGAATCACAAGAGACAGGCGAGTAATACTTAGTTTCATCGCCCATCCATGCGTCCGTTCGGGTCGTTTTAAATGCCAACCGGGGGTCGGTCACAGAATACATAACAGACTACATGCCAGGTAAATACCCCCTCGCCCTCTCCTCACGCACAAAACACTAAAACTAACTGTTGTAGTCTAGACTACAAACATTTATTCTTTGAAGCTTGACTAAGTTTGACAACACATGTATGTCAGGACATCCTTCGCCAAACGGTGCTTATGACGTACTCTGGGTACGTATGTACCAGGTACAGTACTATGCTTACTGCTACACTGCTCATTAATGAATACTCCACCTAGCTGAGAGCTTGCGCTTGCTGGCACTTACTTGATGCTGCTGAGCTACGAGTACTCGAATAATACACAGATCAAGGTAATTTGCTACACAAAACAACTTCAATTCCGTGTGGATCCGCTACTCCAACCATTATGTATGTGCACCAACGAACAACTAACTGCCACGTACCAGGTAGACTACAGCAAGCAGCAGCATCATAGCGCCCGACGGAAGCCGACCGAGACGTCGTCTACATGATACGATATGAGGCACTTCGAATGAACGCACAATAATACATGCTCCACACCAGCCCGATGCCGGAAGTACTCTCTTTACAGAGCTACATTGCTGTGCACAGCAAGCAGTCTAGATTATGTACGATACCAGGTACCTGGTACTATTAATACAGGTTCTCGCCAGTTCCAGTCGGTATACATTGCACGTTTTCACGAAAATACACATGCATACAAGCACAGAGTGGTAGTACAAGCACAGGCAATATTAATCGTACGGAGAGACTTAGCGACTTAGCCGCCAACATTGCCCATAAAACAGCCCTCGCAATAAGTGCTTCTGTCAAGCGCACAGCAATAGTACGAGGTACAGTACACGCAAGAAACGGGCGGGAGGAAATCGGCTTCCGCCCGTTTCTTCCGATTTCCGGAGAAACGTACGTGGTACTTTTAAACTACTTGGTGTTGACCCAACCCAACAAAGAGGCGCATACCTGGTACTACTACTCTTGCTGTACTTGTATACGGGGGGGTGTGCTTCACAACGAACATAGAAAAAGAACCAACACAGACAGGTCGCGCGTCCATGATCTTAGCGTCCATGATCTGTAAGATCATGGACTCACGCAAGGGCAAAGCAGCACGCAAGGACAAGCGGTTGCAAGTCTATGCGACCCAACCCAACACAGCAGGCAGGCGTAACATGCTGTCACTCCTTTCTCTGCTGGAGATTTGCTGCTGCTGCTGCTATGAACATGCCCACCTTCAAACGACCCGATGGAAGCAAATCGGGCCTCTCTGCCTGTGAACGTTGTTTTATCCTCCTGTGCTTCTCCGGCCGCTTCTTTCCGCGACCCACCAGCCCCAGCGCACGGCAAGGGGTAAGTTGGGGGTTGGGCTGCAGTTGCATCCTCACGTCATGATTGAGAGTCGGCACAGAAGTTGAGAAAAAGATATATCGTCATGAGGGCACGTGGCAAAAAATGGGTGAAGTCGACGTGGCGCGTGCCCTTGCTTAGAACCAAAAGTAAGTACCTTTTGCAGGTTATACCTTTTTTCAAAATATTACAAAATTTTCTGGTCAGCACACGCTGGAAAATAGGTTGCAGGTCAGTCGTCAATAGACACTCGATACGAGCTGGGCCGGCCAAGAGGGTGGAGACTGTGTTCAACCGAGGCTGCACTGCCCAATTCATGATCTTTTTCCACAAAAAAATGACAACGTGTTCCACAGACATTGTTGTTGTTGTTGTTGTTCTCACATTAACTCGCATATTAATCAAGTCCGTGGTCACAGGACAGGCTCCAGTCACTCTGGAGCCGAGAAATACCCCAGGGAAAAAACACAAACAATCGAAAGGTGGTACACGCATATATCTCAGCTGACGCAATTCATGCCTCCACCAGAAACATATAAGAGTGAAATCGGGAGTCAGTCTACAATGTGCCAGGTCTATACCTGGTGCATGCGTCTCATTACTCGCGCCTGGAAAAACCGACTGACTATTATTATACCGCTTGCCACCCAAGAAAGACTACCACGTATGTATGTATTACACGTAGTATCTATCATTACGCATACGCACGACAGACGCAAGTCAATTTTGTTTTTGGAAAAAAGAAACAAAGAACAAATAAGAAGAGAGAGGAAAGTATTGTTGTTGTTGTTGTTGTGCTCACATTATCTCGCATAATCAAATCCGTGGTCACAGGACAGGCTCCAGTCACTGTTGTGGAGCTGAGGATTATCCCAGGGAAAACACACACAACCCAAGGTGGTACACGCATATATCACAGCTGACGCAAATTCATGCCTTCACCAGAGACATATAAAAGTGAAATCGGGAGTCAGCCTACAATGTGCCAGGTCCATGCCGGTGCATACGTCTCATTACTCACGCCTGGAGAAACCAACTATTCCGATTGCCACCCAAGGAAGACTACCACGTATATATTACGCGTAGTATCTATCACTACGCATGCGCACGACAGGCGTAAGACAATTATTGGAGAAAAAAAACAAGGAAAAGGAAAGCATATACGACCATGATGCCTATGGTTTTTGTTTTTGTTTTTCGCCGAGTTATGCCCGATGAAGGATTTTCGAGATTTGGATTATTCGTGAAAAATGAGAGAAAAAGAAAAAAAGAAAAAGAACTATAGGCATTATCTTCATACGAGTATGTGTCTTGCGGACCACTTGTAAAAATTTCATCAAAACCACATGTGATTTGCGCTGTGTATGCGCAAATCGCTGTACGCACCGGTTTCGCTCAAATCTGCCCAAGATCTCGTCCGATATTTATTTCCTGTTTTTGTTGAAGACAGAAGACCGACCACATCCAACCAAAAGACACTCGAAAGCAACCTTGTTTGCCGAGCGAGACACAATCATGAACTAAATGCCTTAGAGAGGGAAGTCGACGCATTAGACTATGTTGTTGTTGTTCTCACATTAACTCGCAGAATCAAGTCCGTGGTCACAGGACAGGCTCCAGTCACTCTGGAGCTGAGGAAATGTACGTACGAGTTCGTATGCTGTACGTAGCGAGACATGCTCACCAGGCATGTACGAGTACACTCCTGTACAGGAAAAACACAAAGTTTACGTTCAACAAAAGATGCAACAGAAGCTATCAATCTTCACCCAGAGAGTTCGTATCGACAGGCACCACTTCCCGGTGCTCGTTGTACGTAGCGAGACATGCTCACCAGGCATGTACGAGTACACTCCTGTACAGGAAAAACACAAAGTTTACGTTCAACAAAAGATGCAACAGAAGCTATCAATCTTCACCCAGAGAGTTCGTATCGACAGGCACCACTTCCCGGTGCTCGTATCTTCGAATACTTTAGGTACAGAGGTTTGCAGCCATCGCTGCTTGGTTGGCGCGCTTGGTGGCATGTTGTGTGGAGGCAGCACCAGTGTGACCATGTGGCGACAGCGAAGCAAACCCAAATTTGAAATTGCGCCGCAAATTATTTTTAACAAAACAACGGTTTCACCTTCACAAAATCCAATACGATATGGTGCCGTGAAGTTTCTAAACGCTGGAACCTGCTCTGTAGCAAAGACACGTGGTTGTGCATACGCGCGTTGATTGGCAGATTCCAACAATATTTTCAGTAAAATTGAGCTCCCAGTGGTTCGAATTTCATGGCGGGAACACGGAATGTTAGCTTGACAGCCGGCCCAGCTCGTAGGAGGATCTTATTCCAATAGGAGGCCTATTATTATGAAATACCAGGTATGTATGGTTTATTTTTCCCCATTCGCCGGAGGATGAAAAAAAAAAAAAAAAAAAAGATAGGTATCGATAACGGACATTTATTTCTTTTTGAAGATTTTTGTGGCCGGCAGTAACAACGCAGCTTGCGAAGATGAGTATTGACCTAAAATTCGTCGAACTCACGGCTGACGTCCTTGAAATTTGTTTATAAAATAATAGGCGGTATCGATTGACACCTTCTTCATTGATCGATTATTGTCCGGCCAACAGACTATAGTATTGGCATGTATGTATGTAACAATAGACCTAATAGATCAAAACTTATCATTGAAACAGAGAAAACTATATCGACAGGTACCACGTGCATTGTTTTTTTCAATGAATATTTAATAATAATACCAGGTAGTACGTGGTGGTAGTATTTTCGGGGTGGCAAGCGGTGTAGTCGGGCCTTTTCAGGCGCGAGTAGTGAGGCGTGCTATGTACCACCTTGGGCAGTAGTAGTAGTAGTAGTAGTAGTAGTAGTATGAACCTCGCACGTTGTAGGCTGGCTCCCGATTTCATGTTTATATTTTTCTGGCGGATGTTACGGTATTAGACTAGACTAATGGGGAATTAGTCCGTTTGACCACACTTGCAGAAGAAGGTGAACCAATAGCCCTTTATAACACTCTCCCCCCCTGAAACGACGGGATAGCAGGTCGGCCGGATATACGGGCGGACCTGTCAATATATCCAAGCCGTATTAGTCCGTTTACCGCTTGCAAAAAAAGGTGAACCAATACTTCGAAGTAATAGCTTACCCAAACTAAGCCTCATACCTTGTAACACGGAGGCATTAGTTGCGTCAGCTATGATATATGCGTGTACCACTTTTGGTTTCGTTTGTGCTTTTTTCCGTGGGGTATTCCTCCACTCCAGCGTGGCTGGAGCCTGTGCTGTGAGCACGGAGGACTTGATTATGCGAGTTAATGTGAGAACAACAACATACTACGGTCGGTCTCGATAATGCGAGTAAATGTATGTTAGAACAGAAGTAGCATCAACAACAACACAACAACAACAAAAGCAGCAGCAGCAGTGTGGGCGGAGGTTTTCCCACCATTTATTACTTTCGCAAGGTGTTTATCCCATCCATACGATGATTTGTTTGATGCATACAATCGTCTTCGGAGGATTTGCGTGATGATTGGTGTTGTTATTTTCATATTAATTCGCATAATCAAGTCCGTGGTCACAGGACAGGCTCCAGTCACTCTGGAGCTGAGGAATATCCCCAGGCAAAAAACACAAACAAAAGGTGGTACACGCATAATATATCAAAGGTGACGCAATTCATGCCTCCACCACAAACTTATAAAAAGTGAAATCGGGAGTCAGTCTACGATGTGATAGGTCCATACTGGTGCTTACGTCTCACTTCTCGCGCCTGGAAAAACCGACTATACGGCGTGCTATATTGTGACGGCCATTGGAAGGCCCACAATTTTTAAGACCAAAATGGCCAGACCCAGACTTTAGTCTCTTGGGCAGGACGCCCCCCCCCCTCCCCTCCCCCCTCTTCCCCCTTTCCCCCCTCCCCCCGCCCTGATGATATGACGTCTTGACGAGCAAAAAAGTAGAACGAAACGTTCATGATGAATCAGAGATTGATTGCTATTATTTCATTAATTCAATTTTGAGTCACAATAAGAAACTCCCCACGTATCTTCTCGATGCCGAAGAGAATACCCCTACATGCCCTCTGTCCTCTTTTTTTGGCATGATTAATCGAGAGACGTATAATAATAATGTTGCAGGAGTTGGAAATGCATCTATATGCCACCTCCCACATTACGCCTTAATTTTAATACCACGCCGCCTGAGGAGATGTTCAGGCCGCTCAAAACGCTGTAAAGGAGAGCAGCTATGTATAACCCGGGTACCCGGGTACCCGGGTCCAGGTCCGGGTTCACCCCCCCTCAGCCGGGTCGGGTACCCGGGTCCAATTTTCGAGGCCGGGGTGCAACTCTAGTCTGCAGTCTGTAGACCAGTACCTGAAAACGTAGCACCACGAAAATTCCTCTTTGATACTGCTATCGTTCGTGGCAAGAAAAGAGTCCCCGCCGCCTCGCTCTCTCTGTGGCTCTACCATTATTATCCCCCCCCCCCTCCCTTTCATGAACCTTCCGGTCCTACCGTGCATGAAACCCCCTCTTCTTTGCGACACGGGTCGCCCCTCTTGTTATCATCTACGATGTGACCACATTAGACAACAACAGCAGCAGGAGGCGCATGCGACCACAGCAATATTAGTTTTACGACCACTACCTGCTCGTACTACAGTTTAATTACCTCGCCCGAGACCGAACGTTGACCTTTCCTCGAACCAGGGGACCCGTTGTGAGCGTACAAGTCACTGCAAGTAAGTACATTAGTACCGTCGAAGATAGGGGTTACAACCAATCATGGTTGTCTGCCCCCAACTCACACACAAGAAAAAACAAAACAAAACAAAACAAAAACGAGAAGCAGAGTTGTGCCAATTCTGGTATGCTGGCACACAACAAAAATAATAGTAGTGTCCCCTCCCAAGCCCAATAATTGCCGCGCCACAAACAGCGTCCCTCCTAAAACTAACTGTGGTGGGCTGCAATTTGTGCAGCACCGTTTACGCTCTTTTCTTTGCCTTTTGTCACACGACCTACTTACAGTACAGCAAAAAATGCGATCAGCAGCAGCACAGCGGGCAGCAGTATCTAGAATCTACAAGTAGCCAGCCAGAATAAGGTGCCGTGATATTTACGCTCGATGTTTCACACGTCTTACAACAGCAGCAGCAACAGTCTGAAAAACGGAAACGATGAACTCGCCAATCTACAGTAGTATCTCTCGTGAGTATCGTCGGTTATCATGTTCAACAACAATAATAATAGAAAAGTGAGAAGTATGTCGATACCTATCGTCCGAAACAATACTAGAGTTGTGAAAAGTCTAGAGATACCTGTTTCACGAAACAATAGGTTTGGTGTTATAGCGTTCCACTAGGTATCCGCTATATGCATGAGCTATAGACCAATCGTCTATCGCTGCTGATAAGCTGTATCTCTGCTGATAGCTAGAGGCCTGATGCCCGTTATTTTATTTGCTGTGCGATTTGGAATCGGAATCGTGAGATTCGGAATCAATAGAGTATCCAGGAAGGCAGCTCTCAGCTGTTACCAAAGTCTGTACGGAAGGAAGAGTGCCGCCTATCACCCCAATGTACGAGGTTTTAAGCGATGATTTGGGACACGATTCGGGTATTGAGTTGAATAAGATTGGGCCCCTTCCATCTGCAATGCGGTCCCTCCCTCCCTCCCCGTGCCCCACTTTTCCCAGACCCTTACGGGTTACTTGATTGCACCCCGACCCCAACACCTACTCCCGGGTTTTCGACTTCTCCCTTCCCTTCTCACGCCGGGCACGGGCCATCTCCCCCCCATACCCAGTACGATACCACCTGTCCAGTTCGCGTTACTGGAACTTTTACCCTTCGGGATCCCACAACGAGCCGCCGGAGTGTCTCTACACCCCGGAGGCACGTTACCCAGCCAAGGAGCACCCCCCTCCTCTGTACGGATCTGCCGGGGAGTATCTCTATACTCCCGCGACGAGGAAGTATCGTTATGTTTCCGCGGGAAAGCATCTTTATACTGCCTCCTACAACCAACCCTCGCGAGAGGAAGGCCTCTGCATTGTCGCGGACGACAAGGGGCCGACAGAGGGGTGGCCCCGCGCATTTCAATCAAGAACACGGAGATATCCAGGCCCGAGGACCAGGCACCACACCACCCTCCGTCCCCCCCTCTCTTGACACGAATCGTTCGGAGGAAACCAATTCTACCCCCAACTGCCCTCCCTCCCCAACCCCTCGGGCGCAGCGTTACATGGCACGAACCCACCGGTCTCACCCCGACACCCAATCCCCCTCCCCCCATCTCGCGCGGCAATGCCCTGAAGATGGCTACCAAACACGCGAGCGAGTACGTGGACTACGAGCCGCCTTCCGATGAGGAGAAGCCCACCCTCCCGGAAGACGTATCGGCCGCGGAGGCTGCCACAGCAACCCCTGACCCTGCCGACCCTACCATCGGCGGCGCGACCCCCACGGCTCCGTTGATACGAGAAGATAAGTACCACCAGGTAGACGAGGGGAACCGCGTTCTCAAACGCCTCCACAATCAACTGGCGTGCCTTGAAAGGGCCAAAGCGCCTTGACGTCAATATTACCCAAGCAGAGAACAACTTAGCCCTACTGGTGGCACAACGTGCTGACATTCCCAACGCAGCAGGCACTCCCCCCCCCCCACCACCCCGGCACGCCGAGCCGCTCAAACCGCACCCGCCTGCGCACCGCCCTCGGCCGCAGCGACACCATCCCTGCCTAGCCCGCCCTTTACGCTCGGCTTTGGGGATCTTGCTGTCGTCCACACCTCGATCCGCCAGCTCGTGTCCGCCATGGGCATCGAGGACGACGAAGAACAGAGCGTCGTCTCCAGGGCCGCATACGCCACCAAGAAATATTTTCCTAACCATACCTTACGGGAGGCGCTCGAGAAGCTTGGCAGTATCACTGATGTCGCTGCAAGGGGAGCCATCCTCCAGCTTGTGGACACTATGTGTGGTTTCACCCTGCGCAACTTACCAAACGGCCCCGGCATCCTCGTCAGTGTGGACTACTTCGGCCCCCTACCCTTAACACCTCGAGGCAACGCCTACATCATCGTTTTTACGGACCGCTTCAGCCGTTGCGCCGACATGTACGCCGCTACAGAGGCCGACATTCACCGCCTCCGGCACGGCAGACATCCTTGATGACCGGTATATTCCTCTCTGGGGAAGCCCCGTAACTCTACTTTCCGACAACGGACTTCAGTTTCGCTCCAACCTTTCCCTCGCCCTTTACGACCGCCTCAGTATCAATAAGATTGCCACCAGTTCCTACCACCCGTACACCAACGGCGGCGTCGAGCGTGTCAACCACGCCATGGCCCTTATACTCGCCATGGTCGGCGACGAACAACAAACTGCCTGGGATATTCACCTCCCCACACGCCGAGAGCGCGTACAACGACTTCGTCAGCGCAGCCACCGGACTTGCCCCCAACGACGTGCACATGGGCCGTCTCCTCCACCTCCCCCTTACCGCCTATGGCCTCCCCAACATCGGCGGACATCAAAGCCTCAACCAGGACCAGCTAGCTTATATAATATATAGACCCCGTCACCGCTCGCCAACAGCGCGCCTACCGCGCCGTCCGGGGATTGCACGGGTCTCGATCTCCACAACGCTCACCTCATTGCCGCCCTCTGCTTATTGCCCCCATTCTCCGCCAACGGTTGGGCGTGGATCTACAACTCCGTCATGACAATTCGCCAAGGCGCCAAGAAAGGCACCGACGCCATCGTTCTCAAGACTAAGCTATCCTTCACCTGGATCGACCCCTTCAAGATCCTCGCCGTGGGTCCAGAACCGGCCTCCGCCGTTCCAAAGATGGTCGGCCCCTTCATGGCAAGCTCCTGTACCTCGACCTCCCGTCCGACATGCCCGGACGCGACTCCAAACCTCGCGTCTCCGTTCTCCGCTGCAAACCATGCCGAAACCCCGACGACATCCACGACATACCAAATCACCTTCCGGCCGACGTCACCAAGTACGTGTTCAACTCCTTCTCCACCAAGTCTCCGCCCTTCCACGTCTCCCTCGACGACATCTCTCAACCGACGGAACGTCTCGAGGTCGACCAGATCTCCGGACATCAACTCGTTTGCGGCCGGGGAGGCGTCCTCGCAGTCATGTACGAGACCCATTGGTCCGGACTGCTCAGCCCTTCATGGGAACACGAACAAGACCTACAACACCACAGGCTTCACAGCCTCCGATATTGGTCTAGCACCCCTTCACAACACCGCCAGTCCAACCGCTTATACCGACAGATGTGCATCGGGGCTTATCACCGCGAACTAGAGCGGCCCGGGGCGAAATATCTCTCGCTCTCGGGTACGGCCTCGTCCCACGCACCCTCTGGCTTCAACGCTTCAGCTCTACGACCCTCCCCGCGGGGGCACACCTCTGGTACAACGCCCGCGACGGTCTCTGGTGGTTGGGCAAAGTAGCCCATCGCTCCTCGACCAACAATTATCAATTATTCCGCCAACTCCTAAGTCGTCCGCTTTCTCGATGACCCGGGACCGATCAAGATCGACCTCCTGCCATCATCTTACACCACTTCACGTAGCGCCGTCCACGGTTCCTGGTGCCTTCAGCGTCACCAGGCCGGGGGACTGGCACGCGGTGTCCTACGCAATGCTGACGGGCCCCGCGGAGCCCCCTCTTACTCCCCTTAGTATGTCGGTACACTAGCATCCACCATAGCTCAGTGTTTTATGTTTTATGTTTTGTGTTTTTGTTTTTATGATGAGTTATGATACCTTCAGGGTGTACTATATAACTTCGTTGTTCCAGTTCTGGAGCCCTTAGGGCTGCTTTAACTTTGTCGTTTCCCTTATTTGGTATGGCCTTTCACTATCCTTGATTTTTCTGCTTTATTTTTCGCTTACGTGTTCTCTCGCTTCGGATATCCCCTTTCTGATGTCCCTTTTATTCACGCACATGCGTCTCAGGCACAAAGATTCAGTCGCTAGCTGGTATCCTGCAGTGCACGTGTCTGTTTTCAGTTTAGGCGTTACCTTTTCTGGTGCCCCTTTACCACGCTCATGCGTCCCAAGCACAGAGATTCAGTCAATGCCTGGCATCCTGCAGTGCACATGTCTGGTTTTAGCTCGGATTTTACCTTTCTGATCCTCCAAAACCCACGCCCATGGCGTCCCAAGCACAGAGATTCAGTCGCTGGCTGGAATCCTGCAGTGAGCGTTTTTCTCTTCACCAGTTCGGGTGCTACCTTTTCTGGAGCCCCTTCCTTTGTTCTCTGCGTTCCCTTGCACATGTACTTTCTGCCCAGCGGTTAAGTGACAGTGGGCCCACGGATTAACCCCCACCAGAGGCGTCTTAGCCTCAATCATCAATCATCAATCACGAGGTGTGGGTTGATTTAAAGCCTCATTCTATGTCGTTGTTTTGAATAGCAGTATCTTCGATCCACTTCCCGATTTCCTGATGTCTTAGTTAAGCCATTGCCATATCGTCGTGTGATCTGCATCTACGACTATTCAGGGTGGGTTAATGTTTTAGTGCTCCACTAGGTATCCGCTATCTGCATGAGCTATAGATCAACCGTCTACCGCTGCTGATAAACTATATCTCTGCTGATAACTAAAGGTCTAATACCGCATCCGAGAATAAAAGTCGGCTACTCCTCCCCCCCCAAAATAAATAAATAAATAAATAAAAATAACTCTGTGGGACACGAACCCACGGTTCCTAACTGATACGCTGTCACTCTAACATTTTATAAAATAAAATTAAGGACGTCAGCCGTGAGTTCGACTAATTTCGGGTCAATACTCATTTCTTCAGCTGCGTTGTTGGTACAACACTTACTTGTAATATACGATGTGGGTAAGTTTTTTCTTAATGGGAAGGGTTCTATTATTTTGTTGAAAAAAAAAGGTTTTTCCCCACTAGACTAGACTATAATGATTGCTGTGGGCCTTTTCACTAAAGGTGGGGAATTTTGAACTAGATCTATTAATAACATCATATCTATTTTATAAATTTACAAGGGCTCCGCATGCCGGCGCCCATGCTTCGGGTAGGGCAGGGCAGCACTTCGACAACTTAAGTTGTAGCTGTCCGATTTGGCATGCATTGAACTTTAAAGTAATGCCAAGAGTTTAATACGAACATGGGATTATGACAGTCATGATTTGACAGAAAAAAAACGTAATAATACAACAAAGAAGGCAAGGATAGGCGAAACACAGTAAAAATTGGCGCCTATCAAACAAAAATACCGAAAATAGTATTATTGAGAACCTGCGTCGCCTCTAGGCGGAACGAAAGAGGCCTTGGCATTAATGAAGAGACTGCACTGCTGTCCCCGTGGCAATGGAGGCTCGAAGTCGACAGGATGCAAAGTTGGTTTGCATCAAACGTCGACATGGGGCCATGTCAGCCGGCGAGGTTTTGGAAGAAGATTGCTTTGTTTGTTACGTGAAGGCTGTCGCATTGATTGGTCTGCGCGGTTGCGGGCGAGGAGAAAAACGAAGAATAGGAGGGCGATCTCTCGTTGCGTCGGCGTTGTCTAAGATAGGTGCGGGGGTGGCTTTGCTCGTACGGGAGGTTGGCGTAGCGCTTCTTCTCTGTTTTTTCTCGAGAAGGCGGAATATGTGTGTCTGCTATCTCTGCTTCGTGGGTGCTTTCACGTTGTCAAAATCGGACGCGTCCCCTCAATACATAATATCCGGAGTGTCTCTACCATGACGACTGCTGATGATGGTGCCGTGCGTATTTCCCAGAGACTGACATATTATTCACTGGTAGAAATAATCATATACCTTTCTTTGCAACATTTTTTTTCTTCAGCCCATTTATCATCCCCGCACCACTCTCGCGCTCCCTCCCAGTAGTAACTCAGATCCGGGGTCACATAGCGGGCCCTCCTCCTCCCTCCCCACTTCGGCACGTGCCTTCATTTTTACCGCGAGGAGAATCGAGCATTTTCTTCCCTCGTCGACTCGCGTCGAGTTGTACCTAGCAGGCGCTCTCAGCAGTTGATCTCTTTTTTTGATTGCATTTTTGCAAATTAGGTCATATTCATCGTGGTGGGTGTCGAACTCAAGGACAACCAAACGTTGGAGTTATTCGAGGGTAAAACCACTAGACCACCGGGGCGGCCGGCTGACAATTGATTAAAACAAAACAGGATCTTTGCATAGGGCTCAAAACCGTGTTGGCAGAAAAACCAAATTTGCAGGAAGCAGCTGAAAGGTCAAGAAACAGGCAATATTTCAGTTGTTCTCACATTAACTCGCACAATCCAGTCCGTGGTCACAGGACTGGTTCCAGTCACTCTGGAGCAGAGGAATACCCTAGGGAAAAACACCAACAACCCAAGGTGGTACACGCATAAATCACAGCTGACGCAATTCATGCCTCCACCAGAAACATATAAAAGTGAAATCGGGAGTCACCCTACGATGTACCAGGTCCATACCGGTGCATACGTCTCATTACTCGCGCCTGGGAAAACCGACTATACCGCTTGCCACCCAAGAAAGACTACCACGTATATATTACGCGTAGTATCTATCACTACGCACACGCACAACAGACGCAAGTCAATTGGAAAAAAGAAACTAAGAACAAAGAAGAGAAAGGAAAGGAAATGGGTGCATGGGGCCGAGAAAAAAAAAAAAAAAAAATTTGGGGGGTCTACTGGCGAGGCTGCCACCAGAACGGGATGTTACATGTCACGTGGTCTTTCGACGGTCTACAGCAGTAGTACTACGAACGACTTCCGATACACCCACCGAAGCACGGACTACCGGCCAATTACGCGATCGACAGCTGGCCGTGGTTGTCACGTGTCTCTGTGTTGGGGGCCCCTGCCCTGCCTCTTGTTGGCTCCTGAGAGTGATGCGTGTACGACTAAACTTGCCAACGAACGGCACTCGCACTGCACTTTGAGCCATCTGCTGTAGTTCTGGTTGCTACTTGTTGCTGCATTATGTGCTAGACGTTTCGCCCTTGGGCTACTGCTGTACACCTGCTGTTGTGTGTTTGCCAATGTCGTCAGTTGGCGTTCATGCTCGTCGTACATACTGCTGTTCTCACCGAGTACGTGCGGGTTTCCTCGTACCTCAACCGTACGACGACGAGCTCAAAACAGAAGGGAGGTGACATGAAATGGCATGGACAATGGCCACATAGAAGCGAGCACAGCGGGATAGTTCGCTGCGAATCAACCGCATTCGTTCATGCCTACAGCAGAGGCTGCCTGGAGTGTCAGCGGCCGTGCTAAAGCCAGGGCCAAAGGCCGAAGAGACGGCTCTATTTGCTTGGTTTTGTCTCGAAATTCTGTTACGTGAAAGTATCATGATTTGGGAGTTATTTTGTCACGAAACGTCTTGCCGTCGGTAATTTGTGTCACGAAGTTGTTGGATATCGTCGGTAAGTTGTGTCACGTTTTAGGTGAACCCACACAAAAAAAATTGAATTTCCAGCTGGCAAAACGAGCAGAAACAAAAGCAATAAAATGCCGAGCAAGAAACCAAACGAACTGGTAAAAAAGTACAGCAAAGAAACTAACGCTCGAGAGTATGCCACCGCAAAATTCCAAACATTATCACGTACCGTTTGGAAATGATGCCAATTTTGTAAATCATTCAGGCGTTGCAGCCATTAAGATTCAACAATTTTTCCAAAATTCCTCCTCGACATTCGCTCGTCTCGCTCGGCACCCGTCCGCGTTCACGTCGATGTGCGGAACGGACACGGCAGGGCGAGGGGCGTTGGAGCCGCCCCCCGAAGGCGGCGCTCGAACCAAGCCATCTTCGACCGAGAATTCCAGTTCCGCGAATCGCATACTTAGGCCGAGACGAAAAACTCCTGACCAAAGTCCATGACCCCAAGGAATGACTCGATATTCAAGGAATGATTTTGTATATATTTATTTCTGTAGTTTCCACTATACTGCTCTATCACATGTATGGTGGATGGTTTGCGGATGGATGGCTTGGCCAGGGTTGTTGGTACTTGTGGGTAAGTTTTCTCTACCTGGGGGTGGTCTTATTATTTTGTTTTTGAACTATAATGGCGGGTTTTGGTATACATCGGGAGTATGAAGACAGTAGCAGTGAGTGACGTACGAAGTGATGTAGATTATCATGTAAAAGTCAACTTGTGTTTTTGTACCTGACCCTATTTCCGTTCTCTCATTATTTCGGTTTGATTCTAGTACGACAATATTTTTGTTTACAACAGTAGCTGATCGCACTCAATATTTCATTTTTTATTATAAAAAATTAAAATACACTCCAGCTGTGAGATCGAAGATTTCGTCGAAACTCATCTTTGCAAGCTGTGTGTGATACTCCGATCGCGCGCATTACGAGTTGTGTAACCTCATTAAGGATATAGGTCGGCGACTCCCCTTACAACTACAGTGTAGCTATCAGGGTCAACAGGATGATTTTAGTCAGTCTGTGCGCGGAAACAATAAAACCCGTTTCTGAGGGGGACAAAATCTGACAGCTGTGAAGGGAAATGTATCCTTTTATCAAGTGAATCTTGTAAGTCGAATAACCGGTGAGGGGGGTGGGGCGGAGTTTTGAAGGACGTGGGGGCCTGGTTTTGATCAAAAGCGAGCGGGTTTGGAGGGGGGGGGGGGGGGGGGGGGGAGAGGGGGCAATTTGTGCATGTAAGCTATAAATCCTTTCGAGGGGATAAATCTGACGGTTTTGGCACCAGTATATTATTGGGGGCGGGGGGGGGGGGGGGCGGGGGGGGCAGCTCAGTATGTGCCTGGAAACTATACATTATTTTGAGGGGATAAATGTGACGGTTTTGGAAATAATACATCAGTTCATCATGTATATCCTGGGGTAAGTCGTACAATCAGTGAGTAAAGAGAGGGTGGAGTGTTCGAGGGGGTGGGGTTGGGATGGGTTGGGGGGGAGGTGGGGGGGGGGGGGGGCGGGGGGGGGGGGGTGGGGGGGGTGGAGGAAGGGTGGGGGGGGGGAGGAAGGGCTTTAGGTGAGGGGTTTGTTATACGTGTGGTGCTAGGTCTAGGCGATGGTGCGGGTGATGGGGAAGAAGGGGGCGTTCGAGGCGGGGGGGGGGGGGGGGGGAACACAGCGGCATGGATGGCTCTCGAAAGATATTTTATTATATTAATTTTCATATGATCGAGGGCGCACAAGGAAAGTTATCCCGCACACCTACCCACCTACCCCCCCCCCCCCCCGTCCAAGGCCCCAAAATGTTTTTTTTCAAGTTTTTTCTACTTTGTTTCCTTGCTTGGTGGTTCGTTTCTTGGCTATGCCCCTGTGGATGGTTTACTGAACACTCTTGCGTTAACAAAGAGGCTTGGCACGCAAGCCAACATTGCAAGAGCAAGGGATGTCAAACTGTACTTTAGTTGTTTAGGTATGTAACTCCTTGCGTCAATGCAAGGTGGTCAACGTAGTCAGAAATAATCAATGGTGGGCAAGCGCCGCGCTTGGGCACGAAACCCTGTAAACCTTCGTGCCCTTGATGTCCAAACACGGCGCGCACGTGCCTCCTGGTCGTCCCACCGTTCCCGCACAGCCTGGGCTCAAGATGCCGCGGGAGGCAGTTGACACCGCGTGAATAGACACGCGATTCAGGTTTATCCGAGCCTCCCACGACACCCCCTGGTTGCCAATACCATGGAGAGTTGATGGGTAGTGTTGGAGAACAGGCTCCCGGACAGCCGGACGTACTCCCGCGCAGTAGATGGGAGCGTAGACAAGCGTCCTATCGGCGGGACCACTCCCGTCTGCAGTGTCGGAGAAAACACCATCCATATCAGTGCCCGCGCCCTCACAATCCTCAAGCCCGTTCACAACTCCCGTCGCAACCACGTCAGCGAAACCGCGCGCGCCCGCACCACCCTCACCCTTGCTCACAACTCCCGTCACAACCACGTCGGCGTCACTGCCCGCGCCCGCACCACCCTCACCCCTGCGCACAACTCCCGTCGCCACCACGTCAGCGTCACCGCTTGCGCCCACGCCGCTACTACTGTCCATCAACACCGGCGACCCCTTCGCGCCGTCCGTGGCGCTCTTCGGTTTGAAAAAATCCAGCAATGTGCGCCCGCTCCCCACCGCCGCTGCGGCACCAGCACCCCTGTCGACACACGTTGGTCGACATGCAACTTGCGACATGAGCAATAGCAATTGATCAGCCGTGGAAAGAAAATACGAATTTGCTCCTGCTTTTAACTCGTACACACATCGACAAGGCCTGCAGCCTCATACACTGCGCGACTAAAATACGTCCAGCGTGAAAGTTCCCAAACTGCTGAACACGCGCGAACGACCTCCCGTAACGATTGTGAAGCAGTGTATTAACAACCAGGTATATTTCACAAATACCATGTAATAAATGAAACATAGATCTAATGTACCACGCAGCTTGCAAAGTTGAGTTTCAATCATTCAATCGGTCGTACTCACAGCTGACGTTTTTTATTTTTTTATCGAAACTGCTTTGTGTTAGCGAAAGCAACAACTGCTGTCCTCACAAGTCCTCACGTGTGTTGAAGCAACTGTTTGTGAGTCTCCACGTGGGTCCGGATCAATTGCTCTATATTGCGTCCGAAATCGCGCTTGCACTTCTTGCACACCCAGTTGCCGCTGCTGGTCTTCGCGGCGATTGTTCCGATAGGCAAAGTGCTCTTCTCGCATGCGAAGGCGTGCAGGGACCAACAGGGACGCGGAGAAACTTAGTTGGTTCGCGTTTCGTGCGCGTTTTTTTTGGCGATATTGATCATGCGGCTACGGCTTTTGGTATTGCTGATCTGCTGCTGCTGCTGCTGCTGCTGCCAAGGCTAGGCTTCTGCTACTACTGA
Source organism: Undaria pinnatifida (assembly GCA_012845835.1). Taxonomy (NCBI): domain Eukaryota; class Phaeophyceae; order Laminariales; family Alariaceae; genus Undaria; species Undaria pinnatifida. The sequence goes on from JABAKD010000009.1 coordinate 19,316,965, forward strand.
TGTTGTCAGTTATTGGGGAGGGGGCAGGACGACACACACACTGCTCGATGGTGAGCACTTTTACATATGATAAACCAGAGTTTTGTTTCCAGTGCTTGCCGCTGCTGCTGCTGCTGCGAGGTACACGATACCCTCCAATATCACACCACAGCCCTCATGCCTCTCCACTCACTCTCTGTGATGTGCCGAACACTCATGCTCAATGGCCTGGCCCTCGTGCATTCCTGAACCGTCACCGAAGTTGGCCCCGCAGCAGCAGATGAAGTCCTCGCCATCGGCTGGCTTTCCGCAGACGCTTTGTAGCCAAGCTGTCTTGTCGAAGGAGGGTTGTAGCAGGGGTCCCTTCACCGTGGAGGCTGTGCTCATTGTGACCACTCTTTCTTTCTCTCTCCCTTTTTCTCCATTGCTCTGCGCTGTGCGTAGCTGGTACGAAGGCTGCTGCTGCGCGACCAGGGGCCTGCGTGTCTGCTCTATAGTACCCCCCCTGCTTCTATATTATATAGGATTTAGAATGGGGGTTGTTTGCGTAGGAAATTATGTGGCGTAATGGGGGGGGGGATGGGGTCTTCGTACCCTCCCCCCCCCTCTGGAAGGGCGAAAAAAAGTTTTGTGCGCCCTTGATATGACACCATTTATATTACTGAGTCATGTCATCATGCAAAAATTGCGAAGTTATTCCCCGCATAGGGAATGAATGCATTTTTATCACCTGTTAATTACACTGGCTATTTGCACTAGGTTACTGAGTCAGGTCAGATGACGAGCCGATGAATCGGTAGTACACCACTCATCATGGAAAGTCAGCGAGTTGTGAGCATGGCTCGTGAGCCGACGAGTTGTGAGCATGACTAGTGAGATGTTGTGGTATGTACTCATGGTACTTCCCTGGTATAGGCAGTGCACAGCAGCAGTGTATATTCAGTCCATCCCGTCCTTCCTGACTTGTTATGGTCGCTCCAATATGAATGCTTGTATCCCATCCATGACATGTCATTCTCGTTTTTCTTGGACCGCACTTATTTTCAGTTCTATTCACTCGTATGTTAAACTCCTTCACCAAACGCTCACCTACCTGTATGTTTGCCGCAGATGAAGGAAGTCTTTCCGTTTTTCAGCACGTGAACAGCTTAGCAATGCACTTGAACATGTCACTAAGGCTCCCTGGTTCCCCTCAGTCACTACCGGACGGTACTACAGCACACAAGGCTGAGCTCAAAGCCTTGATTCCGCACACAACGAAGGTTGAAGCAAGGAACCAATACCGACTGAATGTACAAGTGCATTGCTTATTTTTCGTGTAGTAGTTGTTTTTCCATGATCTTGATTGAAGTACCTGTGTACGAAACGGAAATACAAAAATATCAGTTCATCCGTTTCACGGCGATATTTCATGTATAGACTACGATACGTACTACCAGGTGGACAGTAAGAGGCAGATAGTAATTTGGGACACCATTCATAATGTTACTTATTACAGGTATTGAATTTGCAAGCGTGATGTTGGTTCTGTTGATGAGTAGATACATTTAACGATCTTGAGGTTGGTTCTGTTGAGAAATAAATACGTTATGGACTTTCATCTCTATTGGTAATGCATTATTTTGTATCTATAATATCATGTCGCCCGAACAGGCATGCTCTAGAAAATTCCTATCGATATCGATGGGGAATGAATATAAATCTTAAGGCTCACCGCATTTCCACGTATTATTTTCATACACACAGCACGTTGTGTGTGTCGATTTAACTCAATTCGAAACACGCACTATCACGCCTGTCTGTCTTCCTTGTCACGCCTGTGTGTACGGTTACTGCCTAGCCATCCACATCCAAAACCTATGCTCACCGCAACATCGACAGACAGGTAGGTGGTGGTGCTGACAGATCGACCATAACGAAGCGTAATTTATTTCTGAATCTTCTGAAATTGCGAAGGTATTTCACAAATTCAAAGAGTGCATGCTAGTTGATCCCTACGAAGTGTAGAGGGCTTACCCGTTGAGCTGACAGTACTGGGGTAGTGAAGTCACCGGTAAGAAGACCGGTAAAATACAGACATACATATTACGTTGCTCCTAGCCAAGGCACATCGTGGAGAGGAAATACTCACTCGGTAGAAGAAGCACAACGAGGAGTGTGGGCGACACAGACAAAATAACTCTACCACCCCGATAAAAAACTACGATGTAGCCAACCTACATCACTGGAAGCCCCTTCTGTACTCAACCGCAATCATATCCGCGTATCATATCCAAGCATACCTGTTATGGTTACATTGTTGTTACGGTTTATAGGAGTTGCACTTTTGGGAATGCGTTAGTCCCAATAGGTACTAGCAGTACAGGTTCCTCGTCCCCCTCTGCTCTGTACTCCTTTGCTTGCCTGAGTTAGCAATAATCCACAAAGCGAATACCATATCCACGACCGGAGACCTTCTACTCCTTCTCACAAGCCACCTTCAAGGCTTACACTACCGCTGTTCAGGCTCAACCACCGAACTCGGTACCGATCAGGAGGCTGCTATCATCAGGTCGGTAGCAGTGCTTTGTAGGCTGGGTCCCTGGCACCTTCCTCTCTGTACAATGCACACAAGACCTAGGGCCCTGCCGCATGAATGGCTAGATACCACTCAGACCCACATAGACATCGGATCCGCCTCTATCCCTAGCCTCCCCATCCGTTACATGGTGTCCTGCGTGCTGTAGATGAGCCGTAGTTGCGCTTTTCATGCTGTAGCCGCGTGGCTTGTAAGCTCTTTCGCGCCTTTCGGTTTTTTTTTGCCCGCTGGCACGTGTTGGCGCTTCTGTTTTTTTTTCCTTTTCCTGTCTAGGGCTTTTCAGAGGCCTGCGGTTTGTCCCAATCCGTGCGCTCCAGCGTCCTTTACTTGGGCCTGCCGTTCACTCGCGCAGCCACCGTTCGCCTACCGCACACATGTCCCTCATACCCTGGCCTAGAGTACTTGTAGTTCCTGTGTTCTTCGTTTTGGCGTGCATTTTACACAGTTTATGTTGGACATACACATGCGCCCATCCGCTTTTTCATACGCACTTGTACGGGAAGGCAGAGCGCTTGGGTGTGTTCGATATCTTTTTCCTCTGCCCTTTGCCGCCACCGCAATAGCTGTTCCTGTACCCGCGTGGATAGCTGGTTGCCACTGGACAGTCGAACTACCAGGTTGATCGGATTGAGTGATCATTGATGGGTCGCGTCTGTCGCACTTGCGGCTCCACAGCAGCAGACTCACCCGTGCGGCAGCCAGAAACGATGATGAGAGAGAGTGTGAAAAGTGCGTAAGACCGAAGACCCCGAGTCGAGCTGCTTGCTAGTGTTTGAACCTCGTGCATGTTTGGGATCATCCTCGTGACCTCTCCCCCCTGGACTAGTCTCACATTTGGCAGTGACCTGTCGACCACCGTGGTGTCAGAGAGCTATTTTGGTGGGGGTTGGGCCTCTCTAGTGAAACCTCTCCTTCCCACCCTACCTACTAGTGACGCGGCGCTTGACGCTCGATCATTCATCGAAAAAAAAGAAGAAAAAAAAAAGTTGAAAAGGTCTGGATTCCCGCGCGCTTGTGGGTTGTGTTATCGTGCTGTGTTTTTTAGGTATTTGCTTTGCCCTGAGGGTAGGTATACTGTAGCTTGGGACCTTCATCCCAAAAACAAAAATGCACCGAACTGTTACTCGCTTGGTATAAGCCTGGTATACGACTCCTCTCTCTCCGTGCTGTCTCATCAGCCCACCTACTGTTTGCTTGAGCCCATCGTTCTCATCGTTTTGTATAGCGCACAAAAAAAAGCACCCCACTGTTTCTGGAATATTTTGTCACCTTGTCTGCATTCACATGCACGCCTCGCGACGCTCGCTGTTCCTGTGCGCGAGCGCTCCCCATACCGCTACATACGTGGTGCCCTTTGTACTGTTTCACCAGTGTTTCGTGCCGTCTTTTCAAATTTTGTCATTCGTCTCTTCAGATTCGTCCTTTTTACTTTTTTTTCCAACACCTGTCATGCTGTCTTTTCAAATTTTGTTCGCCCCAAGAGTTCTCGTAGCAGCAAGCGTGCTAGCAGCCACAAGGGCTCCCGTAGCGGGCACTCCCGTAGCAGCAAGCATAAACGCTCTCGCCCTCGCAGCCCTTCGCCTTCGCCTAGCGACAGTAGCAGCAGCAGTGGTAGCAGCAGCCGCGACAGTGACAGTTATCGTGATGTTGACCCACCCCGCCCGGCCCCCCGTGCCCGCTCTTTTTCCCCTGGCTACGAGCACCGCCCGCGCAAGAAGTCTCGACGCCGTAGCCACACCACGGCTCCGAGCGGCTATGGGGGCGTGAGTTCGTCGTATAAGGAAAGGTCGGCAGGCGGAGGTCCACGCGCTCTGAGGTGGGCCGACTCTGGTCGGGGTAAGCATAGTCTTGATTCCGAGATGCGGATGGTATGCTCTGGGAATTCACTCGCGCGGGTTTCGGACTGACAGTGCTTCCGGCAGCCTTCACTCGTAGAGTAAAGTCGGCTTTGGGGTATCTCTCAGGCGTGTTTAGCTGGCTTGACGACATTCTGATCGCTAGCGACACATGGGACGAACTCCTCGCCACTCTGACTCTCGTTCTGAACCGCCTTCTAGCGGCGGGGCTGTCTGTGAACTTCGCTAAATGCATTTTTGGCGCAGCGTCACAGTAGTTCCTCGGCATGATCATTGACAGTACTGGCCTGTACCCTGCTCCGTCTAAGCTAGATGCAATCGCACGCATGCCTCGACCGCACACCGTAGAAGAGCTGCGCACGTTCTTGGATCTAACCGGCTACTTGCGTCAGTTTGTACCCACTACAGTCTGACCGCCGCTCCGCTCACCAACATCCTGCGCAACAAAGCCTTCGCTTCGAAACGTGCACGCAAGCTTACTATTCCCTGGTCCACAGCTGAGGAAGACGCCTTCCAGTCTTTGCGAGAAACGTTGGCCTCCCCGAAGGTTCTCGCTTTCCCCGACCTTGAGCGCCCGTTTGAACTACATACGGATGCTAGCACAATGGGTGTAGGAGCTTCGCTAATGCAGACAATCGACGGTGTCACCAGAGCGGTAGCGTTTACCAGCCACCGGTTTTCACAAACCGATGCTAGACGGGGTCCCACGGAACGGGAGTGTATGGGAGTCTTGTGGGCGGTAGACCATTTGCGGCCGTACCTCGCGTGTCGACGGTTCAAACTTGTGACAGACTGTTCTGCCCTCACATGGTTGTTCCGAAGCCGTGAACTCTGTCCTAAGCTACACAGGTGGGCGCTGAGGATGATGGAGTACGGCATGGAGCTGGAATGGAAGGCTGGGGTAGAGCACGTAGTACCCGATGCATTGTCAAGGTTACCTGTTGCTAGCCCGGTAGAGGTCGATGTCGACGATTTGTTTCCGGATGATTTGTCGTCCGCTGCTGCAGGCGCTTCGGTAGAGACCCTTAGACCGGAGTTGGATGGTGTAAGGCTGGCTGAGTTGGACCCTGTGCAGGCAGACCACGTAGGGGATGCAGATTCCCAAACCTCTCACCCCACCTCTCACCCCACCCCGGACGTGGTTGCCTCCCTCTTGTCCTCCTTTCGAGCGTTGCCTTTCGCCGCGTGTGCTGCTCTTGACTCTGAGACGGATGCCCCTCGCCGTAGCGGCCGGAACCGTACCCCTTCGGTGCGATTACGACCGATCGGTGACCCGCAGCTGCCCCCGACAAGCGTACTGGAGGCCATACCGGGCAGAGAGAACGTCGGTCTCACCACGGTGGAAGCCCCCGCTACGGCGCGGCCGGGACGACGACACCGCCGACCCCCGTTCGACCTGGCCACGACGACATCGGTGAGGTGCTGGCCGCACGGGGGGAGGTTCCGACGTCTTCGTCGAGCCAGGCGACCGGTGGAGCATCGGCCATCGATCTGACGGCACGGGTATTTACAAGGCCGTCCCAGCTAGCTCGTCGGCAACGAGACGACACCCATCTGGGTCAGGTTCGCAAGGTTCTAAGCAATGGAGTTGACTCTAGCCAGGGGGGAAGCGGGTGTGACAGGTATAGCCTAGGCACGGATGATGTGGTTCGGTATGACGATGGGAAGGGGAGAAAACTGCCTGCTATTCCAGTTGCCATGGTAGCCGACATCATTGCGTTGGTGCACACACTACACGGTCATGCAGGGGTGGGAGCAACGCTGTCACTTCTACACGATCATTTCCACTGGCCCACGATGATGAAAGACACTCGACACTATGTGTTGTCATGTGCCTGTCGTAGACGTAAGAGACCGCTCAGCAGACGAGTAGCCATGATGCCAGGTAGACCGCTTGAGCCGTGGGACGAGTTGCAAATGGACATCCTCAAGATTGACACACCATCAGAAACTAGCAACAACTATATCTTGCTCGTGGTAGACCGCGCCTCAAAGTTCCCCTTCGGGTTCCCGCTAGAAACCAAGCAAGCTGTAGGCGTAGCCCGAGTGTTGGTGGAGCTGTGTCTAACTTACGGAGTTCCAAAGACGGTGCGCTGTAATGGAGGCTCAGAATTTGGTGCGGAGGTGGTTAAGCACTTGTGCAGATGGTTGCGCGCAAACATCGTGTTTGGTGCTGCTGATCACCCTCGAGGCCAAGGGTCGGTTGAGAAACTGGGGGGATGGCTGCAGGAGTTGTTAGCCGAGCTGTTTAGGTCCTGGCCTGACCGATGGAACGAGTATGTTTCGCCTGCTATGTGGATCAAACGCACCGTGCCAGACACCTCGCTCCCATCCACCATGACTCCCTTCGAACTCCTGTTCGGCCGCAAGCCTCGCACGTCACTGGATTCGTTAGTTCCTCTGACGGACGAGATGGATCAGGAACCGGGACTCGACAACTTCGTGGAGAGGCGCAAGCAGAATCTCCGTGAAGTACGACTCGCCCTTGAGAAACGGCACGAGCTTCAAGTGGCGGCACGCGCGAAGGCGAACGCCTCCATCGAGAGGTCGTCGGCTGGAGTTGGCGTCGTGAAGGACAGTCTGGTGCTAGTGCGCGAATCCGAGAGCAGTCGACATCGTGACCACAGGGGAAGGAAGTTGCAACACGATCTATACACAGGACCGTGGAAAGTGACGGGGGTGATCCAGCCCGGTCTCAGCGTAGAAGTCATGATGCATGGTAGAAAGAAGCGCAGCCGAAGGGTATCTACGGCCGATGTAAAACCTTTCCACCTTCGAGCACTTCCGTTCCGACACTCGCTAGCTGAAGAGTTCGCCCAGTATGCGTGGGGCCCCGACTTTAAATTGCCTGCAGGAGCTAAAGAGAGCTTAGGTCTAGCCACCATCGCCGACTGTCGCAGAGTTCAACCGGTTTCCGGAATGAGGACTATTTGGGAGTACAAAGGAAAGTCAGGAAATGGTGTAGTATCGGACTGGCTGTCGGAAGAGACCATGCGACGTAGCTTCACGCCCCTTCAGGTTGCTCTCTGGCACCTGTATTTTCCCCAGCTAGCAAACGCTTCTGTACCCAACTCAGTACAGTCCCGTGCTCCGTTGTCCCGCGCCCAAGCCTTGCATATTTTTCCTATAGGTTTTACCTTTCAGAAGGAGCTAGCCGGAGGAATCCAACTTCAAGGCCAGGTGTACGATTACCTTGCCCCCTACTGGCGTGTGCGCTACACTGACGGGAACTGAGAGGAGCTGTCTAGACGCGAGCTGCAAAGACTTTCGAGATAGCCTTGGAAGGAAAGGATTTCGAGCTTACGTGATTGCTGGATGAGGAGGATGTGTTGGATTGTGTGACCGTCTGCGGGTGATCATGGATGTCCGTACAAGATGCGGTCGTATTTATATGAAGTGAAGAGTTTGGACTGTTGTTGGCTTTGTCGTACCAGTCTTATGCAGTTGTGTTGTCGATTTTCGAGCGTGCCCCCAGTTGACAGCCAGTTAAAGTTTGAATATTTGGAGACGCGCTGATTAGACGTTCTGGTCTGATTGGTAGTCGAAGGGTGGCCCTGCGCCCGGTAGCACCCAAGTGGGTTCATGCGGTGTGCCGTGGCGTTTGTGTGAGCTTGGTGTTGTAGGGCTTTGCGCAATGGGTTTTTTCCTGGATGGCCAGGTTTTTCCCGCGCTGTAGGTGTTGAGAGCCGGGCAGCAACTACAGTGGATTCACCAGGCGAGGGACGTTTTTTTTTAAAGTATTTTACGTCCGAGTGTCACTTGGTGTTTTCGGTTGTTGTCTGAATTCTAGGGCTCTCGGGATAGGGAGCGAAGGGTTTTTACCGGAAGCCGGGTTTACCTTCGCGCAAGTCGATGTCGGGCCGCGAGCCAACGCGCAGTGAGAATTATGAAGAGCAGTGGATTTTATTTGAGTTTCGCCACTACTTGCCTCTTGTAATTTCCGGTTGGCCGTTCGACCTACTCAAAGACATCACCGGTAGTTTTTGCCAAAGGAAGTGTGTCACCTCGCGGTTGTTATTATCCCTGCTACTGTTAATTAGTATGTTGCAGCTGACAAACAGCTTTTTATACTAATGGGGGGATGTTACGGTTACATTGTTACGGTTGATAGGAGTTGCACTTTTGGGAATGCGTTAGTCCCAATAGGTACTAGCAGTACAGGTCCCTCGTCCCCCTCTGCTCTGTACTCCTTTGCTTGCCCTGAGTTAGCAATAATCCACAAAGCGAATACCGTATCCACGACCGGAGACCTTCTACTCCTTCTCACAAGCCACCTTCAAGGCTTACACTACCGCCGTTCAGGCTCAACCACCGAACTCGGTACCGATCAGGAGGCTGCTATCATCAGGTCGGTAGCAGTGCTTTGTAGGCTGGGTCCCTGGCACCTTCCTCTCTGTACAATGCACACAAGACCTAGGGCCCTGCCGCATGAACGGCTAGATACCACTCAGACCCACATAGACATCGGATCCGCCTCTATCCCTAGCCTCCCCATCCGTTACATACCCTCAACAGAGTCCCTGCTTCGTGAATGATACGGCATGATGTTATATTATCATATCATCAGGGTAAAACGATTTAATGAAAAATACGGTCAATCAATATCTTCCCAGTACTACTGTGGCAAGAAAGAAAGATTGCAGCACCATAGTCCTTGGAAAGCACTCCATAAATCTTGAGATACAATTCAGGGACACTATCCAACATCAATCTTCACGATCCTAAGATCTAAATCGTGAATCCTAAGTCCAAAAACAAAAACTCAAATCCGAAATCCATACTATCGAAAACTCAAATCTGATATCCAACTTCCAAAAATTCAAAAACTCAAACATCGGCCTTATAATCAGCACTCAGTCTTCTTTAAAAAAACGGTTGTCAGCTCCATAGAATAGGGATGCCAACAAGTGTGATCGGACAGCAGTCTCAAAACTCACTTTCTAATTATACAAATGCCTCCCAGCTGGGTACGCACTGAAAAACCATTACGATTCCAAATGCTCAAATCCAGAGCAAATTGATGTGATACTAGACAACGTAATCGTGAAAAAGCATTATTTCAAAAGTCAAGAAACAGTTACTTGCCTCCCTAAATACCACACACTCTTTAAAATTACCAAACTCCAGCTAATATATATATGCCGAATAATCGGTCAAGAAACAATTCAAATCAGCCCGCGAAAAAGGTACGAGCGGGTGCAGGGGGCGGGGCGGGGGATGGCGGCGATCTCGTAGTCGCCCTCGGGTTCAGACGTATCGAACTCGTCGAGTTGGAGACCTTTTTCCTACTTACTTAGCAAGCCATAATCCTCTGAAGTGGTCAGGCGAATCATACCCCGCACAAAAAGCTGTAACAGGTGGGCGTGACTCGTCCTTGCAGGATGAAAACTAAACGATTTGGCTCAGCTGGGTCTCACTACGGGGCTAGTTGAGAAAATCATAGACTGATTACGCAGGGATGACCCCGGGTAGTTTACCACAAACCGTTGCCGTCTCCAAGTCCCAAAAATCTCATACTTCCTTGTCAAACAGTAGAAATAACGAACCTAGCGCACTAAATCATGAGATATTCTACCATTCTCCAAAATCAAAGGTTCCATCATAAAATCCCGGTGAAAGCGAAAAAATAACTGCAGTCTTCCAGTGTACCTTCCTCGGTGGATTCGTGTTCCTAGCCACCGCTCTCACTGCGTTCGCAATATCCGGACGTGTCTGGTTAGCAAGGCACATCAAGCATCCGACCAGCCCGCGAAAAAGGCCAGTCTGTTTGAGACCTTCCTCGAGCGGGTTTGTCCTACCCGAACTACCGCATATATCACCATTCACCGCAAAACTCGCAAAAATATATAAAATCCCGCGATATGCCACTATATTCCAGAGTTGACTCGACAACTGTTTGATGCCGGTATAGCACAAAATTCAACCGCGTGTTTCTTTCTGTTTCAGAGTACCGATAGATCAGAGCGCAAACGCCTCGCTACACGTGACGGGGCTGTTATATCGAGGGTCAATTTTTATTCCGCATGTTTCTTCCCGGAAGAGCGACACGTAGTATCACAGTGCTGCAAGAGTGTTAGTCCATGCTGCTTCTTGATAAGCTACCGCGATAAAGAAATAACGATTCTTTAAACTGTATGGCAACCTTGACTAAAATGCGTATATACACACCCGCACGATCGCCTAGACCTAGCACCACAAGTATAGCAAGCTCCTACATATAAGCGTAATATGCGCGATCGGAGCATCACACACAAGCTTGCAAATATGAGTTTCGACCAAATCTTCGATCTCACAGCTGGAGGAGTGTATTTTTATATCATGTGACCTAAACCTCTTGAAAATCCTCACCCCCCCCGCCCCCCCCCCCCCCCCCCGCGCTCTTTTTTTTTTTTGCCCCACTCCCTCTTGCTCAAACGCCTCACCTAACATCGAAATCTGCCAGAGTAATAAGCACTTCCACGCACTTGATATCACCTCATTATCTTTTTAAAGCCAAGCATGCCGCTGCTCCAATTCATACCCCTCCCCTCCCCCCCAACGCCCCCTCCTTCCCCACCACCCGCACCATCGCCCAGACCTAGCACCACGCGTACAGTAAACCCCTACATCTATGCCGCCCAAAGATGTTGTTTAAAAAACCCTTCACCCCCCCCCCCCCTCCCTCCCACCCCCACCCCCCCACCCCCTCGAACGCTCCGCCCTCTTCTCACTGGTTGTACGAATTACAGGATATACATGATAAACTGGTGCATTCCTTCCAAAACCGTCAGATTTATCCCCTTAAAGGATTTATAGTTTCCACGCACAGATTGAGCTGCCCCGCCCGTCCCGTCCCCCGCCCCCCACCCCGCTCCCTCTTGATCAAACCCAGGCCCCCACGTCCTTAAAAACTCCGCCCTCTCCTCACCGGTTATTCGACTTACGACAGTATTCACTTGATAATAAACCGATGCATTTCCTTCCACAACAACTGTCAGATTTTGTTCCCTCAAAGACGGGTTTTATAGTTTCCGCGCACAGACTGACTAACATCACCCTGTTGACCCTGATAGCTGCACCGTAGTTCCAAGGGGAGTCCCCGACCTATATCCTCAACATTCGATGAACAATCGACGAGCAGTGGGATTGCTGAACCCTATGCGCGACAAAAATTGAAGGCAAGAACCGGGGAGGAGAAGGGATGACACCTGTGACCACGGCTTGTCCAGAAGCTGGAAAGTGAAAGTGTGCTGAAAAAAAAAAAAAAAAAAAAAAAAAAAAAAAAATCCTCAATGAGGACACACAACCCGTAATACCCGCGATCGGAGTATCACACACAGCATGCAAAGATGAGTTTCGACAAAATCTTCGATCTCACAGCTGGAGTGTACTTTTATTTTTATAATATTATAATATAGGATACTGTATCAGGTAAACTCCATAACAAACGCAGGAATGTTGACTATTTTCGTCTGTACTCAAAATGCTCGTATACTACGAACATAAAATGTTTGAGCACCTATCTGTGGCCTATTTAAGAACCTTATAATCTACCCCATTCCCCCTGCTAATTATTTTTGGTCCGGCATAAAGCAGATACTGCTTATCATAACACTCTGCACATGATACGAGCTGGGCCGGCTGTCAAACTAACATTCCGTGTTCCAGCCATAAAATTCGAACCACTGCTTCGAACCACTGGGAGCTCAATGTTACTGAAAACATTGTTGGAATCGGCCAATCAACGCGGGTATGCACAACCACGTGTCTTTAGCAGGTTCCAGCGTTTAGAAACTTCACGGCACCATATCGTACTGGATTTAGAGAAGGTGAAACCGTTGTTTTTTTTATTTTTTTTTGCGGTGCAATTTTCAAATTTGGGTTTGCTTCGCTGTCGCGACATGGTCACACTGGTGCTGCCTCCACACAACATGCCACCAAGCGCGCCAACCAAGCAGCGATTGCTGCGAACTTCTGTACCTAGAGTATTTGAAGATACGAGCACCGGGAAGTGATGCCTGCGTTTGTTGTACGAGTACGTAGCTTCTGTTGCATCTTTTGCTGAACGTAAACTTTGTGTTTTTCCTTTACAGGCGTGCACTCGTACATGCCTGAGCATGTCTTGCTACGTACAACATACGAACTTATACGTACATACATAATACGTCGACTTCGCTCTCTGAACGCATTTGTTTCATGATTGTGTCTCGCTCGGCAAACACGGTTTCTTTCGAGTGTCTCTCGGTTGGATGTGGTCGGTATTCTGTCTTCAACAAAAACAGGGAATATCGGACGATATCCTGGGCAGATTTGAGCGAAACTGGTGCGTACAGCGATTTGCGCATACACAGCGCAAATAACATGTTTTGGGTTTTACTTCCACGAAAGATGCTTTATATTAATTGAAGAAGCCGAAATGGTGGGGGGGGGGGAAGGGCTGTCCTGCCCCCGCCCCGCTCCGGATGCGTACGCCTCCCCTACCTTTACATAAAATAGCGGGAGGGAGGAGGGGGAGGAGGGGCCGCTCCTTCCATTTCCCCTCTTAATTACGCCTCCCCCACCCACACAACGAAACGCGGTCGACCTCCCTACCGGTCGGCTTCCGCTATTAATAGTGAGACGCCTCCCCCTTCTTAGGTTTTTCGTGTGCAAATCGGAGGCCCGTTCATATTCCGGACCCCGAAATTGCTAAAACAGCCAAGTAGTTCCGTTTCTAACGGCCCGTGCGATCGGGGACCTACTCGACCCACCACTACTTGAGTGTGCTTTCGTGTGGGTTTTCCGTTTCTAACGGCCCGCTCATATCGGGGACCTCCCACCATTGCTAAACGATTAATGATACCGTGTTCCGTTTCTAACGGCCGTGCGCCCGGGAAAATCACCGCTAATCGACCACTACCTTGCGCGTGCTTTCGGTTGGGTTTTCCGTTTCTAACGACCCGCTCCTGTCGGGGACCCAACTCGACTGCCAAATGATCATGGATGTGGTGATTTTCGTTTCTAGCGGCCCGCTCATATCGGAATTATGCCACCACTGACCGACCACTATGTGTTTGTGCTTTCGGATAGTCCTGTTTCTAACAGCCCGTTCATATCGGGAACCCACCACGATTGCTAAACGATTATTGAGTGTGATGATTTCCGCTTCAAACGGCGTGTGCGATCGGGATTATGCCATCACTAATCGACCACTGTGTCCTCTTCCCTTCCGTTTGCCCATCTGTCGTGAATTTTTTGCGGGAGGGTGGGCGCGCAAAAAACCAACTTGACGACTCCCTTACGTCCCTTGTCTTCTGCCCCGGTCCTCTTCAGCTCGTGCCGGGCCTCGCTCGTTAGCTACTTATTTTTTGGCTATTCGCTGCACCGACGATCCCCCGCTTCACCCGCTCTACAGTTGCTTGTTGGTATCTGACCTCTCGATCTTACTTTCTCACAATTATCCGGAGCCTTCATTTTTTCTATGATACCCCATACCCAACAACCTGCACCCTACATTTGGAAACCCCGAGATTTCCCGTTCTTCTGCTGTTCTATCTTTCTACCCATTACCCCCAAATACCAGGTTGCCCCAACGACAACCTTCCTCGTTTTTGATGAAATTTTGACAAGTGGTCCGCAAGACACATATGAAGATAATGCCTTTTTTTTCTTTTTTTTCTCGTTTTTCACGAATAATCCAAATATCGAAAATCCTTCATCGGGCATAACTCGGCCGAACCAAAACAAACAAAAAAAAAACTTAGCTATCGGGTCGTATATGTCTGTGGAACAGGTTGTAAATTTTTGGTGGAAAACGATCATAAATTTGGCTGTGCAGCCTCGGTTGAACACGCTCCCCACCTTCTTGGCCGGCCCTGCTCGTAAGGGCGGGGGGGGTTGACGGAGCGATCTAACAGGAGGAGGCTTGAACATAATAAAAATCCTATGACCAATCATTGTCAAGCAAAGCATGTCAGACTGCAATATCATATTCATAATACAGTAGGAATAACCGTGACAAGATTAGGGTGGAATATTCAGTTTAACGAGAAGAACACATCCCGATATTTCCACCATATATTATCCCCCCCCCCCCTTCCCCCCCCCTCCAACCCCGCTCGCTTTTAATCAAAACCAGGCCCCCACGTCCTTCAAAACTCCGCCCGCCCCTCACCGGTTATTCGACTTACAGGATTCACTTGATAAACGGATACATTTCCCTCCACAGCTGTCAGATTTTGTCCCCCTCAGAAACGGGTTTTATAGCTTCCGCGCACAGACTGACTAACATCACCCTGTTGACCCTGATAGCTACACTGTAGTTGTAAGGGGAGTTGCCGACCTATATCCTTAATGAGGACACACAACTCGTAATACGCGCGATCGGAGTATCACACACAGCTAGCTTGCAAAGATGAGTTTCGACGAAATCGTCGATCTCATAGCTGGAGTGTATTTTCATTTTTTATTTTCATAATAAAAATGAAAATACACTCCAGCTGTAAGATCGAGGATTTGTCGAAACTCATTGCATCATAACACGTGAGTACTAACCATATCCCTACAGCCATCAACCGTCACCAATAGTCTATATCTGTAAAACCGGATGACGTACGATATCGTACCAGGAATTTAGGTGGGAAAATACACGGCACACAACCGAAATTAAATATTATGCTTCGGAGATGGCGAATTCGTTCTCAATTCCTTTCCTCTTTGATGCGTGAGGGAAAATGGTTGATTGAAAACGAACCAAATTACCAAACTGCTGAACATACGACCACACCCTATCGTACGCTGACGCGCTTGCCAAGACAGCTTCCGAGAGCATAGAGAGAGGCGATAGTGCGCAAACGGAGGATATTGTTTGCGGGATTCGTAGCACGTAGAGGGGAGGAGCGTCTTTCACAGAGGGTGATGTTTGGGGAGCTTGTTGGGGGTAAGGGCTACTCAGGGGGGCAAGAGAAAGACTGGATGGCTCATCTGAAGGAGGATATGTCGGTCTTCGGAATGAAATTTGAAGGGTGGCGAAAGGCTGCTCAGAAGGCCGGCAAATGGTTTCGACGAGTAGAGGAGGGAGCCGAGTTGTTCATGCGGAATTGGCATGAAACGGAGAGACGCAAAGCTGCAGAGCGAGGCGCAAAGGCTGCGGCAGCGCCATCCACCGTCGGCCTCTCTAAGCGGCCGGGGGGAGGGGGAAGTGGGGGAGGGGGAGGGGGGAGGAGGGAGGGGGGGAGGGGGGAAGGGGGGAAGGGGGGGGGGGGGGAGGGGGGACGTCATGCCCTAGAGACTGAAGTCTGGGTTTGGCCATCATCATCTTGAAAGTTGTGGGCCTTCCAATGGCCGAGACAAGATAGCGTAAGACTGCCCTAACTTCTTCGCCATGTTGCGCTCTCTCCTCAGTGCCATTTAATGATGCATTTGATACCCTCTATGAGCCCAATGCCGTCTTTAGTCAGTTCCTAGGGTCTGCTTGTATGACATTTTTTTCTCTTTTCCTTTCCTTGCTTCCTCTTCTTGTCTTGCCTTTTCTTGCTTTTCTTGTATTTTCTTGTATTTCCTTTCCTTTTTGGTTTTCTTTTTTCGCTTTCTTCTCTTTCCTTTCCTTTCCTTTCCTCTCCTTTCTTCCTTCCTCTTCTTACTTCTTTGTTTCTTTTTTCTAATTGACTTGCGTCTGTCGTGCGTATGCGTAGTGATAGATACCACGTGTAATATATACATGGTAGTCTTTCTTGGGTGGCAAGCGGTATTATAGTCGTTTTTTCCAGGCGGAGTAATGAGACGTATTATTCACCGGTATGGACCTGGCACATCGTAGAATGACTCCCGATTTTACTTTTAAATGTTTCCGGTGGAGGCATGAATTGCGTCAGCTGTGATATATGCATATGTACCATTTTGATTTTTTTGCCTAGTCCGTCCCTTTTTCTCCGCCGGCGCAGAGTTTTTTGGTGTGCTTTCTTCTGCAATGCGATCAGACTACCCGTCGGTATATTATCAGCCGTGTGCCGGGCTCATGGGACGTCCGTGGCGCGAGCTATGGCCGCGGAAAGCCGCCGAGACTGGCTCTATTTTGCGGGGTACGAGACACTTCTGTCCCCGGGCAACCACACACTAGACGTATTTAAGCCTCGAGGTTAGGTCTTAAGTACTTCCAACTGGAAGAGCTAGGCCATTCGATATTTCGACCTTAAACGCAGAAATAGTGGTCTCTTTCAGTACGCATAAAAAGAAAAGCCGAGGAAAGATCAAATTACTTGAAAATAGACTATGATATTTCTGCACTACTCCAGACGCAGATGGCAAGACGAGGCTTTATGTCCTGAGTCAGCACATGAGTGGGTGGAAACTTCGAGAAAGACCCTCCCCTGCCCATGCTGTGCGAGCTTGAACAAACGGCCAAAACAAATAACTGGTGCCTGGCAAAAACATTGAGTGCTTCGTACTCCATACTCGCTTCATATGTAGGATACCTCGCAGGCGTCTGCCGCCTTCGGTGTGCCTCAGTGTGGCAGTCAGTACAGCAGCACAGCAGGACTGGCCCTCAACCCGGTTCAATTTCTACCCTCGAAATGTAGGCATCCGTCTGATGTTTCCTCGAGCTTTTGTCGTCTGAAATGCTGTTGTTTGCTGGAAAATACTCGGAAAATTGCTTCAAATATGCACTTGGGCCAAAATGTGCCCAAGTGCATATTTTGGGAAAATCCATATCTCGCCGTGGTCTGCCGTGGTCGTTAGGTCGATAAAATAGACCTATTTTGTAGACATTTAAGACACGATAGGGCTTAATTTCGTTTAGAGCCTAAAATATAGGCATATCGTCAGGCTTAAATACGTCTACTACACACACGGCGCGGTGGAACTTTAGTCCTCGCACGTACATCGGGGTGGCATCAAAATGTATTTGCGAGAGAATTTTCCCGCACTGCTAGACGCGGGCGCGGTGTATATGTACCCGCTGCAACGACGTGAACTATGTCATTACTGTGAGTTCTCCCTCACAATTGACACGGTGGATACCATACAGCAGTAGCGAAACCTGTATAAAGAGATATAAAGTAGCAACACAACCCAAGCAAAAGTAACGATGTGCACACAACAGACCATATCGGCAACAAACATCGGTATGAACTGTCTACGATCACAGCAGCAGCAAGCAACCGCAGAGAGCGGCAATAATATATAGATCATAAAAAATCAAATTTTATTGAGAACGGGATTTTTTTCTGGATGGACCGAGGAGAATAAATACACAAGACGTTTACTCTCATCAAAAGAACATACACAGCGGTTTTACAATAGAGCACCACCAGCAAGCAGCACGTAGTCCATAGACTCTAAGTTTACTGCGAGTTCTCCCTCACAATTGACACGGTGGATACCATACAGCAGTAGCGAAACCTGTGTAAAGAGATATAAAGTAGCAACACAACTCAAGCAAAAGTAACGATGTGCACACAACAGACCATATCGGCAACAAACATCGGTATAAGCACGCGGGGAAAAATACTGGACACAGAAAACAAACAACAAATTGACACCAATGATTCCTCTAACAGCAGCGACAGCAGTACAAACCCATCACACAGCGAAAATGATCAAGACAACAATAGCGGCAACAATAACAATTCTGGTCAATGGTCCATTATTCCCGAGATTGGTGATGGTGCATGTTTATTAAGATGTATCTCGCGTCGTGTGCACAACAACCCAGCTTTACATCACATCGTCCGTGCACATATTATTGCCCACATCACAACCAATTTGTACACCGTTATCCCAGGATCAGGTTTCAACACCTTCCACGACAGCATCTTAGCTGGAGCAAATCAAGGTCATGTAGATAATAAAGAATCATTTGTCGGTGTAAACAAGATATTTTTCTGAACGGAACAAACAACGCCAACGTGCCCGAAAAAGTTCCGTTTGTCTTGCAAAGTTCCGTCAGCAGCACCACCAGCAAGCAGCACGTAGTCCATAGACTCTAAGTTTACTGTGAGTTCTCCCTCACAATTGACACGGTGGTTACCATACAGCAGTAGCGAATTAAGCGCGCGGGGAAAAAGACTGGACACAGAAAACACACAACAAATTGACACCAATGATTCCTCTAACAGCAGCGACAGCAGTACAAACCCATCACACAGCGAAAATGATCAAGACAACAACAGCGGCAACAATAACAATTCTGGTCAATGGTCCATTATTCCCGATAATGGTGATGGTGCATGTTAAGATGTATCTCGCGTCGTGTGCACAACAACCCAGCTTTACATCACATCGTCCGTGCACATATCATTGCCCACATCACAACCAATTTGTACACCGTTATCCCAGGATCAGGTTTCAACACTTTCCACGACAGCATCTTAGCTGGAGCAAATCAAGAACTTGTGGAAGTCGCTGGATCTCAACCTACTACATATTCGAGTGTCGAAGAGTATCTCCACTTCATGTCACAGCCTTACGCATATGCTACAAACGTAGAATTAATTGCTGCCACGCAGTTATACGGAGTGGACTTTCGAATAACTTATCACACCGAGCCTCAGCAATATCCCAACCCTCCTCCTCCAAATGTCTGTGATATCTTATATTATCCACATTCTTTCCACTACGCATCCCTCCGATATACACCTTCTCTGCATAAATACTTCATCATCAGTTGTAGTCATTCGACTTGCGTCGCCCCCGGGAGGCACGTGTCCACCTCCCGAAGGGGAACCTTGTATGCGTGTACCACCTTGGGTTGTTTGTGTTTTGCCTTTATTTAGTAGGGTATTCCTCAGCTCCAGAGTGACTGGAGCCTGTCCTGTGACCACGGACTTGATTATGCGAGAACAACAACAACGACAACAACAACAACATACGCCAGACAGAAAATACGGCTGTCGCAAGCAAGCGCTAGCTACTGCTGCTGCTGACATCATCTATTCTCAACCCGTCAAGCATCCTGCATCATGTGCCTAGTAACCTGTTGATCAGCAGAGCTATCATATACCACAAGCAATCATATTTTTGCCGGTGGTTGGAGCGAGAGGGGCTAAGGGACAGGCACAAGTATTTATTCTGCCCGTCCCTCTGCCCAAGCTCTCTGTCCTTTGCTATGATTTAACGCGAAAAAAAAGTATTAACCGCAAAGAATGCGAAAGAAAATGATCGTCTCATCCGCAAAGAGTAACATGTCATCGCTACGTCAGTCAAATACTGCTGTTGTCGTCTTTAGTCAGCAGCATCATATGTCGCGACAGCATTTCATATGTATTTTCACACAGCACAAGTCCACTACCTGCTGTATCCCTCTAGAATCAAGACAAAAGCCTAGACAGAAACAATTGTTCTCTAGACATGGCAATGGATTCGACACCTGGGTGTCCGTGCCTCCCACACCCAGCGTCCTCCATCGCAACCAGCCACAATGTGCCGACCCCAACCCGGGCCCACACATCAACGGGCTCAGCAGCCGGCGCTCTCACGGAGCATGACAGATCCTGCTCGTAATTTAGTTTCACAACCAAATCCTCGAGCCATCCCTTCTCCCCCGTCTCAAAATGCTCCTGCTGCCCCTGCGGCTGCTGCTGTGCAGTGCTCTCGCTCCCAGTTTCAAGCAGTGGGGATACGAGCTGTGACGTCCAAACAGGGGGTGGTGCAGCGGGAGGCTGCAGCTGCTGCTGCTTCAATGGCAGCTGCAAGAGCTCCTCCTGCTCTTCCACCGTCGTCTCTAATTCCACCTCATCTCTGCAGGCCACGACCACCTCCGTCTTGAACTGCTGCTGCAGCTGCTGCTGCGGCTGCTGCTGTGTAGTGCTCTCGCTCCCAGTCGCAAGTAGTGGTAAAACGAGCTGTGACTCTGACCTGGCCACACCCGCTCCCCTCTCTTGTATCTGACTTCGCTGCGATCGCATTTGCTCCTCCTGTCGTGAAGAGAAGCTTGAGAGCTCGAGGAGGAGTTGCGAGTACTCGCAAATGATGAGTTCGTTTTCCTCAATGCGACCTTCGATTCGGTAGAACTCGCCCCATCCTGCCGAAATCTGGTCTATGGTCCGGAAACTATAACGTAAACCGCCCTCGATTTCTTTCTCGGGTTGGTACCTTATTGCGAGCAGCTTTTCCGGCTCCCGCATCTTGGCCCTTTGAGAGCCCCCCGCTCTCTCTGCCAATGCTTTTACGTCCCGGTCCACAACGCCCATATTTACGTCACCCTCAGGCATGGTTCATATAAGACACCCAGCTCGCTCCCTTTTTCACAGGGACGGCTGTTTTGGTGATATCTCTAGCCTAGCTCTCTTCCGCAGAAGAGCCCACGTCACTCAACACCCTTAGAACAGAACAGGGATAGTACCGCGTACGGTACGCGATAATTATCGTGTTTGTTGATCCCTACGATGCGTACGAGTAGATAGAGGGCTTACCCGTTGAGCTGTCAGTAGTGGGGTAGTGAAGTCACCGGTATGATGACAAGTAAAAGACATAATACATACAAGGTTCCCCTCTGGGAAGTAAGTGCCTAGTCTAGGGGAGTGGCGCAAGGACACATTATTTTCACTACCCGACGCGATGGACATTTTTGTTTGTAATACAAAAAAATCTCGCCCGGAAAAATAATGAATTCACATTTCACCCTCACGAAAAAGTACTTCTTGGGTGTACTCAATAGCAGCACTTTTGGCACGTTTTGGGTATAATACTCGACGTAGACGTGCCCACGGCCGATCTGTTCTTGAGAAAATACACAAAGCACTACCACTTTTGATAACACACACAAAACTTTTACACCGTATGATATGTATGATTTCGAGAAGAGCGTCACAACTCGAACTCCAGCTTATTATTAGGTACCGCCAGGAAGCGAGAAAGGACACGTGTGGCGTGAGATGCGGCACGTACTGAGAACGAGGGAGCAAGAGGACAATAACAACACGTGACCTATGCTATGACAAAAAAAAGCAACTCGCCGCCGTAAAGAGAGGATACAGCACGCGCACGCACATGGTCCT
The DNA here is from genome assembly GCA_012845835.1 of Undaria pinnatifida. Lineage (NCBI taxonomy): Eukaryota > Phaeophyceae > Laminariales > Alariaceae > Undaria > Undaria pinnatifida. Next base: position 19,338,333 of record JABAKD010000009.1, read on the forward strand.
ACCTGCAGCGTTTTGCTCCCCGCACGTTGTCTGCTGTCTGCCACCTAGGTCCTGCGATCTTCGCAAAAAAACAGAAAAATACTCGTTAAAGAACTGCCTCTGTGGACGTAAATGTATAGTCTAGACTAAGGATGGGTTGGTATCTAAATTGTTAATGTTACAAAGGTCCTTATGTTTCCGCATCGATGGACACGCGCACCCAGAGCGGCAGCACAGCAGAAACGTGCGGTATGGTGGAGTGACAAATTATGACAGGCTCCGACACAAGCAACTCGCCGCAGCATAGCGAGGACACGCCAAGCGCACATAAATGGTGTCACCTACCGCTGCTGCTGTGCAGCAGGGTTGTAGCGTTGTGCTCTCCACATGTTGTCTGCTGTCTGTCATCTGCGATCTTACATAAATAGTGTTGCCTACGAACCGCTGCTGATTGATGTGGGGTAGAGCTTGTAGCGTTGTGCTCTCTTGGTATGGTACGGTATCATATAAGAACACCAACATGAACATAAATATTATAAAGGACCGTTTATATACTAATGTGATGTTCAAACGATCCTTACACTTTACGCCGGCATGTCACTTGACAAAAGCAGCAGAAGCAGCAGTAGCAGCAGCGAGATGTAGTGGCGTATAGGCGGGTAGATAGAGCATCGCAGGTTAGCGCTGTGCTCTCCGCATGCTGTTTGCTGTCTGCTATCTGCGATCTTACACTAATGGTGTTGCCTACCGCTGCTGCTGTGCGGCAGAATTGTAGCATTGTGCTCTCTTGGTATGGTACGGTATCATATAAGAAAACCACCAACATGGACATAAATATAAGGACCGTTTGAGTACTAATGTGATATTCAAATGATCCTTACCCTTTACGCCGGCGTGCCACTTGACAGAAGCAGGACAAGCAGCAGCAGCGAGAGGTAATGGCGTATAGGCGGGTAGAGCATCGCAGGCTCCGATCAAAGTAATCATCTACAACAACAGCAGCCGCACGCTCGTAGAGTTGCAGGCTGCTGCTGCTAAGGGGCTGGACTGCTGCTGGTAGGCAGGATCGTAGCGTGGTGCTCTGTGCCAATAGAGGGAAATGTGCGAGTACCGTCTACGAGCAGAAAATCCCGGTTTGCATCCAAATCTTACGTGCGTATATATATGGGGATAGGGGATGCAGAAACCCAAACCCCGTGGGGATGTTGCAGAAACCCGGGGATTTGCCTTAAGTGTGCCCAAGGACAAGAAAGTTTAAAAGGCTTGCCACGCGCGACACACTGCACGGATCGCGCTCAAACCTTCGGCAACGTGAGCCCGACGGTCGAATTGTGCCCACCCCACCCGACGTTTCGAACAAAGGTGCGAGCACAAAGAGATATGCCCGAAGGAAAAAGTATATATCACAATTATACATATACATATTACGTTGCTCCTAGCCAAGGCACATCGTGGAGAGGAGAAGACTCACTCGGTAGAAGAAGCACAACGAGGAGTGACGGCGAAATAGCCTAGATTACTTCAAAATTCTCCACCTAAATAAAGTAAAAATACTAACACCAATCATTGTAGTGGAGAAAAATATTTGTTTATACAAGAATAGGACCCCTCCCATTGAAAATTTTACCCACATAGTATAGTACAAGTACCAGCAAGCAGCTTCAAAATATGAGTACTGACCCGAAATTCGTCGATATATTATATAGACTTACTTACGAATACATTTGTGCTGAAAGCGCTCGGTTGGTGCTTCCCTGGCATCTCCGAGGTCGGACGGTCCAGCTTATTACTTGCGGAACGGTCCAGCTTCTCTTTGATTTTTTTATTTCTTGCTCCCCCTTATTATTTTCTTTTATTCTGCTCGTTTTGCCAGTTGCTTTTTGACTTTTCAGCTGCTTCCTGCAAATATGGTTTTTCTGCCAAACACGATTTTGAACCTTTTCGCGATTTTTTCTTCCTTTTTTTCCCGCTAATCTGCCGCCTGTGCATTACTTGCGGAACGGTTCAGCTTTTTTAGCTTTTATTTTTGATTCCCATCATTTGTTTTGTACTTGACGCTGTTTCATCAACTGACGGTCTGGGCTTGGCTCATCAGCTCCGCGCCGCCCAGCACCCCACCGCAGCGCTATATATAGCTCGCAGCTACGGAGTGCCGTGCAGTGCCCTACGATGCCCTGTAGCTTACATTATTAGTTGCGGAACGAAGTTTCATCAGCTGACATCTGGGCTTGGCTCATCAGCTCCGCACCGCCCAGCACCCAACCGCAGCGCTATAGCTCGCAGCAACGCAGCGCCGGGCAGTGCCCTTCGATGCCCTGTAGCCCACCATTTCTTTCTCGTGCTTGACGAAGTTTCATCAGCTAATATCTGGGCTTGGCTCATCAGCTCCGGACCGCCCAGCACCCCACCGCAGCGCTATAGCTCGCTGCAACGCATCGTTGAGGTGCTTTGCTGCTTTGCCATGCTGCGTGCTTTGCGGTACTTTTATTAGTTTGTACGTGCCAGTAACATTCGCAGTATCATCCCACGTACCGGTACTTTCAATAACTTTGTACATACTACGTTGTTGAATCACAATGCACCTCCAGCTAAGGTCAGTCCGGCTATATATAGTTCAGCAGTGTAGCGCGGGATAGTGCGGTGCCGTGCCTTGCCCTTCGTTTTGCGATGTTGTGTCGTGCGGCGCGTGCGTTCTTTTGAACATACAGCAGTAGTACCAGGTATGATACAGGTTCCAGGTACCATTATGTACGTATGAGATCTTCACGAGAAGATCTGTCTACGTAACGGTAGAAAGTGTACCTGTGACCCATACGCATCGTGTTCTCATCACACGTACTGCCGTTCAGAACGTGACATCAACAAGCATCTAGCGCAGGGCAGCTCTGCACAAGCACCTCTTGGCAACATTATTTTGCCGTTACAGCTTTTCTTTGCTTTCTTCCACACTTCATAGGTTCTTCCATTTCGTCAATTATTGCATGTTTTTCGTTTTACAGTTAGTTGTTTCTTCGTTCTTTTTCTACTATCTCCTTTAAATATGATTCGTTCGAACTCGTTTTTCATGTTCTATTAATAAACATTTTTTCTAACCTGATTTTTATTTATCGTTTTACTCTTTTTCCAAGATTTGTTTTTGGGAGTTGAAATTGCAACTTTGCTTTTTGGGGAGTTGAACTTGTATTTTAATGGACGTCCATGCTAGGGAGTTGAACTTGCATTGTAATAGACGGCCATGCGAGCTTTTTTGTAATGCGCCCAAGGGCACACAACACAAGGCAACAGGAACAAGCTGAAGCTGTGGGCCAGTTATTTTTTTCATGTGCAACTGCTACTACTGTTATTAGCGAAACATAGATTACCACGCAGCTTGCAAAGTTGCGTTTCAATCATTCAATCGGTCGCACTCACATCTGACGTTTTTCAATTTTTATATTAAATATATATCGATTTTTTCAAGAGGATCATTTTTTTCCTCCGATGACACCTGGATTCAACCAACGAAAACCAGGCTTATACGCGGACAGTCTATCTACTAGACCACAAAGTCACATCAGTTGCTATCTATTTTTTTTTTACAAATAAATACCAGTTCGATTAGGGTTAGGGTTAGTGTAATGGAGTGTTCCGGTTAAAGGATAATTTATAGATTCGACGTGAAACCATGTCATGGTTGAGGTGAAACCACGTGACATTAGATGTCACATTCACGTCAACGCCATCATACTTGGGCCATAATGTAGGTGACGATGATGGGACAAGTAGGACGCCCCACATCGCACTACCTGCTCTACCCTGCCCTCTGGTGCCTAGGCCTGTTCTGTCTGTCTTTTTTAAGAGTTTAATGAAGAGGAAATAATGTATAAGCTTTTGAGTCTATCCAGCGAGCCATGAGGAGAGACCAAACAAGGGCACCGGAACCCATGAGGAGCACGCTTGCCAACACCGACCAACCACGCATCCCCCACTCGGAGTACCACTACAATTGGCGTCGTCGGCAAGACGTGTCGACATTGGGCTGCGTGACCTTCTCCCCGGTGCTCTTCTGTCCCTAAGGCAAGCCCTTCTCGCCTTGCATAGCTTTGCATTTTTACTTTTTCCCCGTTTTTTTTCAGGTGGTTTTTCTTTTTCTATTTGCTTTTCCTTTCGCCTTTTAACATACTTTCTTTCATCCAGTAGCGAGCTTGGTTATCCTTTTGTCTCCTACCCGTAAACCACGGGCCCCTCCGGGCCTCTGCTTTGCGATAAAAACGTTGGGTCTGCAACTACCACGGCTTTGTGCAGTAGCTTTCCGCTATATTGTCTTCCCGTGCTCTCTCTTCGTGGGACACTACTATGACAATCGAACGAAGAAAATGCTCCCCTATTTTTGTTTTGGTGCTATATTCATTTGTGTTTACCTCTTTTCCCACTCCATAAAGAGTTCCTAGTCTAATTCCAAGTGGATTGTGCCCATGTTGGGAGTCCTGTCCAGAAGAATACCCCGCCAGGTTAACAAAACCTTGTGGGAAATTTCGCAGTTGGAACCCTGTGAGCTGTTTGCACTCTATTAATACGAGTGGCCGGCTCCGTTGCACTACACCTTACTACTAACTGTACAGTGTCGCTACGGAATAGGGGTACATGCAATAGTTTGTAGAATTATCACCACGGCAGTCACCACAGCAGTCCCAGCGAAGTCTCACAGCAGCAGTCGCAGCGAAGCTCACTTACAGCAGAAATCAGCCAGTCTATCACACCTTGAACCTGTCTCGCTGATGATGTTTCTCTCTTCTCTGCATGCTTCGCTTGCTAGTCAGCAACCAGACAGACTGATCCAAGGTTCCCGTTGCTATATACCAGGAGAAGAACAAGTAATCACCCGCGTTGATCTCATTGGTCAACGTGCAATAACCCCAAACTTCTTCCGTACATACAAAACCCTCATTATATTGTCTCGTGCCTCGATAATAATACGCTTTTTGACAAATTTTAAATACATATCAATTTTTCATGAGGATGATTTTTTTTTCGATGACACCCGGATTCGAACCTGCGAAGGTCACCAGGATTATAAGCGGACAGTCTATGTACTAAACCACAATATTATAAAAATTAAAATACACTCCAGCTGTGAGATCGGATATTTTGTCGAAACTCATCCTTGCAAGGTGTGTGTGATACTCCGATCGCGCGTATTACGGGTTGTGTGTCATCATTAGGATATAGGTCGGCCACTCCCTTTGCAACTATAGTGTAGCTATCAGGGTCAACAGGGTGATGTTAGGCAGTCTGTGCGCGGAACCTATAAACCCCGTTTCTGAGGGGGACAAAATCTGACCAGCTGTGGAAGGAAATGCATCAGGTTATCAAGTGAATACTGTAAATCGAATAACCGGTGAGGGGAGGGCGGAGTTTTTAAGGACGTGGGGACCTGATTTTGATCAAAAGGGGGGCGGGAGGGGGGGAGGGGGGGGAGGGGACGGGTGGGGCAGTTTAATCTGTGCGTGGAAACTATATATCCTTCTTGTGGGGGAGGGGGGGGGGAACTGTGCCGGGGGGCGGGGGGGGGGGGGGGGGGGGGGAGGGCTTTAGGTCCCATAAATGTAGGGGTTTGCTATACGTGTGGTGCTAGGTCTAGGCGATGGTGCGGGTGGTGGGGAAGGAGGGGGCGTTGGGGACGGGGGGGGGGGGGGAATTGCAGCAGCGGCGTGGACGGCTCTAAAACGATAACGAGGCGATATCCAGGGCGTGGAAGTGTTCATTACTCTGGCGGATTTCGATATTAGGTAGGGCATTTAAGCAAGAGAAAGCGAGGAAAAAAAAGAAAAAAAAGGGAGGGGGGGGGGGGGGGGAGGGTTTTCAAGAGGTTTAGGTCACATATAATATTAAAATACACTCCAGCTATGAGATCAAGGATTTGGTCGACACTGATCTTCGCAACATTGTGTGTGATCCTCCGATCGCGCGTATTAATCATATACGTAGGGGCTTGCTATACGCGCGGTGATGGGTCTAGGCAACCGTGCGGGGTGTGGGGAAGGAGGGGGCGTTGGAGGGGGGGAGGGGGGATGAATGAAAGCTACGTCATGGATGGCTAGAGAGATAATGACGTGATATTAATTGATTAGAAGTGTTTATTACTCTGTCCGATTTTGATTGTAAGTGGGGCGTTTGAACGAACTGGGCGGGGAACAAAAGGGGTGGGGGGGGCGGAGGGCGGAGATGAGTTGGAGCTACGGCATGGATGGCTAGATGGATAATGAGATGATATCAGCTGGCTGGTAGCGTTTACTATTCTGGTATATTTTGATTTCAGGTGGGGTGTTTGAACAAGAGGGATCGGGGGGGGGGGGGGCGGCGGCGAGCATTTCAATATGTGCGCGGAAACTATGAACCCTTAAAGGGGACGAATGTGACGGTTGCAGCAAGAAGACACCCCTTTATATCACCCGCCTGGTAATGTTTATTATTCTAGAAGGTATGATGTTGCACGTAGTATGCAACCCAGTTCTTAGGTGTAGTAAACAACGTGTTAAAAGCTTCATAATTTGTTATTGTACATGGATCGAAAGATAGAATATTTCAATCGATAGGTACAATCATGTAGATACCATTATTTTCTGACATCGCTAATTATAAGAAAGAGATACATATTGCCAAATACAACAGGCGAGGTGATGTGGTCATGCAATGTCACCGCCATTGAGAGCGAAAGGGAGAAATGCGAATCGTTATTGTTTTGAAAGGAACGCTTAGTGTACACGCGCTTAATTACGTTACTTCGTTAGTCATACTTCGCTTGGCATAGGTTGGGAGGCGATCATGCAGACGGTATGATGTACGGAATACCCTACATAATAAGTTGGTAGTGCGGTTTACCGCTTTTTTAACATATCTGTCTGTACCTCCTTTTCACATCATTATTGTCTCACATATATATACGATTTTGCGCCTATGATTTTGCCGTGCCGATGTGGGGCTCTGAGGTCGCCAACTCTAAGACAGAGATACATCTTACAAATACACCAAGCGAGGTTACGTGGGCATGCGACGTCACCACTATTGAACGCGAGGGTGACTTTACTTTGTTAGACATGTGCTACTACTGCGTTTGGTAGAGGTTGTCAGGCGATCATGCAAACGGCCGGAGGCACGAAATACCCTGCGTAATAGGTTTGTCGTGTGGTCTACCGTAGTGTCGACATAACTGCCTTTACTTCTTTCTCACATTGTTATTATCTAGTGTACTATTATACGCCCTGTTTTCTCCCCACTGTCGTCGAAGATGTTGTGGTCCTGTAGATGTCGCGTCCATGTCTGGTGCTCTTGTTAGTGGTGCTCATGAAAACATGCCCTAGCGTGTAGTAGATGATCGCTGAGTGGTGTTTCTTTCCTTTACATCAAGCCAGGTAGTATATGTCAACGTAACCGCTTGCTTGAAAACGACAAATAAAATTCCGCACGCACCTGACACAGAGAAGACGCGGCCCGAAGATTGTTCAGTGTACCGACGGTCAGGAACAGGTTATCGGGCAGCGCACTTGATTTTTACTACCGCTCCTCACTCCACCTAAGACACTACGGGCATGCGTTGGACCCAGTTCGCTGATGCCCGAAACCAATTTCAAAGGAGGTGATGAGGTGGGCGAATGCTATAATGATTTACGCTGCTGCGATTACCCCGTCTCTCGTTCTGTTTGTCCTTGCGTTCCTGATGAACCTGTCATTTGGCAACGAGCAGTTGTGACGCATTATAAATTGTGTAAAGACTTTGTGTAGACTCGTGTGATGTTTCTGACTCGTAGGGACCTCAATTTGGAACCCAGGGTATATGGATTCCATATTTCGACTGGGTTTCGTATGTGGACGTATATATGGTTTTAGTGTGTGTAAATTCTTGGTTGATGTTCTAGACTTCGTTATCGTGTTGTTTCAGAGTGGTGTTTTCGAATGCATGTTATTTTGTGTCCGCGTGGTTGTTTTAGTTGATGTTCTAGGCTTCGTTATCGTGTTGTTTCAGAGTGGTGTTTTTGAACACGTATTATGTTGTGTTTGCGTGGTTGTTGCTATACGTGTATGTTTTGGGTGATGTTCTAGACTTTGTTATCGTGCTACACGTGTATGTTTTGGTTGATGTTCCAGGCTTCGTTATCGTGTTGTTTCAGAGTGGTGTTTTTGGACACGCATTATTTTGTGTTCGCGTGGTTGTTGCTATACGTGTATGTTTTGGGTGATGTTCTAGACTTCGTTATCGTGCTGTTTCAGAGCGGTGTTTTCAAATACATATTAGTTTGCAGTGGTTGGGGGGGGTCGGCCTATTGTGCATATCCGCAAAACGTATTGATGTACGCTGAAAAACTGCTTCGGGGGGCTAAAAACGAAGTTGCGGGGGACGTTTGGGAATGTCAACGTTCCCCCTCGCGGCTTTTGTCAAGTTTTGTTAAATGCATATTTATCCCTGAATATTAACATGCAACAACCAACCTTGACAACTATGGGCTATAGTGGTATCATAATACACTTACAATGCCGTTACTGTTCATAGTTTGACTATGGGTGTACTCACTATTTTGCTACACTGTGTGGGTCGAATAGAAATACTTCGCGAGGCTAAGGTTGAAGCCTTGAAATAAAAGTTTACAAAAAGGTTTTATTTATATTTGATTAGCCTGCTTGTTGAATACTTTTGTGTGGACGAAGTAGTGGGAGGTTTAACGCGACAGATATTGCAGTGTTATAATATACTTTTCATGTGTTGAAACCTGTGGCATGTAGTGGGGCGGAGAAAAGGGGTTCAAACCTGTGGCATAGTTATGTTTAATGCGCTAGGAAGGTGTTACAGCAGCAGTGGTGTATCTACCAGTACTATTTTTTTACAAATATATATCAATTTTTTTATGATGATTACTTTTTTTCATATGACCCCTGGATCCAACCAACGAAAACCAGGCTTATAAGCGGACAGTTTATCTACTAGAAGATCACAAAGTCACATTGATATCTATTAGTTTTTTTATGAGGATCATTTTTTTTCCCCAATGACACCGGGATTCGAACCAACGAGAAGACGTTGAGGCTTGCAGTATATACCGGTACTACTACACCAGGTTTGTACATACCATCAGGTACCTACGCTGTTGGATCACAATGCACGCCCAGCTCAGATCAGTCCGGCTTTATACAGCCCAGCAGCGCAGCGTAGCGCCGTGCGGAGCCGTGCGGTGCGGCGCCGAGTGCACTTGCTGCAGTGCTGTGTCGTGCTGCGCTGTGTGCCTTCTTTCGAACATAGAGCAGTACCGGGTATAATACGTGTTTATGTGTACTGCTCTTCTTCTCTTTTCTTTTTCTATATGATGTATTTGATATTTCACGGCCCCCTGTTTTATAAAATGTTATGTACCAACGATCAATTTGGTGTCTCACGGAGTTTTTATTATTATTATTACGTACATAGTCTTTATGTTTTAGGAGGGAGTAGCTGACTTTCATCCTCGAATGCTGTATTAAGAGTAACATATAAGATAACTAATAATATGCTGTATTCGTACTCCTCCCGATATTATAGCCGGGGGGGAGAAAGAACAAAATAAACTGCCTACCATACATATGATAGAGAAGTATAGTGGAAACTACAGAAAAAAAAATTATAAAATAGATGTTATGTTAGATCTAGCTCAAAAATCCCCACCTAAAGTAAAAATACCAACACTTACCATTATAGACTAGACTAGTAAAAGAGAAATAGGACCCCTCCTAATAATATCTCACTCACATAGTATATTACAAGACTAAGTACCAACAACGCAGCTAGCTGCTTGCAAAGATGAGTATTGACCTGAAATTCGTCGAACTCACGGCTGACATCTTTGAAATATTTTTTATAACAATATGACCCCTCTCATTATGAAAAAACTCGCCCACATAGTATATTACAAGTACCAACAACGCGTCTTGCAAAGATGAGTATTGACTCGAAATTCGTCGAACTCACGGCTGACGTCCTTGAAATATTTTTATTAAATTAATTCTGCCATCCCGATATACCGCTACGATGTAGCCAACCTATCACTGAAAGTCCCTTCTTTACTCAACCGCGATTATATCCATATCATACCCAAGCATGCAATCAACAGTGAAGAATCCAAACGACTGAGAGACTGTACGCACTATCTACCTTCCAGCCGGCGGCAAAGAACCATCACTGCAGCCGTGAGGAGCGCTCGTGGTGGTCGTACATGTAGTAGTATGCCTGACTCAAATTTCGGTGTTGGTGCCTAGTCGGGTGAAATCCGTTACCAACTCGTCGCCCTACCACGCCCAATGCGACACAAGCCACATCCCTGGAGCTATTGTTGTCCTCAGCGAGATAATTCGTTCGGTCATCTCGGCGCGGTCACCTGCTCGTACTTGGTACGCTGACATTCGTTTTCTTTCCTCTCTCATTCATCTGCGAAAAAATGTGTCTGGACTCAAGGGCGCACAAAACAAAAAATCGACACCTTGGTACTAGAACATTTTTTTAGGCCCTTCCAGAGGGGGGGGGGGGTACGAAGGCCTCATCCCCCCTCATTAAGCCACAGCATTTCCCATGGAAACAACCCCATTCTAAATCCTATATAAGAAAAGGGGACGGGGAGTACATAGCAGACACGCAGCCCCATGGTCGCGCAGCAGCAGCCTGCGTACCAGCTACGCACAGTGCAGAGCAACGGAGAAAAAGGGAGAGAGCAAGGAAGAATGGTCACAATGAGCACGGAGTCTTCCCCCTCGCCCGAGCTCCTTTCCTCCGAGCCGTTTGACTCGTCTGCATCACCTGAGCCCCCCTTCTGCTGCGAGGTCTCGGTGCGTGCGATGGGGGCTGGGACACTCTTCTTCTTGGGCGCGACCTTTCGGCATCGTGCGGGGGCTCTAGCAGTCCTACCCGTTCCCCTTCCCTTACGCTTTCGCAACTTTCCCGCCACCGCGTCCGTTTCCACCTTGCCTACGTTGTAGCTCTCTTTAAATCTCACTGTGTTGAGATCTGACTTGCTCAGAGCCAACGCAGAGGTATGCTTCTGTTCTGCGTGGTGGAACATAGAGTACTTCCACACACACACTCCAGGCGTGCAAAATATGCACTTCAACGGTACGTTGGTGCATGGTGTGGAATCCGTGAAAGTGGACGCCGCTTTGAGGCCTAACGCAACGGCACTTCTTCGCGAGTCCAAGTTGGGCGCGAGAGAACAGGTGGAGTGCATCTTAGATGCCGTGTTCCCCTTGCTGGCTTGTACATTCCAGGTTTTGCACTTGTCCCCGATCTCCCCGTCCCGTTAGGCCTCAAAGCGGCGTCCACTTTCACGGATTCTACACCATGCACCGTACCGTTGAAGTGCATATTTTGCACGCCTGAAGTGTGGGTGTGGAAGTACTCTATGTTCCACCACGTAAAACAGAAGCATACCTCTGCGTTGGCTCTGAGCAAGCCAGATCCCAACACAGTGAGATTTAAAGAGAGCTACAACGTAGGCAAGGTGGAAACGGACGCGGTGGCGGGAAAGTTGCGAAAGCGTAAGGGAAGGGGGAAGGGTAGGACTGCTAGAGCCCCCGCACGATGCCGAAAGGTCGCGCCTAGGAAGAAGAGTGTCCCAGCCCCCATCGCACGCACCGAGACCTCGCGGCAGACGGGGGCTCAGGTGATTCAGACGAGTCACACGGCTCGGAGGAGAGGCACTCGGGCGAGGAGGAAGACTCCGATAAGGAGGACTCCGACGATGGGGGGGACTCCGAGGATGATAACGTGGACGAGGGGGAGGAGGAGGAGGAGGAGGAGGAGGAGGAGGAGGAGGAAGAAGAGGAAGAGGAGAAGGAGGACATCAGCTCGAGAGGGCGTTCTCGGACGAGGAAGAAGCGATTTTATCTTGTTGATGGCTAAGCAACGGAAGGGTGTCAGTACTTGCACGAATATTCGGTGTTGCACTTGGCGAGGTTGATGCCACCGCCGTCGGCTCATCGCGAGCCGCCCTTCCGGTATTTCCCTTTCCCCTGACGTTTCGGGCAAGTTTGGACTGATGATATGATGCCTCCAAGCAGAACAAAACTATTTTGTCTAATTTGTTTTTTTCGCGCTCGTTTCGCGCACTACTGTATCGACGGTGGTCGCAGGAGTAAGTTGGCAGAAGCAAGCCGAAGCGTTCTTAAGTCCTGAGACGATGTGGGGGCAAGTTGGAGAGGGGTTTCATGCCCAAGCGCGGCGCTTGCCCACCATTGATTATTTTTGACTACATTGACTACCTTGCAGCATTGACGCAAGGATTTACATACCTTAACAACCTAAAGTACAGTTTGACATCCCTTGCTCTTGCAATGTTGGCTTGCTTCCCAAGCCTCTTTGTTAACGCAAGAGTGTGCAGTAAACCATCCACAGGGGCACAGCCAAGAAACGAACCACCAAGCAAGCAAACAAAACCAAAAAACAAAACACAATTGGCCTCGGGGGGGGGAGGGGGGGGAAGGGGGTAGGTGTGCGGGATAACTTACCTTGTGGGCCCTCGCTGGACTCATCAGTGGCTTTTTCACAATCCGGGACGGCTAATAATGGTACCAGGTAAGTTGTTGTTGTTGTTGTTGTTGTTGTCGTTGTTGTTGTTGTTGTTGTTGTTGTTGTTGTTGTTGTTGTTGTTGTTGTTGTTGTTGTTGTTGTTGTTGTTGTTGTTGTTGTTGTTGTTGTTGTTGTTGTTGTTGTTGTTGTTGTCGTTGTTGTTGTTGTTGTTGTTGTTGTTGTTGTTGTTGTTGTTGATGTTGTTGTTGTTGTTGTTGTTGTTGTTGTTGTTTTTGTCGTTGTTGTTGTTGCTGTTGTTGTTGTTGTTGTTGTTGTCGTTGTTGTTGTTGCTGTTGCTGTGGCTGTTGTTGTTGTTGTTTTTGTTTTGTTGTTGTTGTTGTTGCTGTTGTTGCTGTTGTTGTTGTTGTTGTCTTCATATTATTATCGAATTCATTTTTGTCCTTCCAGCTCAACGGCATCAACAGTGGGGCCGTACTAACCCTGCAAATTCACCGACGAACGGGAGACATATTCCATGGTCTCAAGCCGAAACCCCGGGTACCCGGGTACCCGGGTACTTGATGTTTGTACGACTAAAAATAACACACACTGCTGATATACTAAAAGGATATCGATGAGCGATACACGACACACAAACACACGACATACCCCTACACCAGCGGACGTGGGCCTACTTCTCCATTGGCGGAGAAACGAATAGGCAGCAAGGGACTGTAACCTCTGCTTCCTCTCCCCTTCTGTCCTTCGCTGGTGCTACCGCAGGACCTGCTGCCTCACAGGCTGCAGTCCCTTGCTGCCTATCCATCTCTCCGTTCATGGTGAAGTAGGTCCACGTCCGCTGGTAGGGGTATCGTGTGTGTGGCGCGTATCGCTCATCGTTCTCCTTTCAGTGCATGCAGTGTATGTATAGTACAAACATCGATCCTCGGGTCTCCGGGTCGCCGGGTACCTGGGGTCCAAATACCCGGGTATCCGTTAACGGATCCGGGTCCATTCCGGGTCCGACGATTCCGGGTACCCGCCACCGGGTACCCGGTTCTCAGTCAGACGGGGTGCAACTCTGCTGCAGATGTTTGGGTTTCATAGTATGTGCGGAAGCATTATTGATATATATGTGCTTCAGAATTCTTGAGGTGGACGGCTTGCGTCACGCAAAGCAATCGATGATGGTAACGATACGACCCGGGTGAGTGATACAACGATACTGCCCGTATATATGGCCGAGGGGAGTCCGTGGCAAATTGGTACGGCTCACTCGTGTGTGTACGAAGTGCGTGACAAACTGGTGCCGCTTCTTTATGTTCTGTGTGAGTGAGGGTCTGTGACAGAACGGTACGATCCTTCCGTGTGTATTTTGGTTGGTGGTGCAAAAGTCTATATTTTACTCTCCTCATCTATACGGCATCGAGGCAAGCCGCGCAACCACACAGATTGCGTCATCCACAGCAGTTCTACACAACACGATATCGTTTTTTTCGGTCCGGGTCCGGAGCTGCTGAAGGAATGTTACCATGTCAGAGGAGAGCGAGCTGCTTCTGCAGCGTATACACGACTTGACGCTGAAACTGGACGCCGAGGCAATGGCACGGCAAGCAGCGGAAACGGGAAGGGAAGCATCTGATGCAAGGGCGAAGGAGCTGCTTGACCGGGAAAGTGCGTCGACCACGCAGCAGCCAAGGACGCATGGACAGCAGCAGGACTACCGAAGCCAGACAAGCACGTCGTTAATCATGTCGCAAAACAGAGTCCTTAGGGGCGAGGGTAAAAATATTCACTTGTAGTCAGGTCGTTTTCAACCTTTCTTGACTGCTCGGAACTTGATTTTCGCGCTTGAGCCCACACCCGATTCCATTCGGATAGCAGGGGGTTTGGTAGGTTTGACGGAGAGAGAATGGTCGATTTATCGTCATGGTTTGGAGAAGGTGGAGAAATGCGAGAAAGCTTGGGACTTCCTTATTATGGAGGCGATGCAAGGGCAGCCTGTAGAAGAGAGGATGCATGCAGCTGGGTCAGGGAACACGGAAGGCTGTCATGGATTGGTACATGCCGAGTGGCGACGCTGAGAGGGACCATTTGGAGAAAGGGCTCGAGAACATCAGCATGGAGGGGGATGAGGACCCAAGTTGTTTTCGCCCGCGCCGAAGGGAAGCTTACTGCATCGTCAACATTAGGTATCTACAAGTCCGACAGCGAGGTTGTTCGCCTGATCACACGTTGTCCCCCCTCCGAGTTTTACGACGTGGAGCAACGGACTAGCTTGCTTCGGCCCGGCATCACACGCTCGGAGATGGAATAAATCATGGGCACCTCCTGTGATAACCGCAAGGCCAAGGAGTTGGAGAAGCGGAAGTTAGCGGCGATCTTTTCGACGTCTGCAGCGTTGGCGGACCCGCATGCTCTTGCCGTTGCCGGTGGCTTTGGGGGCAACAGTGGGGGCGGGAGATTTGGTAGCACCGAACTGCAGCCACAATCACAGCGGAGGTTTGGTGGTGCCGGGCAGCAGCTGCAGCGACAGCAGCAGTATGGGGGCACCGTGCAACAAACGCAGCGACATCAGCCGTATGGGGCGCCGGGCAGCAGCCGCACCGACAGCAGCAGCATGGGGGCGCCGGGCAGCAGCCGCAGCGACAGCAGCAGTATGGGGGCGCCGGGCAGCAGCCGTAGCGACAGCAGCAGTATGGGGGCGTTGGGCAGCACCCGCAGCAACATGGGGGCGCCGAACAGCAGCCGCAGCAGTAGCGACAATATGGAGTTGGGGGACAACAGCAGCAGCGCCGGGGTGGAGACCAGCGCTACCAGCAGCAGCCCCGATCCTAACATCAGCAACAACATGGGGGGACTGGGTTGGTGAGCAACACTGGACGTTGGTGGTACCAGCCGGAGCCTCCCCCGCCATCAGGAGCGCCACTAGGAAGAGTGTACAAGTGCGGCCGGTATGGTGCCCTCGGGCATAAGGCCCCGGTTTGCAGAGCTCAAAACGAATGCAGCATTTGCGGAGCGTACGGTCACCTGGCCAGGCAGCGCCGCACTAGCCCGCCCACCCGTATTCACGTCAATGCCATGTTTGGTTGCGACATTAGCGTACCTGAACAGGGAGCCTCGCTACAGCAGCAGCAGGGGTGGCCTAGCAATGCATGGCGACGTCGGCGAGGCATGGGGCGATGGCGGTGAGGGCGATGGAGCATAACTCTGGGCCTGGGGCGGTGAGGGCGGTGGCAAATAGCGCTGGGCCGGAGGCGGTGAGGGCAGTAGCGAACAGCACTGGGCCGGGGGCGGTGAGGGCGGTAGAGCACAACACTGGGCCGGCGGCGGTGAGGGCGGTTGCGCACAGGTTTTGGCCGGGGGCGGTGAGAGCTGTGGAGTATCGCATTGGGCCGGGGGTGGTGAGGGCGATGGAGCACGCGGAGGCGGCGAAGTCCTTGGGCAGCCAGAGCGGGGGGGTGGAGAGCCTGCGGGGGTGGACTGCTTTCCTCGACAATAGACAGACAACCTCTGGAGGGCAGCAGTCAACCGATCCAGGGGATCACCCTCTTCGTGGCGCATTTAGATTCGTTAGGCAATTGGTGTTCGCTTTCTATTGGGGGTGGTCTTTGGGAGCCTAAAAGGCCTGGGAGTAAGGTACTGATTGGAGATAGCGCTGCATCCATCCACTGTACGGGTGACCTCCAATGTTTCTAAAACAAGCGGTTCCCTAGCCCCGATGAGATTTTTTTCATCATTGGTGACGGCAAGAAAATGGCTGTAGAATAGTTTGGGCACATTGATGTGGTGATGCACTGTGCCGAGGATGTAGAGAGAACCTTGCCAAACGTAGCGTTTGTGCCCGGGGTTCCTTTTGATCTGTGTTCTTTCAATATCATCAGGAGGAGCACGTATTCACGCTTGACAGCACAGGCGCTCACATGCTTGATGGACGTGTACTTTTCCGTAAGGAAACGTTCGGGAACTACGTTGATGCTACGAGAGTAGTGAGGCACGCGAACCCCCCCGCACTTGCTGCATCAATGCCAAAGCCTGGTAAGCAGCGATGAATCGACGTTAACGACTTGCACTGTTCTCTTGGCCACGCTCACGATGTTATTCTTCGTGAGACTGCACGTCAGATGGGGATAAAGGTGACGGGGCGTTTGGGGTATTGTGATGGGTGTGCGGGGGGTAAGGGGATACGTAAGCCTGTCGCCAAGACGACATCGAGCCGTGCCGATCAGCGTCTGCACCGCCTGTTCGCCGTCCTCGCGGGACCTATGCCTACGTCCACCGGCGGCGCTAAGTACTGCCTGATGATTGTCGACGACACCACTAACATGGGCTGGCCGGTCTTCTTGACGGATAACAGCGTGGCCACGGTTACCCGTGGTTTTCGAACTTTCATGGCGGCTGTCGATGCGTACAAAAAGCCGTCATGCCTCCGCACGGACAACGACCTCGAATTCACCAACAAGGAATTCCAGACGCTGATGTCTGAGACCAACATCTGCCACGAGTACACGTCCGTGGACGGCTCAAAGCGCAATGGACGGGTGGAGCGGAGGCTGGCTCTTGTTGCGGAAGAGGGTATGGCAACGTTCCTGGAGTTCCAGCTCATGTTTGATGGCGCAGGGTTCCCGGCCAAGGCGCTCGACTATGGGCGCACGTGGCCGGAAGCTTGGACGTGGATGTGCAACGCGCTCAACATCATGGCGCGGGTGGATGAGAAGCCCGCCATGATGTGCTATTTCCAGAAGTTCCACGGGAGCCATGCTTCCACCTCAACTCCGGCAACGATTACGCATCGGACTGTTGCAAGATCATGCTACCGTGGTCAGGCGCCGCGAGCTGCTCGACCGATGTGACGTGGGGCTACCGGCGTGCGCCCTTCGTGGGGGAGTGGACCACGGGCAGCGGAGGTGCTGCGATGGCTGCGCCATCACCACCACCGGCGAAGGGGAAGAGCGCCAGTGCCCCAGTCCAGAAACCGGAAGTGCCGCAGGGCTTCGAGGTGTGGTGCCGGCAGACGCCGCCAGTGCCCAGTGCATCGCCGTTGTCACAACGACAAGAGACGCCGGGGTCAAGTGCATCTCTGCAATTGCGTGCGAGTTAGGGCTGGACTTGTGGCATTCGATGCCGAGCAAGCGTTTATCCCGTCTGAGATAAATGAGGATGTCTACATGCACCTCCCAAGGAGATGTGGTGCGATGTTCCGCGAGGTGGTCAAGGTGTGCCGCAGTCTGTATGGCTTGATACAGGTGTCGCGACAATGGCACCATCGCTTGTTGCGCGGTATGAGGGGTCTTGGGTTTGAGCAGTGTAAGGCTGATGCGTGCGTGGTGCGTTTGATAGAGGAGGGGGGCGTTTCCATCGTGGTAGTAATACACGTAGACGATATTTTTTGCGATGGGGTTCAAGAGCGGGTGTGACAAGTTTTGTGAGGATCTGAACCAGTTCGTTCCTATCAACCAACTAAGGGACTTGCGGTGGCACGCAGGTTGACGATTTTCCCGAAACTGGAGTGCGGGGACGTTGACGATGTCACAACAGGTTCTTGCTGAGGGCATCGTAGCGAAGTTTGGTGTCACTCGCGGCAAGAGCATTCCGATGGCGGTCGACCTGAAGCTCCATCGGTTTGACAGGATTGAGTCAGACGTTGATGAGCCTTTTCGGTCGCTGGTAGGGCATCTGATGTGGATCGCGAACCTGACTCGACCGGGCATCCTCAACGCGGTCAGAGCGGCGGCAAGGTACTCTGCAGCGCCAAAGTTATTGCATTGGCACGCAGCGTTGCACATCGTGATGTACATCAAATCTACGAACACTTACGGCATTACGTTTCAGAGAGATCTGCAATGTGGAGTTACGTTGTAGTTGTACGTGGATGGAGACTATGCGGGCGAGGCACATGACCGGAGGTCTGTTTCTGGTGGAGTTGTGATGTGCGCTGGCGCCTGCGTATAGATTTACTCTAGGACGAAAAAATGCGCCACCCTTTCTTCTACGGAGGCAGAGTACGTCGCGATGGCCACGGGTTTCCGCGAAACGATTTTCATGCGATCCATCTGGAGTTTTTTTCCCGGACCGCAACGTTTGGTGTACCACGGTGAATGAGGATAACAAGGGGTCGATCCATCTGGCAAACAACCTAATGACTACTTCTAACAGTAAGCACATCTTTGTTCGCCACCATTTCCTTCGGGGGCGTGGGCAGTTTAAGGTTATCCATGTATCGTTGGCACATCACATGCTGACTTTCTCACCAAGGCTCTGCGCACGGAGGCGATTCGTTTTCACCACAACTCTGTTATGAACTTATGGTGATTTTATTCACTTTATTTTTGTTTTTCGAGGTGTTGGTTGGAGCTGTCACGGAAACGCGATCGTTTGATTTTGTTTTTGGCTTTCGGAGTGTTGATTGGAACTGTCGTGGAAACGCGATGTTGGTTTCTTCTTGATCTACCTTGACGGGTGACTGAATCCAACTGGACGCGTCGTTTCGCCGGAGCAGAAGGGGAGAAGTAACTGTATGCTCGGCGTGCGCTGCGACCAATGAAATGTGCCGAGTACGGGGGGGGGTTGATTGTCTTTGCGCGGGCACAGAGATTTTCCATCGTAGGTTGTGGGACTTTGTATTTTGGCGTTGTGCACGATTAGGAATGCGTTACAGATACCTGGTACTACGTACGCGCGAGCTAGTTGGATGCTGTATGCCGAGAGCAGGGGGGGGTTGCATTAATACTCGACGTGCACAGCAACCAATGAATTCATGACGTACATGGCATCCGATGGTATATGTGTGGTAGGCTGCAAGGGAAGATATGACCCGCTCTAATGGCAGGAGCGTCCCGAGTGCCCCGCTTGCTAACTGGTCTGTGATTCAACGCGAGTTCTAGGGTGGCTGACCTTACCGCGAACTGGCATGTTTCCCGACACGGCGTGCGAGATCATTACGACCAGATATCAAATGTGTGGTACGGTATCTATCATTGGTTGGTGAATACTACTATTTCCTGTATACGGGGGCATGATTTGAGCGATCGGTATTATGTTATTTTGTCTTGCTATGCGTTGGTGTAGTGATGGTATTGCATTTTAGAGGGATATAGTAGTGGTGTTCAATTTGGAGCTATGATGAAGTATGGCCAACGGGGTGTTTGAGATTTTTCACGTACGTCAGCATAACAACATGCTAATCATCTCACCAAACCGTTGCATCGGAGGCGTTTTACCCTCGGTGCTTTCATTCGCTCTTGGGGAGTATACAGCAGGGGGGCTGCTAGTGTAGGAGTGTTTTTCCTATCGGAGACATGCTGTTATTTGTTCTTTCCTACAGAGTACAAAGCAAGTTGGCCGATGTTGTTGGGCGATGGGTTTTATATTGACGGTGGTAGTCATTTTAATTTGAAGGTTTTCCCAACAGATTCTGGCTTGTTAGTTTTTTTCCTTCCCGTAGTTACTCTCTTATTTATATGGAATATTTGTACTGGACTTGAAATTGAGACATTTTGATATTGGG